>CM076580.1:1261418471-1261953154 GCA_034641835.2 Pinus albicaulis
GCATCCGGGAAAGCTTATAATAAATATTAGAAAAACTTTAGGAAAATATTATATTATAAATATGAGTTGGATGTTGGAAAGATTCCTTAACAACCAAACATCGTGGACAACTTTCTATTTTTAAAGTTGTGGTGATTTTTTATATAGAGATTTGTGAATAGGCTTTATATCATTTAAGATCATTTTCAAATGTATATAAAAAAGAGAATAAAAACTAAACATCTTGGACAACTTTCTATTTTCAAAGTTGTGGTGATTTTTTATATAGACATTTGCGAATGGAATTTAAATCATTTAACATAATTTTCACATGTATATAGGAAAAGAGAAGTATAAACAACTGTAATCACTTGCACAAAATAATTTTATATTAAATATTATATATTTGTATTAAAACGGAATATTAAATATAATATTTCAACCATTTTAATAATGTTTACCCAAATTTAATTTCATATTTGTTAATTAAACTTTTCCATACTATATACAAGTACATAGCATGCAATATAAATCTAAAATAAAATTTAATATTTTTCTTTATAATTTACTCTCTTTTTTTTTTTTTTTTTCTTTTTAATAAATATTACAATAAAAAAATTATTATTACTACTCCATTTTTAAATAGATACCAGTCAAGATTTATCTCTTTAAATGATATTTTTGGTAAAATATGAAAATATAATTTTTTTTTCCATTAAATATGTTATGATCTAAACACACAATTAAACTTTTCACCAAAGTTCAATAATGGCATATAGATTGCACATGTGAAAAACCAAAATCCACATGTACAAAGATGAAATAATATCGTGAAACCAATGCAAATAGATGAAACATTGTCATGGAAACTATAGCAATAGATGAATTAATATGTGGAAATTTATCAAAACATATCATTAAAATTTTAGCAATAGATGAATTAATATGTGGAAAATTATTAAAACACATCATTAAACTTTTGACCAAAGTTCAATAATGACATATAGTAAACTTTTGACCAAAGTTCAATAATAGCATATAGATTGCACATGTGATAAACCAAAATCCACATGTACAAATATGAACTAATATGACAAAACCAATGAAAATAGATGAAACATTTTCATGGAAACTATAGCAATAGATGAACTCATATCTGGAAAATTATAGAAATTTTGGTCAACATTTCTTTTTTTGAAATCATTGAAAGCAAAAATTAAATCATTAAATGGTAAACTTTCTTATTCCATTATGCTTTTCCATTTTTTTTTTTGTATTTTCTTACTTTCTCTTTCCCATTTTCTAAGCTTTTCAAGTCTTTGAAAGGAAAAATGAAATTAGAAAATGCTAAACTTTCTTATTCCAATACCATTTTTCATTTTCTTTTCTATTTTTTTACTTTCCATTTCCCATTTTCTAAGCTTTTTTTCCTTTTCCATTTTCTAAGTTTTTTAATTATTTGGAAGCAAAAATGAAATTAGAAAATAGTAAACTTTCTTATTCCATTATGATTTTTCATTTTCTTTTCTATTTTTTTACTTTTCCTTTCTCATTTTTTAAGCTTTTTTTAAAGCAAAACTGAAATTAAAAATGGTAAATTTTCTTATTCCATTATAATTTTCCATTTTATTTTGTATTTTCTTACCTTTTATGTGTGAATATTTCCATTAATATCGTTTATTATTGAATATTTCTAACCCTCTCAGCAATATTATGCATTCCAATACTTTCATGTGCTTTAATTACCATGACCATGCAAAGTTATTTAAGATCAACATCCCTTTTAACTATAAGAGCATATCATTCGGTGCGGGTTGCAATATGTGTCATAAAATTTGTGATTAAGCTTCTCAGCGAAGGCCTCTTGACCTTAATGACTTGGCCTTCTAGCCATTCTCTGCCTTCAATAGCTCTCCCTCTCTAGCCTTCTGCTTGAACTTTCTATTACCCTCTCCTATATTCATGCATTTCATCCCTTTAGCCTTTTTGCAAGCTTCAAAGAATAGAAGTGGAGACGGTGTTCTTCAAAGAAAACATTAGAGGTGGAAAAAAAATTGAAGAGGGTGAAAGGGGTGATGGTAAAGTTTATTGCCCTTGCAAAAAATGTTGTATGAGAAATAATGTTAGAGTTTTAATAGCAACAATAACAACAACAATGCATTGTAGGAAATATGGGCACATTGATGGTGGATCGAATGACTATCGTCCCTTGGTAATTAATTATCTATCTTCATTTTGATTATATCGTAAAATTTTATATTATTTTAATATTTGTTATATACGCACTAATGTTTAATGATTGTTTGTAATTTTCATAAAGGCACAGTTGCCGCCCAACTTTTTGCAGAACTAGCTTCCAAAACTAAATAGTAGTAGATTAGATGATGTTGCACCAGTACAAGAGAATATTGCAACAAATATTAGTATTGGAAATGATGTTGTACAAGGTGAAGAACATGAAGCGAATGATGAATATGATTTTAATTATCCCATGGAGGTAGATGATGACAATAATGAGACAGTTCACATTAATGATGGGACAAATCAAATGCTCCAAGACTTGTATGGTGAGTCAGATGATGATGGTGGAGATAGTGACGGTATTTATGATGTACCTCTGATTGAAATGTCAAATGAACGACTTTTTGAACACTCAAATGCAACTCTTCTCTCTGCTACATTGTTGCTGGTGAACTTAAAGGTTATGAATAATTTGTCGAACAGATGTATGACACAGATCCTAAGGTATGCAATATGTATATATGATCACATATATGTAAATGTTGATTATTTTCCCTTTTTTTAGTTGTAATAAATGTGTAAAATAATAATTATATTATTATATATGATTAACAATCTTTACATTAGCTAGTTTTTGTTTATGTTGTAGATTGTTGGGTCAATTTTTGTTACCATCGCCAAATAATTTACCTTGAACATATCGAGATCTACATGCTATTATGAAAGACTTTGGAATGGAATATAACACTATAGATGCATGTCCTAAAGATGATATTATATATTACGGAGAACATGTGTCAAAAACTGAATGTCTGAAATGTGATACTAGTAGATATCGAACAGATCAACTAACAAAAAAGGTGCCTCAAAAGGTTCTTCGTCATATTCCCATAATTCCACATTTTCAGCGAATGTTCAAGTGTAAGAGCATAGAACAATTTATGGATTACAATTCAAAGAATAGAAGTGGAGATGGTGTTCTTCGAATGCCTGCAAATGGTTCTGCATTTAGGGAAATCGAGGAAAATTATGTAGATTTTAAAAATGAACCTCGTAATGTCAGGCTTTCATTGGCAGCTGATGGTGTTAATCCATTCAGAGAGCTTAGATCTACTTACTAAGTGTGGCCTATTTTCGTTATCAACAATAACATTCCTCCTTGGATGTCAATAAAGAGGGAGCACATAATGTTGACTATGATTATTCCAGGTATTTGATACATTATTTTTTCGAATGTAACATTTCATTTGTCTCGTTGTTTGCATGATATCTTTTATTTCTTTACTTATTCATATATACATATATCTTGGTAGTAATTATGTACCGTAATTTTGAACAATTAGGTAAGTACCAGGTCAAAGATATGAATGTATATATTGAGCCTCTTATCGATGAGATAATAAAGTTATGGCATGGCATCACTATGTATGACATCACTAAACCAATCAAGCAGAAGATATTTCAATGTCGTGGAATGCTTGTATGGACAATTCATGATGCCCCAGTACTAACACATTTTTTTGGTATGTAATATTTCGTTGCACTTTAATATAATATATAATTATCTAAATTAGATATACCATATTGCATGTTTTAAAAATGATCTCATGGTATAATTGTTATTGATACATCAATCGCAGGTCTTCAAAAAAAGGGTAGATTTGCATGTCCAGTTTGTGGCCCTAAGATGAAGTATCGTCATTCGCCAGACTTAGGAAAGGTGGTGTTTTATGCGTTTAGGCACTTCCTCTCTAGGAACCATAAGTATCGTACTACTGAAAATCATCTTTTCAATGATAAAGAAGAAATTGGATTAAAACCACGAAGAATGACACCTTGGTTCTGGAAGTTGGAATATAACAGAATTAATAATCGTCAAGCAGCTAGTACGTAATTTGTCTCTATATATATATTGTTTATGTAATGTTTGGAATTTTTGTTTTAATTAATGAATTTATTTTATTGCATTTGATAATTATTGTTTTGATTTATTTTATTCTTTGATATCATGGTTGTCGTCGTGAAGGTACTAATATTGTACTTCCACCTGGAATGAAACGTTATCCTTCTCAATTCACAATGTTGCCCTACTATGAGAACCTAAAAATAGCTCATTTGTTTGATACAATGCATATCGGGAAGAATGTGACAGAAACATTATGGCGAATCATAGATGGTGGACATGATAGAGATAAAATTGATAAAATTTGTGTTGACATTGAGAAATCGAATCATGCAATGAAAAGTGTGATCGACAAATCAAATAACAATGGAGGTCGAAATTATAATGATAATCCATGGTTATTAACATAACAACAAAGCAATGATGTAAAAGAGGTGTTAGAAGAATTAAATTTCCGACAGGTTTTGCTTCAAACATAAATAATATCTTAATGAAGAAAGGTGACTTCAGTGGGGTGAAAACACATGATTGGCATACCTTTGTTAAGGTAATTTTTTTGATATACATTTTTGTATATTATTGCTTGAATACATCTTTAAAATTTTCCTTTTTTCCGTTTAATTTGGAAACCAATAACGATTCATTTTTTATTGTTATAGTATGTTCTACCTGTATCTCTCCCAAACGACTTCGACAACAATGTAAAACAAGTTATATATGGTCTTATTAAATACATGAGGCAAGTAGTTTTGATTTATACGCAAAATATTGCCACAATTTATTTTTGTACTTAATGACATGATGTGTTAATTTACTTGCAATGTAATATATATTATGTTTCATTGAAATAACCTTGCATAATGATTTTCAGATGGTTGTCATTGAAATAAATCCATCAGGATGAAATAAAGTATTGGAAGAGAAAAATTCCTCGACTAATGTGTGAAATGCAAAAGTATCTACCTCCAACATTTTTCAATGCACAAGAACACTACTTGATACACCAAGTTGAGGATATTTAAATGTGTGGACCAATACACACAAGGTCAATGTAGATGGTTGAGAGGCACCTGAAATCCTTGAAGGCTTTGGTTAGACAAAGAGCACGACCTGAGGGTTCTATGGTGGAGGGATATGTGGTATATGAATCCATGGTGTATATTAGTCATTATCTTCCTATATTAGATGTGTCAACTATGGATGATGTGGATTGCATTTGGGATGTGAACTCCATCAAAAAATTTGAAGTGGAGCACATGTTGGGAAAAGGTAGAATGAAGAAAGTGAGAGGTAAAAGATTTATTATATATAATACATATAATGTTTCATTTTTTTACATCTTGTATATGATCATATTCATTTAAGTCTTATTATTTCATCGTTTATTAATTTATATAATTTACCACGGTTATAAGTTATATTTAATATTGGTGAATTATTGTTTTTTATTCAGGTGCTCAAGATTATGAGGCACTACTTTCATACATTTCAAACAATCTTGAGTGGATGAGTGAATGGATTGAAAGATTTAAAGAACGTAACGACGATAGGTTATCATGGCAAATACTGTTTGAATTGGTTAAAGAAGCTTATCGTAGTGGAGATGGAAATGTTACAGACAGGGAAATTGATTTAGCATATGGTTTGAAAGATAGAAAAGTAAGCAATTAATTCACCTATTTTATCCATTACTTATTTTATATTATATTTATAATGTGACAACAAGTTTGATTTTTCAGATAATTTTCAAGCTGTGTAAATTATATGATTAATTATTAATTGAGAATTAATGCATCTTTTTCATGTTTGGCATATTGCAATTGATACACCGCAAGGCTATGTGGTGCAATGGTCGTAAATTTCACATTAAACAGTTGGATGATAACAAGAAAACTTCTGATAGTAGGATAACTGCAGTATTCCAGGTCACTAGTGTTTCCTCCAGGAGTGATAGACATCCTCGAGAATATGAAAATAGATATTATGGGTGTTTAGATGATATAGTTGAGTGTGACTTTAATTCCTTCAAATTAGTTTTGTTCGACGTCTAATGGTATAGGCTACGAATTAATGTACGTGATGATGACAAAACTCTTATTCAACATGACAATGGATTTCCAATGGTTAAAACATCACAGTTTGAAGCAGGAAAAGATCATTATGTTTTTCCAAGCCAATGTGAACAAATCTTTTACTCAGAGGTTCCAGGTGAGAACGGATGGCCATTTGCTATTAGATATGATCCAAGAGGAAGGCCAGTAGAGTATACTGTAGAGGAAGAAGATGATTTTGATCAAGAATAAGATGATGTAGTGGTAGATGAGCAGGAAGATGCATTGACAGATGAAGAAGATATAGAAGATGAACTAGGTGTAGGAGACGAGGCAAAAATTATTGACGACGATGTCGATGAGGATATTATTGAAAATGACATAATTGATGATGATGATGACATGGTCGGTCATTTCAACACCATTTCTGAATTAGATGTTGGTATAGATGTCGATGAGTTGGATGAAGATCAAGAAGATACTAAAAGAAGAATATTGATACAGATGTTTTGTTCAAGTATGAACTGGTATGTTATAATTTTATATTTTAATATGTAGGAATTATTATCTTTAAATAATTTACTAATTATGTGGGTTTATCATGGTAAAAAATTTGTAGACTACCCTTTGACTACGCCTCCTGCAAATTCCTAGAGGGAAGTCTCTGACCAAATGATCACCATACTTGTGAAATCTATGGCACCGAAAATCTATCCACGTTGAGGGTTGGTGAGATAGCTATGAATCTCAAATGCTTTTGATATCTTATATTCCCATGAGTCATGTTTTATTAGAAAGCTACAAGCTAGTCTTGCAAACCCCAAATAACTTTGATAACTTATCCCATGGGTTGTAGTTTATTAGACAACAAGATAGTCTCGCAAGTCACTGATAGTTAGTAAACCAAAAAATATATATAAAATAATGTTGCAAGTCCCACAAGTCTCGAATAGCTAACAAAACCAAAAAAAATACAAAATAATGTTGTAAGAGAAGCTTCTATTGGCAAGTCTTAGGATCAAATATGTGGATTGGTGGTAACAAAAAATAAATTTAATGAAGAATTCAAGTTATATTATTTGTAAACATAACAATATAAAGAAACAAATAACATTTTCTTGAGAAAATAACCATTCATTTTCAACCACATCAATTGTAGGAGTAGGTTGATCTGGTCATCTCACAAGACCTTCACTTTTAAACTCGTGACATAGCACATGAATTCATGGGATTTTGAATAATACCCTCAATTTCCATAGATATTGATAAAGATATCCCAAAATCATTTTCTTGAATCCCCCTCCTAATACATATTTCCTATTAAGGCTCCCTATTTTTATTAAATACCTAATTGTATACTTCATAACACCTCTAAACCCTCCCCCCACCTCCCTCCACCGATACACCCAATTATCATTTGCCCATACCTAACCAATGAGAGCACATGAACACCTATTTATATAAAAGCACCTATAACTTCTCTTACTTTATTGTCATTTTCCCATACCTAACCAATGAGAACACAAGAACACCTATTTCTATAAAAGCACCTATAATACTTTTGTGGGTTTCACTAATATCCCTTTAGTTAGCGTGTGCACAGTAGCCTAGATCCTAATGTGATTCCTCTATAATGATAATCCACTAGGTGTATTTGTTATTAAAAAACTATGCATAGATAGATGTCCCATTTATGGCCAAGTTCCACCAAAATGGTTCCCCCTACCTACCTAGTAACTACATTACATTTATTTCATGACAAGACTACCCTGCAACCCACCAAATTTCTATCATATACTTGAAGTCAACAACAATTTGTTGTCCAAGATATAGCTAAGTTGGAAAAAACTTAGCTCTAGAGCTTAGGATATTTTTCCACCTCTAATGTTTATAAACCAATAGATATAAAATTTCTAAAGCATGTGGGAGCCCTTTAAGTATCACCTTTCTTATATTGACTTCGTCTTAAAGACCATGGAAAATGTCAATAGATGAGTTATCCTTATAAAACCAAACATTTCATTGAAAATAATCATTCATACCATAACATTACTACTTCCCTTTTAACCACATAAAACTTATTTTTAAGTTACCATAATTCATCTTTAATATCACATAATTAGATTAAAAAATCAACCAAAATCCTCTCAAATAATAATTTATGAAATAGAAATTCAACAATTTTATATAATTAATAATTTAAATAAATGTCTTAAATCTAACCCGATTAATAATCATTTATAATCAACAGTACTACTTATTTACCCAAACCCCTTATTAACCCAAAGAAAAAGACATACACATTTCATTTAATGGAATTTGAGTGGCCTTAAAAAAACACACGTATTTCATTTCAAAATGTCAAAATATTTCAAATATCAAAAGTTTTAATTCACTCGTTCATTTCCCTCTGGTTGCATGGTTTGTCCAGGGAAGAAGGAAGGATGTGGCCATACTATCGCAGGTTTGGAGGAAGGATGTGGCCATACTATCGAATGTTTGGAGGAAGGATGTGGCCATAATGTCACAGGTTTGGAGGAAAGATGCGGGAAGTCAAGAAATTGATCCCGAGTGCCTATTGCAGGTCTGCTCTGATACATTTGGTTGAAGTTCGGTGATTTATTTCCTTCTACAGAAAGAATTTGCTCAAGATTACCCACATTGTTGGGCGACAGCCCATCCCAAGCCCTCCATCTCTCTTCACAACTTCAAAATACATATAGACAAGTGCAATGAGGCACTCAAGGGCCTGTATGTTTAGGATTCCATGGAGGCAGACAAAGCCAAAGGCGCGGGCGATAATGGCTACACAAATCTGCTCTGATACATCGGATCCCGACAAGTTCCTTTTCGACCCCAAAATCAATGAAGAAAATAAGCGAAAAAGAAAGAAGAAATGAGTTGACTTCCACAAGAAAATAAAACGTCCTAAAACCATAGGAGGTCACCATCCATATGCTATGGCACAGATGGATTGTGTTGATCCATTTGTACCTAAAAATGCCATAAACCCTAAAAAAAGACTTCGGATTGGCATGGAATCCAGGCTTCTGAGAGTCCCAAAGTAAGGAAATTGGATGCCGAGGAAATCGACGTGAACTCAGATCGGCAGAATTAAGGCTCTGTGCCAGAGGATAAGCTTCCAGAGGCTACTAAGCCTACTCAAGGTTCCGTGCCAGAGGAGAAGCTTCCAGAGGCTACTAAACCCATTCAAGAGGTAGCTAACTGCATTTCATTTTTATTATTTAATTATATATTTATTAGTTAATAATAATAATCACTGCAAAAAACATGCCCATGAGGGACTTCCATTGGTTTAGGTGCCAGGTCTGAATGACAAATCTAGATAATGTTTTCTCGGTAAGGATTTGATTTCTAATGCGAGTTAGACCATATGACTAATCTTTCTATTTTAATGTGAGTTAGATCGTTTGCAGTACTCTGTAGCCATGCTTGTTTGCAGTCCAAAGGTTCTAACAATGCTATAAATATGGCTTGTTAGATCCTCTTCACGAATGATGTATCCCACATCTACATGGCTAACTTACTTCTTTTTTTCATGCATGTCTTGATGTAGCATAGACCAAAAAACATGTTCCCGATGAACACATCATTGCATGATAACTATGCTGACCATTTATCAAATAAATCTTAGTTGACTGGGATCTAAGTTATTTTTAAATATCTTGTTGATTGTTTCAGAGGCTAGATTATAGTAATCAACCCTCAAAGAATGCACCAACAAGAACACTGTAACTCACAATGCTTGGCTAGTACCTTTAACTGTTTATTCTGAATAATGTAAATGACTGACTGTTAATTTTCCCATGAATTCAAAATTACAGAAATCAGTCTCTAAAACAAGAAATCTCATTTTTAGAAGCCTCAACTCAATACATTTTACCTCCTTATACTCATTTTCAGAAGCCTTAACTGAATAAATTTTACCTCCTTAGAAATTATCTTATCATTTTGTTGTGTTTTCTGTTGTACCCTCTTTAAAATTTTAAACAGTTGTTAAAGCATTATTCGAATAATGTTTGATCTGCAGAAAACCCATATTGAAGAAGTCTTTGTTATAGGAAAGCACAATAAATTATAAGATGCATCTAACATGAACTTATAACCAGATATAATATCTTTCGTTGAACTTATACCCGGATAGAATATCACCTCGTTCAACACAAAATCGTAGCTAATTACAATATCTTCTCCATTCGTAGTCTCTGGGACCTATTCTTGGTGGCCACTTAGCTGGTTCATCATCACTTACATTTCAAAGTGAACTTCACAACATGGTGTTTTGGCTGTAAATTTACTTACGCAACTATCATTGAACATCCCCTTAAATGTTCATCCAAGTCAAGAAATCACTTGTTTATTCACCCAAAACTTTATCTAAAAGATTGGATATGGGTTAAATCCAATTTATGAATCCATCTAGGTAATTAATTTTTATGCTTGTTGGTTCATTAGGAGAGTAACCTGGATACAGGTTGTGTCATCCAAATTTATTTGCATCAAAATTGTTAGTTTCTTAGTTTTTTTTTTCATATCTTAAAGGCTGGTGATTTCTATCTCTGCTTTTCCTGTTATGAGTGTAGAAAGTTGTTGTTTGCTGTCCTTATTTACAACTATTGAGCACCAGGTCCAACATAAAGATAATTGGCTAGGTAAACATTTTTCAACACTTTTGATCGCTGGGCAAGCTTTGAGGTTCAATTGTTTACTTCTACTTAAATTGTCACATTAACTGGTTTTGGCTACCATTGAAAATTAATATAATCTTTTATTTATTTCAACTTTTTTTCAAGAAACATTGACACTGCAACTTAAATTGAAAGGTTTCATAATTTTCAAGAGCAGGGGTTAATAGGGGTGGGGTTCATAACAAAGTGTATGGGCATGGTAGTGAAAAATGTTAGGTACTAGAGATGGCATGATGTTTGTTCCTCCAACATCTCCCTTCAAATATGAGTTACTTAATAAAGAGTTGTTTATCACCTCATTCAACGCAAAATTGTAGCTGATTACAATATCCTCTCCATCCACAGTCTCTGGGACATATTATTGGTGGCCACTCTGCTGGTCATCATTTAACATCCCCTTAAATGTTCATCCAAGTCAAGAAATCACTTGTTTTTTCACCCAAAAATTTATCTAAAAGATTGGATATGGGTTAACTCCCATCCATGAAGCCATCTGGTTAACCAGTTTTTATGCTTGTTGGTTCATTATCAGAGCAACCTAGATAAAGGTTGTGTCATCCAAATTTATTTGCATCAAAATTGTCAGATTCTTAGTTTTTTTTTTCATATCTTAAAGGCTGGTGATTTATATCGCTACTTTCCTGTTATGAGTGTAGAAAGTTGTTGTCTGCTATCCTTATTTACAACTATTGAGTTGGCACAAGGTCCAATACCAAGATATTTGGCCAGATAAACATTTTTCAGCACTTGTGATCACTAGGCAAACTTTGAGGTTCAATTGTTTACTTCTACTTAATTAGTCATGGTGTCTTTTACACTGTAATGGTAGCATAAGACTAATTGGTACAATTTATGTGATTTTCATATATAGTTGGTATTTATATGAGATATTTCCATCACTTGAGTGTGTAACCATGCTAAGCACTATTACAAAGACGTTCCATTCTTGATATGGTAAGATTCTTGGACATGTTAATTCCTTTGTGACTTGGCATTTCCATGGTGCTTTTGATATTTATTTCACAAGGAAAACTTCATGGATGGTAGACCATAATAGGAATGTCAATTATTTGTACACTCAGATATGAGATTAAGATTGTCATGTTATTGGTTTTGTTCTATCATAATACCTCTCTTGTATGTACTATAAGAGTAATCACCGTATTTAAAGGTTTATAATTGGGTATACACAGGATGAAGCTTCCCACATGCACCATGTATTAAATGAATGCAGGTATAGCAACGCATAGAGGCCTCCCTTTGAGGTAAAAAATAGGAATTCTTTAGAGGTAGCAGTATGAAATGATAGTTGTAGGTTTCATTTCCCTATTTACAATCCTCTTGTGTTGACTCCTTTGGAGGAATTTCAAGCATAGCCTGTTCAATGATCATAGTTAAGAGTCTTTAAAAGTCAGACCACAAATATCAATTGCATCATAGGCTGATAGAATATGTTTCCCTTAAGAGGCATTAAGGAAAATCAGACAAATACCACCATCTACCTACAATTCTCTCTGAATTTTTTCTACTCTTTTTCCTTTCAACATGAATCTAAGGTGCTTTGTGCACCAACTGGTGGATGGGTAAAATCATAGACTAGTTTGTCTATTACTTGAGATGTTTGCATTAGAATGTTGCTTTGATAGAGGGATGTCTGATAGGATTGGTAGAATTGGGTTCATCCTCCCCACTGAGGATAAATATCCTTGTTTTGTAGTTCAGTTTACGTTTCAGCTTATTGTATAATAACAGTGTCCAATCTTTTTCCTTATGCTTCAAACTTGATAGATAAATAGGATGGGCCAATGGGATTTCTAACTTCGCCAGTGTTGATATAAGGTAGAGGTGTGAAGGTTGCCCTTGATAGAGGATATTACAAGTAGAGGAAGGTTCTCAACTTGGCATTACAAAGTGATTGAATCCATCTAGAATTCAAAGAATTAAAATTTTTTCTTGTCACTGCATTACAAAGTGTTTACATCCATCTAGAATTTGAAAAATCATAAATCTTTCCTTGTCACTTCTTTCCCGAGTTAGGTGGGACAGTATGGAAGTATGAGGTGTTGATCTTTAGGGCTTCTGTTTAGGGTGGAATTTGAAGAATGATAGATCTTTGATTGTTGCTTGCTGCCCCAAATAGATGCAACAAATAAGAAGTATGAAGTGATCCTCTTGAGGGCTTGTGGTTAGGTTGATACAAGTACACAATGTTTTTTGTGTCTGAATACTTCCCTTTTGAGGAGAGAAAGGAATCATTTGTTAGTGTTGTAGAAAAGGTGGAAAGGGAGCATCCCAAGTCATGAATGTGTGAATCTATTTCTCTTTCATTAGGGTAGTATAAACATTTGGAAAGGGAGTTTGCCAAGTCATGAATAGGTGAATCTATCTCTTGAGATTTGGCATTGAAAGATGGGATGCTCTGTCAATGGATAAGTGGCAAATCTTGTTTTGCTGCAGGATGTGGTGATTTGCGTCAATCCAAAGTCTTTGAGAGCCAACTTCAAACCAAGGTCATGTATCTAGTCCTTATGTATGGAGGTTGGATCACAATGCTATCTTTCAACTCCAGAAAGTGATTAGAGTGGAAGTTCTTTGATAGGTCTATTTTCATTGACATACCCCTGTGCCTTTCTTTGTCTGTGTATGGTTTCCTGCACTATTTCAGAAATTTGGCTTCCATGTACATCCATCCTTGATATTTTGATATGAGAAGGTTCAACAAAGGCCAAAGTTTGGTAGTAATGACTTTGACTATGATTCCTAAACAGAGTTTCACAACTAGATTGGTCAACAAGATACAAAGTTACTGGCATGATCTTTTTTAGAATGAGAATGAGGACAACAACCTTTAAAGATCTTATTAGACTACCTTGATTTTTTTATCTCATAATTTTTTATTATATATATATATATATATATATATATATATTTTTTTTAAATTTTTTTTTTTTTTTTATGTTGCCGTATTTTTTGGAAAAGAACCACTGGAAAACCATCCTATTTTTGTGTGTTGTTCCTTTTATAGAGGATGAAACTTCATTTAGCTCTTCTCGTGAGGCTAAATTTCCAAGGTCTCTCCCAATATTCGTTGCATGCCTCTTTCCTTTTTTTTGCATCTCTATATCACTATTTCAGACGTCTTATTGGGACAAACAGCTAGATTGTTGTCAGAAAGTGCAGCCACGTAGTATACAAGATTGTTGTCAGAAAGTGCAGCCACGTAGTATAGAAGATTGTTGTCAAAAAGTGTAGCCACGTAGTATACAATATTGTTGTCATAAAGTGTAGCCACATAGTATAGTCTTTCTGTTGGATAAAAGGGGCTCCAAGGAGACATTAGTTGTCAAAAGGAAATAGTTGTAGTTGGTTGCTATGGGGTTGTTTTTGGCTCCTTAGTCCTAATTGCATGCTTGTCTTGCTAAAATGAAAACCCTCTATATTCTGGTGTACATTGTTGCAGGGTAATGCAGTCGCTGGTTAAAGATAGATTAGATAATTAATTTTAGTTAATAGTAGAGGAAGCCATGTAGTGTACTGCAAAAATCTTTTCTAGTGCATACCTTATTTCAATGGTGATGTTATATTTAGGATATATCATTATATAAGGCTTTTATCCTGTGGAGTCATACATCTGCTTAATGGTGGATTTACCAAATGACCTTGAATATCATAGTTTTGTTGTCTTATAGGATTTCGTGGGCTACATATCCTAGATTGAGTCCTCCCAGTTGGATTAAATTACGTCTTGAAATCCTGAAGATGATCAATTTTGACACTTAAACCCATTTCTTAGATTTCACGTTTTTTGATTTTGAGTAGTCCTGCTCCTTCCCAGGTCTTAAAATCCATGTGGATAGCCCTCTTTGTGCTTCCAGTTCAGAAATATAGCCATCTCAAAATTTCCATCCAAAACTTGAAACACGTCGTAATTCTTTCAAATCCAACTTTTGGACAAGAAATAGAAAAAATAGTCTTTCTTGGCACTCAAGCAACCAAAGGCATACATGTGAAGTTCAAATTGTTCGACTACACCATTGTTCTGCAGTCTGCACAGTTGTCCCAAGCTCTAAAAATCCATTTCTGATGCTATATTGCAGTCCCTTGAGAAGATTCACCTTTCCCCTTCTTGAATCTCAATAAATTGTTTATATAGAAGCATTAAAATTGATTTTTGAAGTCTTTCTGGTCTGATTTATTAAAAGAATCATGGGTTCATAATTTTTTGTTTTAGCTATTATTCTGCAAAGGAATTGAGAGAGAATATTTGTTATGTGTGTGCATGACTAAGAGAATACCCTTATGACAATCTAATATTTTTTTTTTAGGCAGTTGCTGGTAAAATCTTAGATGTGTTTTCTCATTCTCTTGATTGTGATAGAGATTCAAGAATTAACCATTGTACAATTAGTTTTAACCAATTAAGATTAAATCTAATTTAATGTTAACCTAGGGATGTGGTTGATTATCAAAGTACTTCATTTAGGTTTCCAAAGGTTTTGTAAGAACCAGAATGAGAAATAGAACTAGAAAGTAAATCGGGTTTAACCCTTAATTAGGCTATGTGTTTAAGCTAAGAAAGCGAAAGGAGAAGGAGAAAGGAAATAAAGATGCCACATAGGCTAAGAATATTCAAATCGCTTGTATGAGGAGCCATAAAAGTTGAGCCTCCCACAATGCCCCAAAATTTAGCTCTTCTTACATAACTCTTGGAAATTGCATTATGAAATGAATCATTTTCTACTCTATAAGTTCAACCATGCAATTAACCAAAAGTGGTAATACCAAAAATGTAAGATCAAGTGTGCTCTGAGTCATGAGGTTGTGTTTCTAACTTCCCTTTAGGTGTGATTGAATAAAACCCAATGGAACACTAGGTACGAGGCCAGGAAATCCTAGATACAAATCAATTGATTCAACAAAGGATAGAAACCAAACACATAGACTATAGAGAGAGTTGGTGAGGAAAACTTCTAGATGGTAGAGGGTTGGAACATGGAAGGGACAATGGGCCTAAGCAACCCAAGAGCTTGAGAAGGAGATTAGGGAGATTTATGGCAAAAATTTCAACCTAGATTCAACATTTGAGAGGGATTGAGAAGTTGTCGACAACAACACGAATGAAGGGTGCTTATAGAAAAGGGAATGACATAGGGTTGTCAAGGAAACTACAAGCTAACTATTGGGAAAAATCCTTGCATCATGGGAACTATTTTGCAGGTTTGATTGAAGAAATGTTGTTTGATTAGGGAAACATAGGTTTTTCACCAGTTTAAGGGTTTGCTTCCATGGGCTAGGCTGATATGTGGGAGAGAGTCATCTCTGCCAAGTAAGTGGGAGATCAAAGTTGAACAAGCCATTATGCTTGCCTTCAAACAGATTTCGTAGCTTTGGAGACCTCTTGAAGGCATCTCTAACTAACCAATGGATCAAATGGTTCACATCTAAGCATGCATTCAAAGGTTGATCTAGCGAGGACGAAAATGTCAAAGGAAAAAACCCAAGAAAACTTCTTTCAACTAGTCATTCACTCTTTCTAGTTGTGGACAAGAGTAATTCCTCTTTCCACAATGTGAGATTTAATTTGTTGATTTGACGGTCATTATTTAACACTACAGAACAGAACGATCAGCTTTGTTAAAGAAAACTCAAGGCTAACTCTAACCAAGTCCTTTTTGTTGTTCTTATCCTGTGTGAACTATGATGGGTCAGGGACAATAGAGAAGCATGATGTTTGCCTTGAAGAATCAATGAACTTGTTGATGATGCTAAGAGCTTTAGAGACACTATGCTTTCTAAGTTGGGTCCATCCTCATGATATTGTTACTAGTTTAATTCATAATATCTCTTCTCTCTAGTATCATCTGCTGCTCAGTTAGTTAATCTAGCATGACTTCTGCACCTTACCATATGTTGATTATGTATTCTATTATGTTGTTCAAGTGAAATGATGCAATAGAGGCAGAGGGCAAAGTCCTGTTTTTGTTTAAGAATAAGAGTACGAGAGAGTTCATTGAGGACTGGTATATGAGATTACTGCACAAAAATTAGAGATTAAAAGGAACAATCTACAGAGACCTTAATTGTCATCTTATTGCTTCCATTAATGAATTGATTGTTAGTTGTTTCCATTTATATTACATCACTGCCATTATAAATTTCTGTTGTCTTTCAACTATAAATCATTGATTTTATTTTTTATGCTAATATTTCTCTCCTTATCATGTCTTGCAAAAACCACCATAAGCTTTATCCATGTTTTATGTTGGTTTATTGTAAGAAAAATATTTTTGGTTTACCAATGTACGATTCTTTCTTTCCTTGATGATGTGTGGAGATACTGTTTGGAACGTTGGAAAAACCGAATATACAATGTTGTTCTAAGTCCAAAAGCACAATGGTTAAAACTAATTGTACCATTTTTTAAACTAAATTTTAGAATCAAATTCACAAATGGTCCTAAATTATCCCTCTTAAGTGAGAGATATGGATTTCCCTTCGAAACACCATGAAAGAACAAATTGAATCAACTATTGGAATTAAAAGAAGGGGAGATGCTCGGATATCATTGGTATTCCTTGAGCTAGAAGACTGCACCTGTTTTTTTTTTTTTTTTCTCCGTCGGTATTCCAATGCTTGCTATCCACTTACAACTGTCGGACTTGCGACAAAGTCTGCAAGATGTCGGACTTCCGACAAATTCTGAAAACCGTCAGTAGAGAGACTAACAGTAAAAAAATGTCGAACTTACGACGTACTTTTCAAATCGTCGGAATAGAGATAAAGAGTTGCCATGTTCGAAGAGCGAAGACAACCGACGAAGTCTGCATATCGTTGGACTTGCGATGAAGTTTGCATATTGTCAGACTTCCAACTAATTCTACAAGCCATCGGTAGAGCGACTAAAAGTCACAAATGTCAGACTTACGACATACTTTTCAAAACCTCAGAAACGTCAGAATAACGACGATAGGGTATCATTGAAATAGCGACGCTCTTGCTAATGTCGGAATAGCGATGGTTATCAGGTAACGTCGCAAGAGCGACGACCGTCTAGAAACGTCAGAAAATGTGTCACTCTTCCGACACTTAACTGAAGTGTTGGAATTGCGACGTTAAGAGAAACCACGTTTTTCCCTGCCTCAAAGTGTCACTCTTGGGACACCCATGTGTCGCAAGAGCGACATTTTGGCCGTAAAAAATTGGGCCAAATGTGCTAGTGTGGTACTGGTATACATGTGGTATTGTGTGCATTTCGTACATGCTTTGTTGCAGGCATGCAATACTAAGTATGTGCATGGTGTAGTCATATTATCATGAAATGTGTATCGTTGTGCTGTAATTTGTATATGTATATGTATTGTGTTGTATTTTACACCAGGTGTATGTGTTGTATGTCAGTGTAGGCGTATGTATTGTGTTGTATTGTACACCAAGTGTAGGTGTATGTGTCGCATGCCAGTGTGGGCGTGTGTATTGTATGGTGTTGTATATTGTATGTGGGTATATGTGTTGTGGTGTACACTATGTGTATGTGTAAGTGATTGAAGAGAAGCAAAGGTAGTGGGTGCTTTCTGGGTGTGGAAATCGATTCGGTGTGTCTACAAAGAACAAAGGAAAAAGTAAGGACCGATGAAGGATAATTATCAATATCTTATTTTAGTATTGTTATGCATGTGAACAGTGATTCAAATTTATGATGGTTACATATGATTTATGATTATGGTTTATGGTGGTTGCATTTTGAGCTAACTAAATGTGATATGTTTATACATGATGATTTGATCAAACTGTTGGTTTGACTTGTTGTGAGAGGAAGTGAAAAAAAGTGCAAGTGTACCTATTGACGAGCTACCAATGAGGTATGATTTGAGTTTATTTCAATTTATTTTGAATCTAATGGAAGTTATGTGCTTGGTACAGGAAGCATGGAAATGAACGGTTGGGTGGTTGAAAGTGATTGCAAGCATTAGCTGCAACAACAAAAGGAATTGGAACATGCAGCAATATGCTGGTAAAGCACTTCAGGAGGGCCATTGTGGGACACTGATACCCAATAATTTCCATTTATTTCCATGAGCGTGCTATGACTGGCATGATGGTTTTGAGGAAAATTTTTTGGTTTTTGTATATTCCGATGTGAGGAAGCCTTGCCAAGGGATGGACTACCAAAGATAGGGGTGCCAACGGAACTTGGAAGGTGTGTGACTGCTCGGAAGGAGGTGACCATATTTCCTGAGGGACTGTGTAGAAGAGAAGGGAAGGGCGGGGATGGATTTTTTTTGGTCATTAGCATTGCCAGATGGAATCAGATGCACATTGGGAGTGTGACCTGGAAAAATGAGCTGATAACTGTTAATTGAGAGGACAATGGCACAGGATTGTAGCGTTGAACATTGGATACAGACTTTGACTTTGGCAGTTGATTTTGGACTTCCTGGGAAGGAGGTGAATCCCAGTATTACTTTGAGGGTGGAGGTCCGAGCCTTTGGATTCCCTCGTTGCTCATATGAGCATCGTATCTTTTTATTTGTTGGTTGAGAAAATGTGTATGTGTGTATATTATTGTAAATACTGTATCAAGTTGGATTTATAAAGCTCGATAGACAATATGATTATTTTTTAGTTGAAGCAAATGTGGTTGTTATTGTAAATACCATAATGAGATGTGTTATAAAGCTTCAGTACATGATATGATTTTCATGATGATTTTTTCTATTGAGCAAGTTATTCCTTGTAAATATTGCAACGAGTTGTGTTATAAATAGGCGATATGTTTTATTTTTAGCAGTTTGCTAGTTTGTAGGTGTCAATGAACATCGAGGATGGTGTTCCCCCAAGGGGGATGGTTCTATAACAACCCTGGTAAAGATACATGTAAAAAATATATAACACCACTGTTGATGGGACACCTATTCCAAGCTGAATGTTGGGCAAAACATCCTAGAGAGTGTTCATTTCGGTTATTATGGCTAAAGGAAATTGGCAAAGGCAATGGATAAAGCTTTTGAAAGGCATGAGGCATTAATTGACATTTTACTTATGAAAATAATGGAAAATAAGAGAAAAGGGAGGTGAAAGGTCACAAGTTGCATGTGAGAAGGAAAATAGTGGAAAAAGAAGAAAACATAGTCCTCATTAATAAAAAGGCTTATGAGAACCAGTTGGTGGCTTTTGGTCACTTCAGTTTTTGAGATCTCATTATTCTCTCTCTCTCTCATACTCTTGGACACTTAGAGTATTATTGGAGCACTCTTGGAGAGTGTGGAATTTTTGGAGATTTGGATGAAGAAGGCAAAGGATGAATAGGAAAGTGCAGGTGGACATCGAGATTAACAACTACAACGAGATTTGATTGCAAGTACTGAGTTGCATGTATGTTTTCCTCACTAGTTTTGGCATGCATGGTGTATGCATGTGGATTTGCCTAGCCTTTCCATTTCCTAGATTTCCATGGTGTTGTGGGTTTATTTACATTTATTTTTTTTCTGGTTGGTTCTCAAGATTCCTTTACGTATGGGTTGAGTTATTATTTCCTTGAAGCCTTGGTTGGACAAATGCTCTGGAAGCTCGACGGACAACTGTGGGTTGAGTTACTAGTCCTGGAAGCCTTGGTTGGAAAAATGATTTGGAAGCCCTAGGTGGGTCTAGTTACTAGTCCTCGAACCCCCTAGTTGGAAAAACACTCTGGAATCCCTATAACAATTGGGGTTGAGTTACTAGTCCTGGAAGCCGTGGTTGGAACAAGCACTTTGAACCCCTGGAAAATTTGGATAGAGACCAATCTGTGATGGTTAGTGATGTTCGATCGTGAGGTGGAATAACTGGTTAAGGGTTGAGATGGTTTGGTCTTTGGAGCCCTTGTTTAGTGTTGAATGATGTGTTTGATAAAGTCCCACATTCATGCTTGGAATATGGCACGTGGGTGATTGGTTGAAGTGAGACTTGGCTGAGCCAATCTATGGTCGGGTGGAACGTGGAAATCCCATCTCCAGTTGGTTTTACACTCTGAAATAAAGAGCTCATTTCTTTGGTATTTAGTATGCAAATGTAATAGTTTATGTATGGATTTACTTGTTGTTGTATCCATTGTATTTATGTTGTTATTATGCTGGTTATAAACATGTATTCAATCAGTGATGATGTATGGCTCTATCCATGTTTTTATCTATAAATGTATACACAATGTATCAATGGTAAAATAGATTGTATTATGGCTTATGAAGTAGGGGAGAAATGCTTCTTAGCCATTCTCAGATAAGTGCGAGACCCCTATGTTTAAATCTATTGTCTATGCCTGTAGATGCAATGTTTGTGACAAGTTTGACGAAATTTCTGTCATGGCTGGGTGGGGTCAGATGAGTTCCTCATGATGTGATTCTTCCATGTATTTGTTTTAATGTTATTTATCCTTTCATGAAGTTACAAGAAGTTTTGGGAAGTGACCTGGGTTCAGGGGCTAAAAATGTGGGACAAATCCTGGAGCTGTAGGCACATAATTGACTGTTTGGGGCCCTGGCCACTACCTTGCCATGGCTAGCCAGTGGCTAAGTGTCTATAGCCGCTCCCTTATATGCTCGTGGCTAAGGCTCAAGAGGGTCAAAATTCAGCCCCCCTTCAAGTTTCAAGTGTTGAAGTTTGCAACAAGAAACAATGAAATTGGAATCCATAAACAACTTGACAACACCTACACTAGTGTGGGAACACATGTCATGTAGTGATGGGTCCTAGCGATACATTAGTGTGAAATTCAATTTATTTAATAAATTGGATATGTGTCAAATTTAATTATCCCTTAATTAAATTGGACAATAAAATGTAATCTTATCTCATAATCACTTGTAATAGTTAACTGAGTGTGATAAACTCAGTTAGCTCATGAATTTCGAGTTGAAGGTAGTTGGTAAGGCATGCAGAGTGATTCTATGTGTTTTAGAGTTCAAGTTGCAGTTAAGTGCATGAGTAATCAGTTAACTCAGTTTAGTTAGTTAAAGTCAATGGAACTAGTTGTAACTGTTTGTTGCACTAGTGAGAGATCAAGTGAATTAAATCATATTTAATTCACATGCAGTGATCTGTCTTGAAATTGATGATTTACTATTAATAGCTGCATGCATGTCAATTCTAGTGGAGACCCAGTTGAGACAAAGGTTAAAGGGAAGTTAACTATCAGTTGTGATATTAGCAGACTTCCCAAATGCAGTTAAAACATTGCAGGATGCCCATGATACTCAAAAAAATTGAGGAAGGCTGAAATTCCTAAAGAATAGGGATCGCATTCATCAGGAATTGCGGGAGCAAGGTAGGCTGAAGACAGGCTGAGAATTGGCTAAGTGTTGGCCCGATTTTGCCTGGATCAGTGTGAGACAATAGACAGATTGTAGGAGACTCTTGTGAGAAGAGTGCATTGTAATTGTTTCATGATTCCTTGTGGAATATACAATATAGGTAGAGGGGTTTTGAACAACAAGATTTCCCTAGGAAAAAATATCAATGTTGTGGTTTTGATTGGATTCTTTCTTTACTTATTGTGATTGGCGATCGTGTTTATTTTCCGCAATTGATTTGTAGAAGGATTCAATATCTTGCTTTAGTACACTGCTTGATCGGATTGAGTCCATTGACACGCTTATTGTTTGTATAATTTCTACATGGTATGAGAGCACAGGAAATCACTATAGTGGAGGAGAAGTTGAGTTTGTGACTAAATAGAATTTGAATTTGCAAAAGTATTCTTGGTGCGATAGGCGAATCAGGATCGAAATGGCTTTTAATGGCTTGAGATTGGAGTATGCACTCTAGGGTAGATCTAACTATATTGCGTGGAAAGATAGAATGGAGGCAGTACTAGAGGACAATGGGTTGAAATAATTCATTGATAATGATGTTCCAAAACCCGTTGTAGCAGATGCTGCAAATCTTGATGCTTGGAAAAAGAAGGTTGAAAGGGTGAGGAGGATCTTACTGGAGGGAGTACGAGACCACATTGTCTCAATTTTCCATGGCAAAGAGAAACCTTATGCAATGTGGAAAGCTTTGACAGATCTATTTCAGAGTAGCAGCAATCATAGAAAATTGGCACTAAAGGACAAGCTCAGGAAAATCAAAATGTAGAAAGGCGACACTATTCCGGTATACTTGAACAAGTTTGTCTAATGTCGAGATGAGCTTGGGAGTGTAGGAATTATTGTTACAGATGATGACTTTGTGAGCCTAGATCTTCTAGGACTTCCCAATAGTTGGCATAGTTATTAGGACTTTGTCAATGGGAGGGAGAAGCTGCCAGATTTGGAACGACTTTGGTTGGATTTGGTTCAAGAAGAATTCAGGCAAAATACGAGGGATGGATCTTCATCTAAGGAAAATGATGAATAAAATTGCGCCTTGGATGGGAAGGTGGATAAGGGGAAGGAAAAGAAATCCTATTCCAAATATGAGACTGGCAAAGAAGGCAAGGAGCGCGACATGTCTAGAGTGAATTGTTTTCAGTGTCACGAGCATGGACATTATGCCACTAATTGTCCACAAAAGAAGAAGAACAAGAAGGTTTCAGAATATGTAGCTGGTGAGGCTTTGGCCTCACAATTTGAGTTGGAATTCTCGCTGAACGTATGCATGGTTTCAAGTGCGATGGGATCAGGGTGGTACTTGGATAATGGTGCATCTTTCCACATGATGGGAAACAAAGAACTTTGTAGTAGCTTGGAGGAGAAGGACCTCCAGATGCATATCGAAATGGGTGACGACGGAAGGTATAATGCTATCGGGATTGGTACAGTTACTTTCTAGAGACAGTCAGGTAAAACATTTTTATTAGAAGATGTAATGCATGTACCACGTTTGAAAAATAATTTAGTTTCAGTCGCAATGTTGGAGGATAGAGGTTATGATGTGGTTTTCAGTGAAGGGAAATATTTCATTCGAAACAAATCCATAGGACAGGCCAAGATGATTGGGATTCATGTGAAGGAACTCTATAAAATTGATGTAGATGGCTTCGAAACATTGATGGGTAAAGCAGACAAAGTGGTGAGTCGAGATGAGGGTGAGTTACACCATGGAGCTTTGAAGGTCACGCAGCATAATTCTACTGTGATTCCAAAAGGTACTCTTGCACAGATATACGCATGCAAGGGATGTACCATGGGGAAGTGTGAGAAAGCCATGCTATTGTACCTTGAGAGGGAGCTGGATTTGCATGCATATGAGGAACTCTTGGTTCCAAATAATGAACCTTAAGATGTGGAGCAACCATATACAGAGGATCATGGAGTGGTAGAAACCACTCAAGCAGAGTAATTTCAAGCCAGATGGGCAGAGGGAGTACATGCAGCTATACCTCCAGGTGCGAGGTGGAGGGATGTGCAAGATTAATCCCAAGAAAAAAAATTGGGCAATATTCATTGAGATGGTGCGTCTCATGGATTGAACCTGGCTACGAGGAGCCCATAGTACAGTAGTAGCAGGATCAATTAGATTGATGTAGTCAAATGTCAGGAGGACAAAAATCAGAGTGATATGTGTCGGATATTGGAGCACAGATCATAGTTGGTAGCAGTGCAGAGTGCATGGATGCAGATGTCAACAGTGCAGACAGTCCAATAGACATGTGCAGTAGGTATCAACAGTCAGAAGATTCTGATGACAGATGCATTATACTGATTTAGTTTTTTGGAGGCTATGCAGTTTCGGAAGTGTTGCATGCAAAAGTTGTATGTGCGAGAAACACTAGCGAAGTGTTGCATGCAAGAGTTTCATGTGCGAGAAACACTAGAGAAGTGTTGCATGCAAGAGTTGCATGTCACATGCAAGAGGTGCATGTGCGCATGTAAGGACATTCCTTTATTTTTGAGAGGGAGTATTGAAGTTTGCAACAAGAAACAGTGAAATTGGCATCTAGAAACAACTTGACAACACCTACACTAGTGTGGGACCACAGGTCATGTAGTGATGGGTCCTAGTGATACACTAGTGTGAAATTCAATTTATTTAATAAATTGGATATGTGAAAATTTAATTATCCCATAATTAAGTTGGACAATAAAATGAAATATTATCTCATAATCACTTTTAATAGTTAATTAATTGTGATAAATTCAATTAGCTCATGAATTTCTAGTTGAGGGTAGTTAGTAAGGCATACAAAGTGATTCTATGTGTTTTAGAGTTCAAGTTGCAGTTAAGTGCATGAGTAATCACTTAACTCAGTTAAGTGAATTAAAGTGAGTTGAACTAGTTGTAACTGTTTGTTGCACTACTGAGAGATCAAGTGAATTAAATCAAATTTAATTCACATGCAATGATCTGTCATGCAACTGATGATTTAATATTAATAACTGCATGCATGTCAGTTTCGGTGGAGACCCAGTTGAGACAAAGGTTAAAGGGAAGTTAACTATCAGTTGTGATATTAGCAGACTGTCTAGATGCAGTTAAAACACCACATGATGCCCATGATACTTAGCACAATTGAGGAAGGATGAAATTCCCAAAGAATAGGGATTGCATTAAACAGGAATTGTGTGAACAAGGCAGGCTGAAGACAAGCTGAGAATTTGCTAAGTGTTGGCCTGATTTTGTCTGGATCAGTGTGAGACGATAGGTATATTTTAGGAGACTCTTGTGAGAAGAGTGCATTGTAATTGTTTCATGATTCCTTGTGGAATATACAATATAGATAGAGGGGTTTCGAGCAACAAGCTTTCCCCAAGAAAAACATCTGTGTTGTGGTTTTGATTGGCTTATTTGTTTACTTATTGTGATTGGTGATTGTGTTTATTTTCCACAATTGATTTGTAGAAGGATTCAATATCTTGCTTTAGTACATTGCTTAATCGGATTGAATCCATTAATATACATATGCTTGTATAATTTCTACATCAGGGGTCTGGGAGGGTGGTTTACCTCTTGGAGGTGTTGTTGATGATGTGTAAGGTGTGTTTCTCATGTTTCTGTTGGTTCCATTTTCTTAAGGCCATCTAGGAGGTTGAATATCATATTATTAGCCTCTGGTCACATGTTTACCCCGTTTGGCCGGTTACTTGGGTAGATTTTGGAATAAGGTGTTACATCTCATTTCAATTTCCAAAAATCTTCTTGACTTGGATGATAATTCCAAAAGTCTAGGTTGTCCTCTCAGGGCTCTAAGCAGTAACTCATATTCATTAAGAATTCCTAAGACTTTGCTAGACGATAATCCAGTAGCTCAGTGGTCCTTTAGAGCTCTGTGCTTTTCTTTGGCTCAAGTAAGGCGATGTAAATTTAGGTTCCTTGGTTCTTAGTCAATCCTAATTTCCTCCTCAGAGATGTTGGGAAATTCACACCCTTATAAAGCTAAATTAGAATATCCATATTCTTTAGTCTTTGGACTAGTTGTGAAGTCTTTGTGGGGATTATCAAGTTGTTCTGCTTTGCTATTTGTTTATAACAAAACTTTGGCCAGTGTTCCCTAATGAACTCATATTATAACCTAGAGGACTCCTCAACATCCATGTGAAAATTCTAAACCAGAATCCTATTTCAACAACTATAAATTATTCTCCTAATTGTTAATTTTATTTAACAATTTATTTGTTGTTGGCTACGACAAACATTGAATAAATCACACTACAATCTACATATAAAACTGTGAAAGAATAAAATGTTGAAAGCAATGCTAACACACACACACATAAAATTAACACAATTATTTTTGGAAAAAAGTCCTTGGAAAAACCCAACTTGGGAAAATCGATGCAACAGTTGAGGGTTTTATTATTAAGCAGCGTGAATTGATCTCAATATAATCTGGATGCCGAATAGTGACAATCTTGCAGAGAAAATACTGGAAAAAATATCTTGAGGGAATTTACCCTCACTCCAAGCAATCTTGACTCTTGACTGCTTGTTGAAAATCGAGTCGTCCTCCTTGCTCAACGCAGCTATTGCGTCAGCTCTACGAAGTCTTCTACACACTAAGCCCAAATCAACTGAAGATCAAGCCGTCCCGACTGCTGCTAACTGGGAAACTGACCTTCGACACTCTAGAAATACTTTCCGGCCTTTGGAAATGAAATCCATCTTCACCCCAGCAAAATCGAATTGCTCATTGAAGCTTTTGTGCTGCCTTCAGTAGCTTCGTGGAGAAATCTCGGCCTTTTTCTACAATGCACTCATCGGATCTGGAAATTTTCCTTCGACTTCACTATCTCTGCCCTTATCTCACTGCTTCGATTTTTTACTCTCTCTCCGGTAATTGACCGTTGCTACTCAGGAAATAAATCAACTAATAAATCAAGCTAATCAAGTGTCTCCTCCATCACCACATCGGTCTCCTCTTATAATCCTCTGTTGGAGCACCAAACACCAAGATTAAAACATAATCGATGGCTAAGATCATATTTGGATCGATCTGTGTGAGTTTCTAGACTATTCTCACCTTGAATTAATTAATATGATTAATTTACGAGTTTTCCTAAGTTTAGGCTTAGGAAACATTAGAAAATTGGTTAATAATCTAATTAAGTCATTTCTATGCAGAGTTTCAAGAAACGATTTACAGGTTCTAGAGATATCATGTATTCTAGCCTCTCCGCAAAGTTCCATGGCTAGAACACATCTGATGCTACAAAAAATAGCAATCCAACCCCTACTCCCACTGTGTGTCAGCATATGAAGCCCTCCTCAAGGCATATTGTGATCTCGAGGTGAATTTTTTCCAAATGTATCACACTTAGGTGGAACAAACTAATAAATTATTAGCACTCTAGTCTCAAATATCTCACTTTATTGATGAAGTAGATGCACTCTGAAATATGGTTATAGATCTCAAACTAAGCATTGAAACTCCTACAAATATTTTCCAGAATTAGGAGGAATCGAGAAAGAAGGACATTGATCTAAATAGTCTAGCAAAGCAACGAAGAACGATTAAGCGACATGGTTGTTTCTTTAGGGGTCTTTTGTTCTTTTTTGGTAATCAAATGTAATCGCTCCTACAATTAATCTCTCTGGTCTTCCTATGTAATGGGCCTGTAATACTTTTGTTCTTTGGCGAGTTCTGAAAATGTTGATGTAACCGTGTTTTGCTGCGACCTGGCGCAAACATATATATAAGAGCATGTAGACGACGCCCTCGTATTTAAGCAACGGGGAACTGTTTAGCCTACTAGAGCTTTGAGATCTAGAGAAAGACATAGGGGTGGATTTGTCGATAAAGTTAAACATGTTCCCAGAAGGATTATCGAAGCTTCTGGTATTGGAAGAATCTGCGCGGGCCTTGCGCGTCTTTTAGCCATCGGGCAAGAGAGCGAATGCAAAGGATTCCTCAGATGATTCGAAGTTGCATCTCACAGATGTATTGATTCTATTGCAAATTGAAAGTACCAACCTAGATCCATCTTACTTTGGATCTATCATGCGCTGAGAGGGATCAAATCTCTCGAGGTGCAAACCTATCTTTTGAGTGCAAAACTTGAGGAAAGGTTTGCACCTTGAGAGATTTGATCCCTCTCGACGCATGAGAGATCCAGAGTTAGATGGATCTACGCTGGTTCCAGTCAGAGGCATCAACGTCACATTTTTCAGATTATTAAATTTTTTGTATATTTTTGAGATGTAAGATGGATCTAGGTTGGTTTCAGTCGTGTGCTGCCAAGGAAAATCTATCAAAGATATGATTAATTTTATCAGTAATATGTAAATATATCAAATATTAATATAATCATTTTAAATATGCTAAATATTTCCGAGATTAACTTGGTCATTTTAATTTTAAATTTTCTTAGTTATCTCAGTTCGTTGAGATGATAATTATTGTTAATAACTATAATGATGAAATATTTTTTTTAAATGCAAAGTGACAATAATAGTGTTGAAAGATAGAAAATGTGAATAATAAGAATGTACTCATGTTACAATCAATCTCAAACTATTTTCTTCTACTATTCTTATTTCCTCCCTGTTTAGTTTTGTTATCTTTTCATATCGATTATATGAAAAAGAAAATTTAAATCGTAAACCATTTAAATATTTGGCTCGATTTGTTGTAGTAAACATGATACCTTATCTCTCTTGCTCTCCAATATTAATAGCTTAAATTACTATAACACAAAAATCAATCTACATTGTTAATAAATTTTTGTGCTTACACTAAAATCAATGCATATTGTTAATCCAATCACTTTAATATTAATGTAGCATCATATATCCAATTACATCAAATCATAAATCAACATATACATTGAAATCAATGCATTTAATGCAAGCAATCAAATAAGATTAGAAAATAACTTCTACATTGAAATCAATGCACCTAATTAGAAAATAACTTCTACATTGAAATCAATCAAATAAGATTAGAAACCAACATCTACACTGAAATCAATGCATTTACTCAAAGCAATCAAATAGGATTAAATCATCTACACCGAAATCAATGCATTTAGCGCAAAACATCCAAATGGCATTAGGAATAATATACATTGAAATCAATATATCTAGTGTGAAATCAAATATAATTATAAATCGACGTTCAAATTGAAATCAACATCCAAAGGTAAGCAATCAAATAGTATTAGGAATCATCACCTACACCGAAATCATGCATCGCAAAATAATCATATATCATTAGAAATAAATATCTACACTAAAATCGATTCATCTAGTGCAAATAATCAAATAGGATTATAAATCACCATCTCCACTTAAATCAATCCATCTAGTGCAAGAAATATTCTTCCCTCTCTCCACCCTCCATCCATATCTATATCCCCATCCATCTAGTGCAAGCAATCTAGTGCAAGAAATCAATGCATCTAGTGCAAGCAATCAAATATAATTATAAATCGACGTCTAAATTGAAATCAACACATCAAGTGCAAGCAATCAAATAGTATTAGGAATCATCACCTACACTGAAATCAATGCATCTAGTGCAAGTAATCATATATCATTAGAAATAAATATCTACACTAAAATCGATGCATCTAGTGCAAATAATCAAATAGGATTATAAATTACCATCTCCACTTAAATCAATCCATCTAGTGCAAGAAATATTCTTCCCTGTCTCCACCCTCCATCCATATCAATATCCCCATCCATCTATTTTTTTTTGTCTCTATCTCACCCCCCTAAACACACACGCTCTTGCACTCCATATATATCATTCTCTTTGTCGATCACCCTCTCTCCCCATCTCTCTCTTCTTCCCTCTCTTCCCCTTCTCTCCCTCTCCCCCACTAATATCTCTCTTTCCTCCTTTTGTCCTCTCTCTCTCTCTCTCCATCTTCCTTATCACTCACTCTCTCTCTCTCTAGGAACCAACATCTACACTGAAATCAATGCATTTACTCAAAGAAATCAATTAGGATTAGAAATCGGCATCTACACTGAAATCAATGCATTTAGTGCAAAAAATCAAATAGGATTAAAAATAATCTACATTGAAATTAAGTCATCTAGTGCAAGTAATCAAATATAATTATAAATCGACATCTAAATTGAAATCAACACATTCAGTGCAAGCAATCAAATTGTATTAGAAATCACCACCTGCACTGAAATCAATGCATCTAGTGCAAGTAATCAAATATCATTAGAAATAAATATCTACACTAAAATTGATGCATCTAGTGCAAATAATCAAATAGGATTAGAAATCACCATCTCCACTTATATCAATCCATCTAGTGCGAGAAATATTCCTCCCTCTCTCCACCCTCCATCCATATCTATATCTCCCTCCATCTATTCTTTTTTGTCTCTCTATCTCACCCCCCTAAACACACGCGCTCTCGTACTCCATATATATGAATCTCTTTTTCAATCACCCCCTCTCCCCATCTCTCTCTTCTTCCCTCTCTTCACCTTCCATCTATATCTCTATCTTCCCCTTCTCTCCCTCTCCCCCATTAATATCTCTCTTTCCTCCTTTTGTCCTCTCCCCCTCTCTCTCCATCTTCCTTATCACTCTCTCTCTCTCTCTCTCTAGAAACCAACATTTACACTGAAATCAATGCATTTACTCAAATAAATCAAATAGGATTAGAAATCACCATCTACACTGCAATCAATGCATTTAGTGCAAACAATCAAATAGGATTAGAAATCATATACATTGAAACCAATTCATCTAGTGCAAGTAATCAAATATAATTATAAATCGACATTTAAATTGAAATCAACAAATTCAGTGCAAGCAATCAAATTGTATTAGAAATCACCACCTACACTGAAATCAATGCATCTAGTGCAAGTAATCAAATATCATTAGAAATAAATATCTACACTAAAATCAATGCATATAGTGCAAATAATAAAATAGGATTATAAATCACCATCTCCAGTTATATCAATCTATCTAGTGTGAGAAATATTCTTCCCTCTCTCCACCCTCCATCCATATCTATATCCCCCTCCATCTCTTCTTTTCTGTCTCTCTATCTCACCCCCTGTTGTAGCCCCTACAACACCCTCCAAAAATTACATAAAATCATAACACACACTTCAAAATTTTTGGAGCCCCCCTTTAAACTAAAGAAGAAAAAAAAGCCAAGTAAAGTTCTAAAGGCAAGTCGCTAAGTCGCATATACATTATTTGCGACCCATGCGACCTATGCGACTCTGCGACCCTAAGGTCGCACAGGTCGCCAGGTCGCAAGAGTCAGCATTTGATCAACTTGCGACCTTGCAACCTAGCGACCTTGAGGTCGCAAGGTCGCAAGGTCGCAAAATGAAGTTTTAGAGAAATTAGGGACTCAGCGACCTTTGCGACCTAGCGACCTGAAGGTCGCAAGGTCGCAAGGTCGCAAACTTGCAACTTGCGACCTCATTAAATGTCCGCACGTGCGACCTTTTTTATATAAGGTCGGGTCGCTAGGTCGCATTTGTGACTCTCAGCGAAAACCGCGGAATTGCTCTGACAGGTCGACTGGCGCGTTTTTCTTCCGGGTAAGTTGCCTTTTCCTCCCTATGTTTCCCTCTTAAGCATTTCTTGCCATTATTGAGCCTCCCCACGGTCTTATTTATTTGCTGGTAAGGATGTGGGGTTTTCTTTGGAATTTCACCGTCGTTTTGTTTCCCACAAACCCCAAGGTCACCCGTCTCTTGCCTAATTCCTCATGGCTATGCCTTATGGTCAGTTTAGGCCCTTTCAAACCGCAGAATTTTCCCATTAAAGAAAGTTTGGCCGCAAGGTCGCGCGCGCGCGAAACCCCCGTGAGTCGCAAGTGCGACCTGCGACCTAGCGACCAGGTCGCAAGGTCGCAAGGTCGCAAAACTCCAACTCAGCGACCCTGCGACCTAGTCGCAAGGTCGCGAGGTCACGGGTGAGTCCTTTTATAGATCAGCGACCCAGCGACTCCCAGAGAACAGTCAATTAAATCTTTGCATGTACAGACTCTATTTAGCCATTATCATCATGTCTTTCTTATCCTGTGATTCTGTTCTAAATGCAGCAGGTGAATTCAGAGCAGACACAGTACCGGTCCTCTCCGACTTTAGCAATATGGCACCCCGGGTATCCCGAAGGAGAAGCAGGCAGGTGGTGGAGGAAGAATCAGACACAGACATACAAATATCTCCGCCGCCAATATACAGAGACACCCTTTGCACCTTCGCAAAGGAGGATAGCCTGAGGTGGTATGAAGTATACCGTGAGTTCGCCATGCTAGAAGAAGATTTCCCAGAAGATCTCCCAGACCGTGAAATCTACCTGAAAGTCAAAAAGTCCAAATTACACCTAGCTGGGTCGCATCCTGCCATCTTTCCATGCCCAGAGATGTTGGACTGGATCATACAGAAGACGGATCCGAAAAGCTTCGCAATCCGAGATAGTGCAGGGAAAGCTTTCGCAACTTTGGAAAGTTCAAGAGCACAGGTCTACTACTCACTACCCAAAGCGGAGGTGAACTTCACCCCAAGATGGTTTGCTGCAAATGAAGTGCCGATGGTTGACACGATCAGAAGATGGTGGGCAGAACCAGACAAATTTAAGATAAAAAAGGACCAGGAGTACCCGGTGGCCAGTCTGAGGAAGGTCTATAAGCTGGTGGCCGCCATGCTGTGCAGGATATACGGGCGTTCGGACGCCACCACCTTCAACGGAACATGGGCGACCATCATAGAACACGTAGCAGTCCACGGCGCTCGGTTCAATTGGGCAGGAATATCAATGGGCTCCATGCACACGAATTTGGCCTCAGCTTTAGCCCCAGATGAGGGAGCGCCATCAGAATTCTACATGGCTTCGTATCTGTTAGATGCTGTCTGTGCCCAGATGCATGTTGAGGGATGGCCACATAACTGGGACCCCGAACAGACCCAGGCAATATACTTGCAGACCAGGGTATTCTGGGAATCCAGGTACAAGTCGGACATCGAACAAATCTCTCATATATTCATTCCCGCTCTCTACGGGAAACTATTTAGTCAAGACACCCCCTGCATGTCTTGGCGAGCAATGGAGTCACTAGGTCAGGTGGCACACTGGTTCCCATTCGCCGAATTCACAATCATCCGAGTATTTGGCTCGTTTAAAGCACCACACGCTCTACCTAAGTTTATTACCGATAAGGTGCTCATACAGGAGGTGTGTTTCCAGATGACCACGGGCTTCTCTAACGTCCTTACCAAAGGGAAGAAGAAACCTTGGCCTGCTCTACCTCTCACCATTGGTGCTTATACGGTTAAGGACTCCAGAGAAGTAGCACGTGAAGGGGAAGAGGTGAAAAGCTATCACTTCAGAAATCTGGATTGCCGGACTTACGACCCGGTCAGGATAGTTCCTGAACATTGCAAAAGGGCCAATTTTAGATGGAGTTATCAGCATGTCGAGTGCCCGGATGAGGACGAGAGAAGAAATTGGTATAACGCCAACCGACATCTCGTGCCAGGAATCGACTCTGACCGAGAAGGAGAAGAGCATCAGAATTTAGGAGAAGGAAGCCAGAAGCTTAGAGGCTCTTCCTCCTCCAAAGATAAAAGAACACAGACCGGGACGGGGCCTGACACCGCAGATCAGCAAAGAGAAGCAGAAGCCCAAGCCAAACTGGAAGAGGAGAAAAAGAAGAAGGAAGATGAAGAGAAACGCAAGAAAGACGCCAGGACAGAACGAAAAAAGAAAAAAGAGGAAGAGAAAGAAAGACAGGAAAAGGAGGCACAGGCGGCGACAGAAAAGGCACTGAAAGAAGAACTCGATAAAGTCGATCGTCAGAAAAAGGCAGAACAGGCCGCCGCGGCAGAGAGAAAGAGGAAAGAGGAAAAGGAGGCAGAGGCAGAGGCAGAACGCCGGATGAAAGAAGAACATGACAAGGCGGAAGCAGAGCGCTGGCAAAAGGAGAAAGAAAAGGGTCAAACGCAGGATGTAGAGGACGAGCTAATAGATGACATTGATCTATCTCCCCTGAATATCCCTGCAGGTGGCGCGGGAAGTACCCTCAGTGTTGATGACTTTCCGGGGGAGCAAGAAGAAGAAGTCTTCGACTTGACCAGATTGACCTTTGACCAATTCTCTTTCAAGATACGACAAGAGAAGAGGAAATCCTTAACGCCAGGCTACCCCGCCATCTCTACGGTCTCCACCGGAAAGGACATAGTCCCAGACACAAGGACGAATCCAGTTATGATAGCGTCAGCAGGCACCGCTTTTGCCGCAGCCACAGAGGAAAATGTCACGAGGATGAGCAGAGAAATTATTTCTTTACAGAACCGGCTAAAAGCGGCAGAGCAGGAGAAATCAAGGCTAGAAAATGAGATGCTCCAGCTCCAGGGTAGGCCCGCTCAAGTGAATGAGGTCCCACTGGCGGTCAGGAAGGAATGTGATGTGTTGGAGATGACGATGAGGCAAGTATACCAGGAAATTCTCACCCTGAAACAAACAGTGGCCCCATCGCGGTGAGGTACTTCCGGGAAGAAACCAAAGTAAAAACACGAATGTAGCCGAAGGAAGCTCTGCACTTCGGACAAAATGATGAACTGGACAACACAGTATCAGCAAGTTCCCGAACACGTGCCTCGGAAGGATTGGAGTCATACGCAAGAAGCTAAAGTACAGATTCAGATGAGTATGCAATCCAAGGACAAGCTGTCCAAAGATCTGGACAAAGTAGTGTCTGCGTATAACCACCTAATCAGTGGTATCGACTCCATGAACGCCCTTCATCAAATTCCATCATTAGGGACACTAAATGAAACTAAAGGCTGGGAGCAGGTGGAGCAGGAAATTCAAGACAAGCTACGTCGAACCGACCACAGTATCACAAGAGAACTCGAACCGTCATTGGTCACTCAGCAAATTACACCAAGCTTGCTTCTTCTGCGTTCACTCCCGAAGAAGGAGACTCGTGCCGAATGTTTCAGAATGTATGTACCTGACAAAAGAGAAAGTCTCTCTTGCTTCATAACTACAGACACACGGGAACATTACCCAAGGCAGAAATGACGCTCTAAACTTTTCACTGCGACCACCTTCACACGAAACGCCGGGTCGTTAGGGCACTGCCACTGTGTCGCAGTCGGCATTTGCGACGTCGGCAGTCGCATTACACTGTGCTCAGGTCGCACTTGGCAAACAGACTACGAACTGTCAGAAGTTGAAACGTTCAAGGCCATGCGCGTTCGTTAACCTATAAATACTTCGTGGGGAGCATTGTGGCAATGCTTTTTTAATCGAAAGGAATTATTGCATTGTAACTGAGGAATCATAATCTTGATATATGAAATATAATACATGTTAAAACCCCTTTGATTGGATGATGTGTTTAGCTGTGACAACATTGTGTGTATTCTACGTGCAGTTTCAGAATATCTTCTGATTAATGAATCTGTGTTATCAATAGTGTCATTTATGCGCCATAGCTATCTGTGATTGTGTTGATGATGCTCTTGTTTATTATTTACTTCATGATGAATGTTAATGAACTGTTTTATTAGCATTTCGTTATATCTTTCAGAAAGTTAAGGGATATTCTCGTCACTAAGAACTGTTTCTTTGGCGGTCAGATTATCCTGCATGCATACCTCATAGATGTGTTGCTAACGACATTTCCTGAGTGTATGCATTCCGTTTATCACCTTGCTACGCACAGTGTCATATATTGGTTTTATACATCAGTCATGTGTTATGTATCGTGTGAATGAGTGTATGTTTGCAGTTGCAATCATGTTGCTCGAAACCGAAGAGATAGTCATTTAAGTGGTAGCCGGACCCACACCCCGGACGGGATCCCTACTCCAAACGGTTCAAAGTCTAATTCGGACTTTCTACCGGGGAGATCCCCTACTGTTGGCCGGACATATTTTCCCGTCAACACCCCCCTAAACACACACACTCTCGCAATCCATATATATCAATCTCTTTGTCAACCCCCCCCTCTCCCCATCTCTCTCTTCTTCCCTCTTTTCACCTTCCATCTATATCTCTATCTTCCCCCTCTCTCCCTCTCTCTCCATCTTCCTTATCACTCACTCACTCTCTCTCTCTCCACCTTTCTCTCTCTATTTCTTTCTTCTTACCTCTCTCCTCCTGCCCCCTCCAAGTCCATCTCTCTTTCCCTCCCTCTCTCCACTCTCTCACATCCTCTCTCTTCCTTCCTCTCTTTCCCTTTCTCTCCCATCTCTCTCTCCCTCTCTCTCTCTCTCCACCCACCAACTATGTTACTATATCCCTCCCTCCCTCCTTAGATCTCCTTCTCCCCCCTTATCTCCATCTCTCCTTATTTGTCTCTTTATCTCAACCCCAAACATACACGCTCTCTCTCTGTCTCTCCCTTGTCACTCCTTCTCTCTCTCCACTTCTCATTCTCTATATTTCTTATTTCCTAAATATCTCCCCCTCCAACTCCATCTCTCTTATCGATCCCTCTCTCCTCCTCTCTCTCAAGTACTCTCTCTCATCCTTCCTCTCTCTCTCTCTCTCCAATACTCTCTCTTCCCCCATCACTCTCCTCCTCTCTCTCCCTTTCTCTCCCACCTCTCTCTCTCTCTTTTCCCTCCAATCCTCTCTCTTCCCCCATATCTCTCTCTCTCTCTCTCTAATCCTCTCTCTTCCCCCATCCCTTTCTTTCTCTCTCTCTTTCCACCTCTCTCTCTCTCCAACTACATTACTATATCCCTCCCTCTCTCCTTCTCACTTCTTCTCTCCCCCTTCTTTCCATACATCTTACTTTGTCTCTTTATCTCACCCCTAAACATACACACTCTCTCTCCATCTCTCCCTTATCACTCTCTCTCTCTATTTCTTCTTAGTTATGTAAACTAATGAACATAAATATTCGTAAATATAAAGCAAATTATGGAGTAAATATGAAAAGAGGTTTTATTTACTTACCATACCTCTAGTTTATTTATATTTTTATTTATTTACCACACCCCCTTTCTTTACTATGGTATTTGGCCCATAGGCTTGTTATATAATTAGATTTTTATTTATAATCCTATTTGATATATTGTTATTTATTTACCTTACCTCTTTATGCCTCTTTTATATTTATTTATTTACCATACCTCTTTATATCTATTTTATATTTATTTATCATACTTGTTTATACCTCTTTTATATTTATTTATTTACCTATGGTATTTGGCCCATGGTATCAATATTAATTTGTCCCATGGTATTCGTCCCATAGGCTTCATCTAAATAAAACCTCTTTTTAAAGTTTTTTTAAATATAAAAAGGTTTATGGAATAAATATAAAAAGAATTTTTATTTATTTACTATACATCTAGTTTATATATATTTTTATTTATTTACCATAGCTCTGGAGTAAGTATAAATTCATTTTACAAATATTTAATTAAAAGAAATATTAAAAGATTTTGAATTTTGATTGTTTGTGTTGAATTAACTCTTTTCCTTTGATTTAGGAAATGGTATTGACTTTAGTAAAGAGTAAAGATGTTTAAAATTTTACTTAATTTGGAAATTCAATGTGGTAATTTTTTTTGTTAAAGGTAAATTTATGATCCATTCAAATTCACGTATATAATTTCCTATCCATTCAAATTATATAAATAATACATAATTGTATTAGAAATTGATATATGTTCTAGCACAATGTCATTTTTATTTTTTATTTTTTTTTATTTTTAATTTAAAACTTAAGCCGACATTTTGTATGAGGATGTGACCCACCTGACATCGGGGTCAAAAATTCAAATTCTCTAAATCAAACTTCAAGGCATCCAGAAAACTTCTCTAACGCATGGCGGGGTTTTTTTGAAGTAGGAAAAAAAGGGAACGTTATTTGACTAAATATATAGACAAAAGTCTGAATGATAAAATATAAGATGACAATAGAGGGAGAAACGACAAAATCTAGAACAAAGGAGGATAGTAATACCAAAATACCATATAATGCCACCTTCTCGGCTAAATGATGGAAAAATGTTCGGAAAGGCCACATAGTGTTTGCATAATTTTCATATTAATTAATTATATATATATATATATATATATATATATATATATATATATATAATTCATTGTAAACTAAAATGGTAATTAACAATAAAATATTTATAGTATTTTCAGTAAAAGAAAAGTTATTTGATAAGAAAATATAAATATAGAATTTTAAATGTAGTTTATTTGTTGAATGTTTTAGAGGTTTTAATCGTTTATTATTTGGTTTAATTTGGTAGTGATTTTTTGGAATTATAAGTTTGAGTTGTGAGCTTTCCACAATAAATGTTTGAGGGGTTTTTCAAGGGGTTGAAAATAACAAAAATCAAATTTTGACCAAAAATTTCTCTCACCAAAAACTCTAAAATGTCCAATAGTTAGACAATGCTATTTAAAATGCAAAAGTATGTTGTTACCATAAAACTCCAAAATGTATATTTGTTACACAATTCCATTTAAAGTGTAAAAGTATGTTGTTACAATAAGAACAAGTTGAGTATGCATTTCTTTTAAATGGAGCTATAATACTCAATCATGTGAAAAAAAATACGTTTAGCATCAATAATAGAATAATAAAATTGAAATGTGAGTGTGAAGAGAGATAAGTGAAAATAATAATGTGTTTGTAAGAATATAATGTGTATTGAAATAGGTTAGTTTGTTGGAGAAACTAATTCTTATTTATGTCAAAGGGTGATTAAGAAAAGAATAACATAGGTTTAAAGAGCATTTAAGCCCCTTCCAAAGAGTTATCCCATGCCCTTGGGGTTGGAAGTTCATGATCATCCAAACCCATATCCTTTGGGATGGGTAAATAAGGATGCAGAGTTGAAGGTCACAAAACAATGTAAAATTATATTTGTTATGAGTGTTGATTTTATTGATGAAGTAGATTTATATGTGGTTCCCCTTGATGTATGTGGAATTGTGTTTGGGAGTCCATACATGTACATGTGTGATCCAATATTCATGAGGAGAGCCAACCAATATAGGCTCGTCAAGGATGTAAATCATTCATCATCAATGCACACTAAGGCAAGTCAATAATTTCACTGGTAAGTGGAAACCAAGGGCCCAATAAATTGATCACTTCTTGTAAGAAGTATGTTTTATTGTTTTTCCAAGAAAGCCAGTCTGAAGAGGGGTCAATAAGAGGCAAGCATCCCTGGAGGGGTGTACTAAGCAATAAAAACAACAATTGGAGGATTTCTTACAGGCATACAAGGATGTGTTCCAAGAGCCTAAAGGGACACCACCTAAGAGGTAAGTGGAGCACGAGATCCAGCTATCGCCGTATCTCCCCTTGCCAAATATTGGGTTGTACATGCAGCCTGTTATAGAAGCAAGTGAGGTGAAGAAATAGTTGCAACAATTGCTAGAACATGGTGCCATTCAACCGAGTACATCACCATGTGGGTCATCCATCATCATTGTGCCAACGAAGGATGGAACTTTTCAAATGTGTATAGATTACAGGGTGTTGAAAAAAATCACGTTGAAGAACAATTACCCCTTGCCTAGGATAGATGATTTGTTGGATTAGTTGTAGCAAGAAAAATACTTCACCAAGTTGGAATTGAAGTCTGGATATAACCAAGTTCGAGTCAAAGAAGAATATACCTGGAAGATCGTCTTCAAAACCAGGCAAGGTTTGTATGAGTGGTTAGTAATGTCATTTGGCCTATGTAATGCACCAATTACGTTTATGAGATTAATGAATGATACACTTCACCCTTTTATAGATTCATTTGTTATTGTATATCTGGATGATATACTGGTATATAGTTCTACCTGGGAGGAGCATATTTCACATTTGGTGCAGGTGTTGGAGGCATTGAAGAAGCACGAGCTACTATCAAATCTCAAGAAGTGCGAGTTTGTGCAACAAGCTTTGGTGTATATGGGGTATGTGATCGGTGGAGGAGAGCTGAAGATAGATCCTTACAAGATGGATGCCATCATGAAATGGTCAGTGCCTACTAATGTTTCTGAGGTTAGAAGTTTCACTGGGGCAACACAGTACCTGAGGAAATTCATAGCCTCGTTTTCAGTGGTAGTAGCACCACTCCACACCATAACAACAAGTGTTAAGAGTTTCCAGTGGGAAAAGTGTCAACATGGGGCTTTATAGGAGTTAAAGAAGAAGATCATTCAAGCACCAATTTGGCATTACCAAACTTACAACGAAATTTCTAAGTGGAGAAATATGTGATTAGGTATGTTATGGGAGTTGTCTTGATGCATGGGGGGGAGGCCTTTATGTTACCATTCTGAATTTTTTCATGGGAAGTTATTAGCTACCCTAGCTACAACAAGGAGATCTATGCCATGGTGCAAGCTGTGAAGAAGTGGAAGCACTATCTGATGAGAAAGGAGATAGTAATCCACACAAATCACTAGTTATTATAGTACTTGCAGGCCCAGAGCAAGCTACAATAGACTAGACATTACAAGTGGATGGGGTTTCTGCAACAATTTAATTTAGTGACCAAGTATAAGAAGGGCATCAAAAACAAGTTAGTCGGCATGCATTCAAGGCCACCCACATCGATTATTACATATTTAGGGACTCTTATGCACACGGATCCATTCACCCATGATGCACATAGAGAGACATATTCAGAGGATGAGGACTTCAAGGAGGTTTATCAACAGTTGCAGAGTCAGATTCATGTGCACGATGGTGACAACGTCATTGAATATCATCTCTAGGATGGGTTACTCTATAAGATGGATAAGCTATGTGTACATGAAGGTGATTGATTTCAATTTATTAGAGGGGCTAGCACCTTTAAGGTTGCAGGGAACTTTGGTGTAGGGAATATCGTGGCTAACTTGCAGAGTTATGTGTATTGGTCCAAGATGCAAGAGAAAGTAGCTAGGTTCAAAAGAGCATGCATGCTTTGTTGTACCAGAAAGCCTAGCAATAGGAAACAATGTCTATATTATCCCTTACCTGTACCTACTCGTCCTTGGGAAAGAATTTCCATGGAATTTGTGGGAGGTTTACCGACAACCAGGAAGGAACATGACTACTTCAAGTTCATGGTAGTTGACAGGTTCAATAAGATGTATGTTCTGATGCATTATAAAAATACCATCAGTGGGAAAGAAGCAAAAATCTCGTCTTTTGGACAGGTCTGGATGCACTTTGGGTACCAAGGAGAATTAATTTATATAGGGATACAAGATTTCTTAGTGCATTCTGGGCTACATCGTGGGAAAAAACAAACACGAAGTTGAAGAGATCTACAACATTCCATCCACAAATAGATGGGTAGACAGAAGTAGTCAACAATACTTTGGTGCAACTTCTAAAGGGATACAACCAGAAGCATCTGAAGACTTGGGATGAAAATATGGTATATATACAACATTCTTACAATTGATTAGTTCACACTGCTACAGGAAAGTCCCCATTTGAAAATTGTTTTGGATATTTATCACCTTCACTTTTGAACATTGCATATGGGCAGCACGGAAGAGTGAGGGAGGATCTTATAGGAGATGTTTTGAGGGATGAAAAAATTATCGAGAAGATAAGGTAGATCCATCTATAGGTACAAGAAACACTGCAAAAGTCGTAGGAGAAGTATAAGGTGAGGCATGATCAACACATAACAGAGAAATCATTTAAGGTGGGAGACAAAGTATGGTTACAATTGAAAAAGGAGATGCTGTAGGGACCTGGTATGAAAATCAAGGCTTTGAGGTATGGTCCCTTTGAGATACTGGAAAAGGCAGGTGATAATTACTATCGACTCAATTTACCACCATATATGCACATTTACTCAGTTATGAATGTAAATCATTTGAAACTCTATGAGCCTTCCATGCTAGAATAGGAAGAGGAACAAGTCCTACCTTCTGTGGAGGATTTGGCACCAGATGCTCAGGTAGAGTTGACATAAGATACAATTTTGCATAAGAGCTCCAAAACTGCAAGACAAGGGAAGCATGACCTTTGGTAGATTAGGTTAAAGGGACAACTTCTAAACAAAGCTAAATGATATGCCAGAGAGAAGTTGGAGGAAAATTTTCCTCACCTCATTCAGTAAAAGTTTTGGGGACCAAAATCCTCATAAAATAGGGAGGTTTTATCCATATTGGATCATTATATTTTTTTTCATCCATATCGATGCATTTGGAATGGAAAAAATGGAGGAATCAACTCACGTGATTGATTTTACCAACGGGACACAATTTGGAAAAACGAGGTCTAAAACCGTCTGGGAGCGTTTTAAGGCATCAAATGATGTTTTTTTTGGGGTAAAAATTTTCTGCTTTAACCATATCACAATTTCATGTTATTCAACACATAAACATGTTTCCAAAAATGCAAGAAGTGCATCAATTAGAGCCTGTATGCAAAACTTATGCCACTCATAAGTTGACCTTACTATTTTCACACCTATAGTTCAGGAGGATGTCACTTCAGCCCCCATTATTCATGGAAAAGGGGCTAGCCATGTGATTATGATGTAAAATACTCTAGAAAATTCTATATTGTAACTCTATTTAAGAGTTTATGTAGTCAAAATTAACCACTAATAGGTTATCGGGTTGTGTTATAACCAAGCAACTAGGAGGAAGAGGCATTCCATTCTATTGAGAGCATTTTGTTCCATAGCTGAGCAAAGATAGAAAGGAGAGATAGGAGGTAGAACACACATAGAGGATCTGTGCACTATAGTATCCCATGGGCCACCAATATTACTTCTTTGTACTTGTAACCATTTTTCCAAATAGAGAAAGAGTGTGAATCGACCTCACCTTCCAACTGGGTTTTCTCCCGAAAAGATTTCTGAGAGAGCATATATTATGTATTATGTTAGTGTGTGAGCTTTTTTGTCGTTCTATGATTTTCTGTGTAATTTCCATTCTCTTGCATGCACTAATTACAGTTAAATCTACAAATCTATAATTTTAATAAAACCGTAATAATGTAAAATTTCAGTATTTTAATATATTATTATCAGATTTGTTGTGACGAATTGTCGAGTGGAATATCCACGGAAGTTTACATATAAAATAACATTGATTCTATTGGATTTTCTCACTTCAAGGACATTTATAAGCAATAAAATAAAGTCTATGTAGAGAAAAATTTGGTTGTAGCTTGTATTTTCCCTCATTTCATTGATCGAGAAGGTCATGATTTTTTGACGGCAGAACTCTCCAAGCTTGAATTAGAAAACGTTTTACATAAATTTCAGAAGGGGAAGAGTCTAGGGTTGAATGGACTCACTATTTTATTTTACATCAATTGCCTGGACTTCATTGGGGATGACCTAATAGCCGTTGTTGAATATTCCAGAATCACTTGGCATATTTTAGCACCTTTTAACTCTACTTTCATTACTTTGATTCCAAAGGAGAACAATGCATATTATTTTGACATCTTTAGGCTCATATCCCTTTGCAACACTATCTACAAAATTAACTCCAAGATTATTTCTCTTAGGCTTAAAGATGTGCTATCTGAGAATGTATATCCTAAGAAATTTGGATTCTTCGAATGCAAGTATATCCATGAGGTCATTAGATTAACACACAAACACCTTCACTCTATTCACACCAAAAAACAAAATTCTTTTCTTTACAAATTTGAACTCTCCAAAGTATTTTACAAAGTCATCTAGTTATATGTTTGTCTTCTTCTTATCCACCCACGTTCAATCATTCATTTGAAACTTGGGTAATGAATTGTATAAGCACATACACATTTTCAATTTTGTTAAATAGGGTTGCTTCTCATTTTTCAGTGGTGATAAGGGTCTTCAACAAGGATGTACACTCTACCCCCTTCGATTTATTCTAGTAGTGAAGGGCTTAAGTAGGCATATATAAGGGGCAGTAGAAAGAGGGAATTTTAAAGCCATATACATCTCCCCAAATTTCTCTCTCGCCCATATACTGTTTGTATATGACATATTGATTTTCTACGATGGTGATGGGATGCACCTTTAATCTCTCAAGGACCTCCTAGATTTTTTCTATTAGGGCAGAAGAATGGTTATAAACTCAGAGAAATCCTCCATATTTGGATGGGGTTTTTTAGATAGGGAAATAATGGTAGCAGTTGACATTTTCTCTTCTCATCTCCATAAGATCTCCAATGACAAGAAATAATTAGGCTTCCCTCTTAAACTAGGTAACTAGAGGAAAACATATTAGTTTTGGCTATTGGAAAAGATAGAAAAAATAATACAGATGTGGACGAAGAAATGGCTTTCCATATCTGATATATTGGTTCTTTGCAAAATTGCAATAGAGGCCATTCCAATTTACTAGGCCTCACTAACATGGTTATTCACCAAAATTCTACATAAAATAAAGCAATTGACCCTTTGCTTCTTCTAGTCCCAAAATAAATTAAAAGATCACTTTTTCCCTCACAGCTTGGAGGTTTATCGTTCTACCATCCTCTTAAAGGGGATGGGGGCTGGAATATCTCCCTTGGTTTGCAAAGGCCTTGATGACTAAAGGAGTATTGAAAATTATACAAGGAGAAGGACTCTAGTCCCATATAATGCACCATAAATATATTATGCCCCTTTTTTTGATAGATTAGATTTAAACTTCCCAGAAGTTCATTCACAATGGATCAATTATATTGAAAGGAATACTAAAATCCTTCCCCATTATAGGCAACTACCTTAGCTAGAAAGTGGGGAATTGAAACAAAGTCCTCTTGGGTAGGGATCCCTATATTAATTTTAAAAATTGGAATAATCTCCCAGACCCCCTCATAAATGCTCTTAATGATATAGGGTATTTCATGTTAAATCAAGTAGTTTTAATCACCCATGCAGATGGAAGGCATGGATAATTAATGTCTCAGGACCTAGAATTGGAAGATGAAGAGGTTGTTGTATGGGATCAATATGTTCAAGCCCTGAAATTATTAAATATATCCCCTTCGGACCCTGAGGAACAACTCATCTAGTATCCTAGTCCATGTTAGTTCATAATTTTCATTCTGCCATTAATGGTCAAAATCACTCTTTTTATATTAATTTTAGGGGTCCCACTTAGAATTTTTTTATCATTCCACTAGGTAATGCAAAAATTCACTCATTGATGGTAGCCCTAGCCATAAAACCTCACTCTCCCTCAAAATTTCATATTTGTTGGCCCACCTTCATGTCTTGCTGAGCATAAAACAATCCTAAAAGCTCATCTCACTATGTCATTATGTCTGTCAAAGCCAACCATGGAGTCAGATTATTCAAGGTCCTATTAGGTCAATTAGGTTTCATTTTTAAGGTTCACAACACAACATTTCATCTCAATAAGGTCAACAAAGGTGTGAGAGTGAATCAAATAATACTTTCTCAATCATATGCAAAGGATTGATAAGCATGTAAATAAGATTTTTAAAAGGTTGTAATTATGGTTTGAGAGTATGATTTTCATACCAAAATGTAATTTTATTCAAAACAGAGATGTAATTTATTTTTAATTTTGTGTAATTTTATGCTCATTATATGTAATAAGTTCTGTCCCAAACTGCCAATTCAAGTTTCATATGCCAAACTGAAGATAACCAAAGTCAAAGTGAAAAGTGCCAAACTCCATCAACATCATCCTGCAAAGAAGAAAAATCAAAGAAAAAGGGTAACCAACAATGTTTTCAAAAGGTGAAATCAAAACATTAGAAAATTGAGTTTTTAATCTAAATTCAAATTCACTCAAGTATTAAGGACTTCTTGACATCATTTCAAACTCATTTTTCTCCTAAAAACGCCAAGAAAACACTCCAAGAGAGCGAAATTTCAATTTTCTGGGTGAAATTAGCGAAAAACAGAGCAGAGGGTGCATATCCTTTAGAGAGGGCGCAAATCCTTCAGGTGCCGCGCATATCCTTCTGCGAGGACGCACAGCTTTAAGGCCCTACGCATATGACCAAAAAACCCCCAAAACACTTTCAAGTTGCAAAAAATACTGCCAAATCTTCATCAAACTTCTCATCGCCCTCCACCAAATGAGTAAGAGCTAATGCCATAAATTATCATCTTCATCAAGTTCATGTGTTGGGTGTTGTGAAATTTATGTTAGAATTTGCTGTTTGAAATTGTTTTAGAACCCTATTATTCCCATTGCACTCTTGAATTCCCCAAATTTCACTCCCATACACCTTTATACCCTTCTTAAAATTGCAAATACCCATTCCTAAATCCCTGTTTTACAAAATTCCCTTTACCTAAACCCTAAGCCCTAGGTGCCACATTTACCTTGGCTTCCCAATCCCTAAATCTCCATCCTAAATCCCATCATACTACCACTCCTTATTCCCTCCCCCATTTTCATACATTCCTAGCACCATCTCTTCATTTTCCCTTTCCCATTCCTCATTCCTAAATGGCATATTCCACACCATCACACTTCCCTAAGGTTTTGATAAAAACACCATGGCAAAAGAGGAAGAAAATAGATCATGCGGCGAGGGAGAGGAAACAAAGGTGAGGAGGCCACATAAGGGGGGGAAGTATACTTAGACTTGAAACTACCAGCACTATGGAACTCTTGGCTTCTCCAATGACTGTAAAATGCTTCAAACATGTTGGTTGTTATGAGTTCTGTGAGCAGATTCAGAGGGTCCAACACCATCCCATGTTGACCAAACTTTTCATATATAGACTCCATGAAAACTAAGTTACTTTAGCTGGTGTCACCTTACTATATCAACTTCTATCATTTCAGCTGCCACCGCGATCCCAAATGTTGCGGAGACGTGGTTCAAGAAGGGTGATTTGGAGGAATAGTACTTTGAGCCTTTCCTAAAACCAAGATACAAAAAAGAGGTTCTTTCCTTTTTCTCAGCTCCAGAACAGATATGCACCAATGATGAAGATAATCATGAAATACTTTTCATGCGAAGGTATATTTTCAAGACTTTATACTTATCATATCCGCCTCTTAATGCATTTCACTAGGGTAAGGATACTTAACATACCCTACTATCTTTTCCGGAACATAGATAAGATTTAATTTATTGTCCAGAAAAGGGAGTATGAACATCAAATGAGAAGTCTTTTTCATCATTCCGTTATGAAAATCTTAGTCCTCTATCATCTAAATCAATTAAGCACTGCATGGAGTACCTTCATATCCAATGATATATTCAGAAAGCCATCTACTCAACATGCACAAAATGTGCCTTCATCCTCTCAACCATCCACTTCCATCCCTTCATCTCATCCCATAGCACATTCATCATCATCAGATCAATCCCCTTCACCTCCCCCATCTCCATCTCATCATGACAATGGATCACCTAGCAGGATTGGGGTTAGTGAGCCTAAGTGGGCTAATATGGTTGAGGTTGAGCCATTGCCGAAAACCTACCAAAGAGGTCACAGACATGTGTTTTCTCCACACATAGTGGAAGGGGCCATGCCTTCTACATCAATAAAGCAGGTGGACAAAGGCAAAGAAAAGGTGATTGAAGCATTCATTCATGATGAGGAGGACCTTGATGAAACATAACAAGAAATTGAGCTTGTTGACATAGATGAGGATGAATTTGATGAAAATATCAGTATAGACATTAATGGAAAGGATGTCAAGATTAAGGAGCTCAAAACTAATCTTGACAGGCCCAAATATGTCATAAACTTCCTTGAGTCGGAGAATGAGAAATTGAAGACTAAACAGGTCATTAATGAGGCCAAGTATATCACTGCTCAAAGGGAGGCAGAAAAGGCCAAAGTTATGCTAGATGAGACACTTGAAAAGTATGGGTTTCTTGGTGAACAAGAGGAACATGCACCAAGAAAGAGACCTAGAAATAGAGGACTAAAAAGAGCTCTAGCTCTAGAAAGACAAAAAGAGGCTGAGCTTGCTGATCAACTAACTCTAAATGAGAAAATTGCCATAGTGATCAATGAATATAGGGAGCCATGGCTTGATAGAGCCAAAAAACACTTGGATAATATTTTAGCAAAGGCTAACAAAGACAATGACCTACTGAGGAGGAAGCTCAAACATGATGCTCAAAAGGAGAAAATTGCAATGGCCAAGCTCAAAAGAGCCAATCCAAAGATTGAGGATTTTACCATGGAAGAGAAGAAGAAATTGGACATACTTGCAAAGGATTCCCTCCAAGCCTAACCACACCATAATCAACCATTCTACCAATTTTGAAGTATTTTGAAACTTTTGTGCAAAATCTATGTTTTTTTTTGAGTTTTTCTAAACAAGCATTTATCAGAAATAAGGTCATATGCGCAGCACCCTAGGCGCTGCGCAAATATTTGGGGCACTTTTTGAGGGAAAGGAGACCACCAATGGATTCCTAAGGACAAATGCATTCCATAAAACTAGTTTTCCAGCCTTGATTTTCAGATTTTATAGGTGAAAAGGGAAAAAAACTAGGTAAAAATCACATTTCTGCCCTTATTTTGGCCTAAGTGCTGCGCACAGAGAAATCTTGGGCGAATACATTTTGAGGGGTCAAATCAGCTTCAGTTTGAAAATTGAAGGAAGATCTAGAAACTAGACTTGAAGGGATTTCCAACAAGCCATCTTGGGCTTGATTTGGACACCGGGAAGGCACCCAAAATCAACCTTGAACGCGGAGGGCGCATATGACACAGTGAGGGGCATATGACCATTTCATGATATTTTTGGTTTTTCACTGTAACTTTTGACTTTATCTTAGAAATTGATCTTTTTACCTATGTCATTGAGCATGGTAAATGTAGTTATGTTTTGGATAAGATACCTAGGGGTAGATTCATTAGGTAAAAGCTATCCTTAAGTCAAATGAATGAGTTTGAATGTATTTAGGGAGGAGTCACGTGGACCTCCCTACACTCTAGGTATCAGTTCAGATTATTGTGGATCAACTCCTCAACTTAGGGATTTGACCCCTGAGGTTGGGAGAGGTTGTTTGAGGCCTATATCATATAATTTTTGACTTATTTTCAAGGGTTGGAATCAGTTTGGATGTTATCTTATTGATCAAAGAACTATTTGACTCAGTTTTGGCCAATTAATAAAGAAGAGTTGCAGCTATTTTTTGGGATACATGTGGTATAATGTTTATCATTATTTTTCCTTCAGTTTCATATGATATAATGTGTTGTATTCATGTTCATTAAATCTATATTGTATGATTTCTTTCAATTTTATAGGCAGAACACATGCTTTCTCATGCTCTGTTTAGGGAAAGTTATCATAATTTGTTCATTTTCCTCTGTTTAGGAAGAACACATCTCCCATGATCTTCCTAACTTCTCATTAGTCTTAAAACCATCTCATCACAATCATCTTTAAAGTGCTAAGCCTTATACCTACCTTGCCCCATTGAATCTCTATAACCCTATATCATTTGCCCTGACCTAGCTCCCTTGACCTAATATCTTCATTGAGTGAAACCCAACCCAATCTAATCAAAACAACCTCTGCACACATACCTAGCCTAAAAACCCTAATTCATCCAACCCTCTTGGCTGTGATTTTATGGAGAGAGCCCTCTCCGACTTGGTAGGGCTAGCTACCCAGCCAAAAGTTTGGTTTGTGGTTACCTCTGTTGGGATTCCTTCTCCAGCCTTGGGAATCTGGCAGAGTGATAACATTCTGGCGCCGTTGCTGGGGAGGTGAAAAGACAAATATTTTCTGGGAAAGAATGAAAAATATCATATATGATTTTTGATGGTGAACAATGATCAGACACATAAAAAGGTTGTGCATCATTCACCTGGCGACTCTAGTGTCGAAAAATACCGAAGTTTAGAATTCTCATGGCGACTCCACTCATCAAGAACCAGTAGTCTAAAGAAATTCTTGGTGACTTCATTGTTTTCAAAATGGATTCAATTTATCGAAGGTATGTTCCCATGAGATGATATCACATATTAGGTTTTCCGAATAGCATGCCTCGAGTTAATTGGATGACATATCTTCCGAAGTTAAAAAATGTGAAAGGTAATGATGCTGCTCTTCATCTGGTGAGATTTCACATGCATGTGCGTATATTAAAGATTGATTTTCCTGAATGCTGCTTGATGAAGATATTCATGGCCACTCTGGAAGGTGAAACCTGATCTTGGTATGAAAGTTTTCCGCCTGCTTGTATTTATTGTTTAAAATATTTTCATACCATGTTCTTTGAAAGGTATAAAGAATCTTGTCCATCCTTAATATTAGTTCATAACTGTTGTAAATATGTTGATATTTTTATTGAAAATCTTTAGAAATTTTATGAAGATGATGAATTCATGGACGATGAGATCATGGAAGCCCTATATGAAAATCCATTTCAGCAACATAAAGAAAATTGGAGGATAATTATCAAGATGCTCAGGAAATTTTGTAGCAGGATGAAGAGCTTTGTATAGTTGAAAATGATGGAAGACAAGCTCTTATTTCAGATCTGTTTGCAGTAGAAGATGGTATGCAAGAAAATCAAGTCCCAATTTCAGATTGTGGTAAAGTCAAGCTGGCTGATCCAGATCTAGTTTCAGATTATGATTATGAAGAGTATGTTCTTCCGGATCCCATGAAGGAGAGCTCTATTGTTGAGATCACCTCGAATGAAGAAAACAAAGTTATTGATATAAGCGTTCTCATCCCATTAAAACAAAGTCTTCAGGAGGAGATAATCCAGTCCTTTTCTGAAAAACAAGTTGAGATATTTGTTCAAGTAAGTGAAAAATTTTCTTTGGATGATTATGTTGTAAATGATAGGAATGTTAGCTTTGAGTTTCAAGAACAATATGAAGTTTTCCCTCTTATGACTGATAAGTGTGATAAGAAAAATGAAAATATGGTTGCCATGTCATATGAGGGTGATTTTGAGTTGGAGAATAGTGAACAAGAACAACCAAAAATGTTTGAAAAAGGGAAAACAGTAGAGGATCACGCTGATGTGTTGCCTCTGACTCATAAAGAGGAAACAGTTCAAATTGATAGTTGTCTTGATCTTCCTGCTGATTATCAAGATCTGTTATTTGCACATTATTTTCAAGATCCTTTTTCCATTTTGCTACAATCATTAGATCAAGTTGGTTGTCTTGTTTTGGATCATGGTTTTTAGCTTCAGTTGTATGTTGAGTTTCCAATCTTCAAGATTTTTGTAGATAGTGTAAGCAGAGGACAATCTGGTATCCAGCTGCTTGATTGGCTTCATTGGCAATTTTCCTTTACCTAATTTAGCAGTCATTTCTAGCAGTTAGAATAGGAAAGAGTGTGATTAATAAGCTCACAAGAGTAAGCATCTTTTAGCAGTTTCATTCAATTTTCTGCAAGTGTGAAGTAGAAAATCACTGGAGTTCGGAGCCTGAAATGAAGGCCATGGAGCTTCATTAACTTTCTGCCATTTTCAAGTTCAATTTTTAGTCAAGTAAGTCAAGTATTGAGTCATTTTTTAGTCAATTTCAAGACAATTCAAAGTCAGTTTGTGTCGTTTGAGTTGTCAACATTTAGTCATGTTTTTAAGTTTGAGTTTTGACTGTATTGGCCCACATGATTAGGCACTTTGTCTACGGTGTTCTTGACACCTCCAAGGAGTTTCCATCCCCAATAAGGCCGATGTTACTGTCAAAATTTTCATTCTTCCATCAGAGATAGAAATCACTCCTTTTTATATTAATTTTACGGGTCCCACTCATAATTTTATCATTCCACTAGGTCATGCAAAAAATTCACTCACTGATGGTAGCCCTAGTCATAAAACCTCACTCTCCCTCAAAATTTCACATTTTCTGACCCACCTTCATGTCTTCCTGAGCATAAAACAATCCTAAAAGCTCATTTCACTATGTCATTATGCCATTCAAAGTCAACCATGGAGTCAGATCATTCAAGGTCCCATTAGGTCAATTAGGTTTCATTTTCAAGGTCCATAGCACAACATTTCATTTCAATAAGGTCAGCAAAGGTGTGAGAGTGACTCAAATAATACTTTCTCAATAATCTGCAAAGGATTTATCAGCATGTAAATATGGTTTTTAAAAGGTTGTAATTATGGTTTTAGAGTATGATTTTCATACCAAAATGTAATTTTATTCAAAACAAAGATGTAATTTATTTTTAATTTTATGTAATTTTATGCTCATTATATGTAATAAGTTCTGTCCCAAGCTGCCAACTCAAGTTTCATATGCCAAACTGAATATAAGCAAATTCAAAGTGAAAAGTACCAAACTCCAACAACATCATCCTGCAAAGAAGAAAAATCAAAGAAAAAGGGTAATCAGAAAAAGGGTAATCAACAATGTTTTCAAAAGGTGAAATCAAAACATTAGAAAAGTGGGTTTTTGATCTAAATTCAAATTCACTCAAGTATTGAAGACTTATTGACATCATTTCAAACTCATTTGTCCCCTACAAACACCAAGAAAACACTCCAATGGAGCGAAATTTAAAGTTTATAGGCGAATTTGCAAAAAACAGAGCAGAGGGCACATATCCTTCAGAGAGGGTGCAAATCCTTCAGGCACTACGCATATCCTTATGTGAGGGCGCACAGCCTTAAGGCGCTGCACATATGACCAGAAAACCCCAGAAACGCATTCAAGTTTCAAAAAATCACTGCCAAAGCTTTATCAACCTTCTCATCGACCTCCAACAAATGAGTAAGAGCTAATGCCATAAATTATCATCTTCATCAAGTTCACGTGTTGGGTGTTGTGAAATTTATGTTAGAATTTGGTGTTTGAAATTGTTTTAAAACCATATTATTGCCATTGCACTCTTGAATTCCCCAAATTTTACTCCCCTACACCTTTATACCCTTCCTACAATTGCAAATACCCATTCCTAAATCCCTGTTTTACAAAATTCCCTTTCCCTAAACCTTTTTCACAAAAACCTAAGCCCTAGGTGCTACATTTACCTAGGCTTCCCAATCCATAAATCCCCATCCTAAATCCCATTAGACTACCACTCCTTATTCCCTCCCCCATTTTATACATTCTTAGCACCATCTCCTTCATTTTCCCTTTCCCATTCCTCATTCGTAAAACCATATTCCACACCATCACACTTACCTAGGGTTTTGATAAAAATTCCATGGTAGAAGAGGAAGTAAACAAATCATACAGTGAGGGAGAGGAAACTGAGGTGAGGAGGCCACATAAAGGGGGAAGAATACTCAGACTTGAACCTACCAGCACTAGGGAACTCTTGGCTTCTCCAATGACTGTAACATGCTTCAAACATGTTGGCTGTTATGAGTTTTATGAGAAAATTCAGAGGGTCCAACACCATCGCATGTTGACCAGAATTTTCATATCTAGAATCCATGACAACCAAGTTACTTTAGATGGTGTCACCTTACTATATAAACTGCTATCATTTCAGCTGCCACCAGGATCCCAAATTTTGGGGAGAAGTGGTTCAAGAAGGGTGATTTGGAGGAACAATTCTTTGAGCCTTTCCTAAAACCAAGATACAAGAATGATAAAAAGAGGTTCTTTCCTTTTTCTCACCTCCACAACAGATATTCACAATGATGAAGATAATCATGAAATACTTTTCATGCAAAGGTAGATTTCCAAGACTTTATACTTATCATATCCGCCTCTTAATGCATTTCACTAGGGTAAGGATGCTTAACATACCCTACTATCTTTTTTGGAACATAGATAAGATGGCATTTATTGTCTAGAAAAGGGAGTATGAACATCAAATGAGAAGTTTTTTTCATCATTCCCTTATAAAAATCATAGTCCTCTATCATCTCAATCAATTAAACATTGCATGGAGTACCTTCATAGCCAACGATATATTTAGAGAGCCATCTACTCAGCATGCACAAAATGTGCCTTCATCCTCTCAGCCATCCACTTCCATCCCTCCATATTAGCCCATAGCACATTCATCATCATCATATCAGTCCCCTTCACCTCCTTCATCTCCATCTCATCATGACATTGGATCACCTATCTGGATTGAGGTCAGTAAGCCTAAGTGGGCTAGCATGGTTGAGGTTGAGCCATTGCCAAAAACCTACCAGAGAGGTCACAAGCATTTGTTTGCTCCACACACAGTGGAAGGGGCCATGCTTTCTACATCAAAAAAGCAGGTGGACAAAGGCAAAGAAAATGTGATTGAAGCAATCATTCATGATGAGGAGGACCTCCATAAAACAAAACAAGAATTTGAGCTTGTTGACCTAGATGAGGATGAAGTTGATGAAAATATCAGTATAGCCATTAAGTGAAAGGATGTCAAGTTTAAGGAGCTTCAAAATTATCTTGATAGGGCCAAATATGTCATAAAATTCCTTGAGCAGGAGAAAGAGCAATTGAAGGCTAAAAAGGTCATTGATGAGGTCAAGTATATCACTGCTCAAAGGGAGGCAGAAAAGGCCAAAGTTATGCTAGATGAGACACTTGAAAAGTATGGATTACTTGGTGAACAAGAGGAACAAGAACAAAAAAAGAGACCTATAACTAGAGGGCTGGAAATATCTCTAGCTCTAGAAAGACAAAAAGAGGGTGAGCTTGCTGGTCAGCTAACCCTAAATGAGCAACTTGCCATAGTGATAAATGAAAATAGGGAGCCATGGTTTGATATAGCCAATCAGAACTTGGAGAAGCTTTTAGCAAAGGCTAACAAAGACAATGACCTACTGAGGGGGAAGGTCAAACATCATGCTTAAAAGGAGAAAATTGCAATGTCCAAGCTCAAAAGAGCCAATGCACAGATTGAGGATTTGACCGTGGAAGAGAAGAAGAAATTGGACATACTTTCAGAGGCTTCCCTCCAAGCCTAGCCACACCATGATCAGCCATTCTACCAATTTTGAAGTATTTTGAAACTTTTGTGCAAAATCTGTGTTTTTTTGAGTTTTTCTGAACAAGAATTTATCAGAAATTAAGTCATATGCGCAGTACCCTAAGCACTGCGCAAATGTTTGGGGAAATTTTTGAGGGAAAGGAGACCACCAATGGATTCCTAAGGACAAATGAATTACAAAAAACCACTTTTCCAGCCTTGATTTGCAGATTTGACAGGTGAAAAGGGAAAAAAAACTAGTTAAAAATCACATTTCTACCCTTATTTTGGCCTAGGTGCCGCGCACATAGCAGTTTTGGGAGAATGAAAATTTGAGAGTCAATTCAGCTTCATTTTAGAAACTTAAGGCAGATCTAGAAACTAGACTTGAGGGGCTTTCCAACAAGCCATCTTGGGCCTGATTTGGACATCGGGAAGGCACCAAAAATCAACCTTGAATAGGGAGAGCGCATATGACACAGTGAGGGTGCATATTACATAAAAATGGTGCATATGACCATTTCATGATATTTTTGGTTTTTCATTGTAAATTTTGACTTTATCTCAGAAATTGATCTTTTTACCTATCTCATTGAGCATGGTAAATGTAATTATGTCGTGGATAAGTTACCTAGGGGTAGATTCATTAGGTAAAAGTTATCCTTAAGTAAAATGAATCAGTTTGAATGTATTTTGGTAGGAGTCACTTGGACCTCCCTACACTCTAGGTATCAGTTCAGATTATTGTGTATCAGCTCCTCAACTTAGGAATTCGACCCCTGAGGTTTGGAGAGGTTCTTTGAGGCCTATATCATGTAATTTTTGACTCATTTTCAAGGGTTGGAATCAGTTTGGATGTTAGCTTATTAATCAAGGAACTATTTGACTTAGTTTTGGCCAGTTAATAAAGAAGAGTTGTAGCTATTTTTTGGGATAAATTGGTATGATGTTTCTTGGGTTAACAGGGTATTATCGCGAGTTTGTAAAGAATTATGGGAAAATATCGGCACCTCTAACATCATTACTGAAGAAATATGCATTTTATTGGACTCCAGAAGCAACACTAAGGCCTTTGAACATCTTAAAGAGGCAATGTGCCAAGCACCGGTCTTAGCTACGTTGTAATTAATTTTTTTTTTTATTGTGGAATGTGATGCCTCTGGAAATGGAATTGGTGCGGTTTTAATGCAAGAAGGAAGACCAATTTCTTTTGAAAGTCATCCAATCAAATGAAAGTATTTGAAAAAACCTATTTACGAGAAGGAAATGTTGGCAATACTACATGCACTAAAGAAATGGCAACCTTACATAATGGGAAGACATTTCAAGGTAAAAAAAGATCATGATAGTCTTAAATAATTTTTGGAACAAGGATTATCTTCATAAGAGCAGAAAAAATGGGTCACAAAGATGTTGGGTTATGACTTTGAAATCATCTACAAAAAAGGGAAGCAAAATGTTGTTGCAGATGCACTCTCAAGAAAGGATGAAGATGTGGAAGCATTGTTTTGTGCCATTTATATTATCCAACCTGAGTGGATAACTAAAGCAAAGTATGAATAGAAGAATTATGAAGAGGTGTGGACACTCATTCAAAATTTATAGCAAGATCCCAGTAAATTTGAAACATTTAGCTAGAAAAATGATTCATTATGGTAAAAATATCGCTTATATATTTGTAAGAATTCCCAACTCAAAGAAAATATTCTTTGGAATTTCACACCTCTACCTTAGGAGGAAAATCAAGATTTTTAAAACTTACCACAAGGTCAAGAAGGATTTTTTGGGATGGCCTTAAATCTGATATTCAAAAGTTTGTGGTGGAATGTTTGGTTTTCCATAAAAATAAAGTTGAAACAATTAAGTCCCTGGGTCCGTTACAACCTTTATCCATTCCAAGTCAACGTTCGGAGGAGGTTTCAATGGATTTTCTCACAGGTTAACCCAAGTCCAAAGGAAATAATTTCATCATGGTGGTAGTTGATATACTTAAGTATGCACACTTTTGTGCATTATCTCATCCAGTTATATCCAGTACATTTGCTACTGCATTTATGGAAACAATTCAAAAGATCCACGGAAACCCAAACATTATTGTAAGCGATAGAGATCCCATTTTTACAGGAAATATTTGGATGAAATTATTTTCTTGTTTGGGTATTCAATTAGCTCATAGCTCATCATATCATCCTTAGTCGGATGGGAAAACTGATATAGTGAACCAATGTTTGGAAGAATATCTTCGTTGCTTTGTATATGATAAATAAACACAATGGGTCAAGATGTTACCTCTGGCTGAATGGTGGTATAGCACTTCCATCCATATTGCAACAAAAATGACACCATTTATTGCACTTTATGGTTATCATCTACCGTCCATCACATAATCTTTAAGAGACAATTCTAAGGTTCAAGTAGTGGAAGATCACATCAAGCATCAACAAAAAGTTCTCTAACTCTTAAAGGATAACCTCACTTTAGCACATAATCGAATGAAACAAGAGGCAAATCAATGTCGCAACGAGAGACGTTCTGGTGTAGGCGAATGGGTATTTTTACGACTACAACCATACAAACAAATGTCCCTCAAGCAAGCTAAGAAGGATAATAAATTATCACCAAAGTATTATGGTAGTTACAAGGTGTTTAAAAAGATTGGTACTATGGAATACAAATTAGAGCTTCCAACATCTTCCCGAGTGCACCCAGTTTTCCATGTTTCATGCTTAAAGAAGGTTATAGGTGACAAGCTCCCAGTTCAAACAATATTTCCAAAACTTGACAAGGAAGGAAAAATCATATTGGAACCTGAAGGAGTGACATAAACAAGTACTCGACAACTACGAAATCGATCAATTTCAGAATATATCATCAAGGGGAAGAACCTACCCACTGAAGATTCAACATGGGAGGATGAGATTTTATACAGAAGCGTCTAGAACTACTCAAGTGTTGAGGACAACACTTGTTTGAAGGATAGGGGCATGTTAGGTCCCCATAATACTAGTGTAGCCCCTTATCATTTTTAGTGTAACCCCCTTATTGTTATTATTGTGCCCATGTAGTCCTCATATTGTTATTATTGTGCCCCATAGAGGCCCAATATGGTTATTTTTGTGCCCTTACATTATTATTGTTATGTCGGCTAGGATTATATTATGACCCCTTGGACTCCTATATATAGAAAGGAGGTTTTTTCATTTTAATCATCCATGAATTGTTCATTTATGTAATGTAAAGGAGGTTTCCCCCTCGAAGAGGCTGATTTATGAGTCACTGATCTATTTTTTCTTATATTTTTGTGAGCTGGTTTCATAACAAGAAATTTTGATGCCTGCAAAAAACAAAATTGTTTACGTGGCTCATGTTATGGACCAAATTCCCATGATGGGATAACATCTAGAAAAAGGTCCATTCAGGGGCCATGTATATATTATCTATGTTGTAATGAGGTGGATAAAGTCAAACATCTTTTCATCAATTTCCGTTTTACTATAAAAGTTTGGGTAGATCTCAACAGTTTGGAAAACGTGGCATTTCCTTAGGAAGAATTTGTTGGAGAGGAATGTAGTTCTCTTTGAAAATAAAATCACGACCTCCATCGGGGTGGCTATAAAAGGTTTAGGCATTAAGGGTTCCTACATCGAGTCCTCCTTGCCAAACACTCCAAAGGAATACTCAGACAAAAAAATTATAAAATATCTACCTCGGGAATTTTTTAATGGAGTTGCACAAGGAACACCTGCTATCCGTGGGGTTTGGGGGGTGCTTCATGTCTCCAACACACACTACTTCACTCTTTCAACAAATGTAGGATACACATCCAATAACTTTGCCGAAATTTTCTCTTTCTTCTATATACTTAAATATATTCTAAAATGCATCATCATTTCCCTTCATATCTATGGAGACTTTCTCAATGTCATAAATTGGCTATGTTAGCATTGCAATTTTTCCAAAGATTTTCAAAGTTTGGTCATCATTATCCAAGGAATCAATCTGCCTTTTCAGTTTGATTATAAGATGAAAGTGTCGCTGTCAAAGTGTACCGGTGAGAAAATTTCATTTTCTACCTTCATTCATTTCATTTTCCCTCTTTCACCTTTCATTTTCCCAAAAAACCCAAAGTCCAACCTCTCATTTCCCTTTTCAAAACCCCTTTTAACTCATAGAATCCAATTTTTATACTTAAAAGCAGCTCCACACACCCATCAACAACCATATCATATTTCCTTTTTTAACTTACCATATATTTATTTTATCGCAATTTTTACTCGCACCACAAAAAAACCTTGGTTATGTCATATATTATATGATATAACTTACCGCACTTAATAAACATTGTGGACCCCTTACCTTTCATCGCAATCGGCTCTTCACAGTTTTAACTCCCATTCACATTACAATTTCCATATCTTACAAAACCCCCGAAATGCGATTTCAGTATGGTCTGGGACCCATACTTCCCTTTGATATGCCTCAAATATGTTATAAAGCCTTTTTTTTGCTTGGGCGTCTTTTTATCATATTACCACGACTTAACGAAGTTTTCACTTTCTGCTTTGAAATGTTGTTTAAAGGGCCCCACCTACCTTTTCAAATTGCATTTTCGCAAATTTCACTTACTGCATTCACTTCTGCTCCCTTAAAACTTCCGATTTGCGATTTGCGGGCAGTCCCACTGTCTATCATGACACGTCCCTCCATTCACATCGCATATCACACTTTGCTAGTTTCAACGTTTAACTCTCATGTTTCATAATAAAACTTTCGATGTGTGATCTGTGAGCGACCCCACCGTTTTTTATGCCACTTCACCTACGCTCTCATCGCACTTCGCACTTTGCAATTTTTAACATTTAACTCTTGTGTCTCATAACATAACTTGTGATGCACGATCTGCCATGTCATCACCCTATCGCAAATCACATTTTCTGCCATTTGTGTCTTAAGTATAAACGCTCTGACCCTGATTTGCGATTGCGATATATGTCTAAAAGTTTTTCTCCTCCCGCTTTTCATTCATTCCCCTCCACCTCTCCCCTATCAATTAAACCTTTTTCAAAGGGTTTCTTTGTAATATATCATAAAATGAACCTCCGCCATTCTATCCAAAAAGTTTCAGTTTTTCTACCATTACAAAGGGTTTTCCACCAAAGAAGGAAAGGAACAACAAAACAACGACAAAGTTTCTCTGAAACAGTTTTCTGCCACTACTCTCAGCACCAACACATTTCTACAAGGTACCAAACAGTATTCAAGGAACAACCACATGCCATTTTCATTGTTGTTTATACTTTTTGTGGAATTGGTTGCACCAGAATAGAAGAGGAGTCTTCCCATAGAATGCCACATCATATAAAACACTCCGAATTGTTAGCCTTAATGATGTTTATTTTCATTATGTCATGGCACTTCGTATTAAAGTTTTAGATAAGCCTCACCTCTTGCACGAGGTTGTAATGATCGTTGAAACAAATTTACCTTTTTCTGTTGAAGATGATAGTATCATATTTTGTATATATATGCCAAACTGATATGAAGTCAGGGTTGGTTGGTGGTTATAGAATTTTGACTTATATGAACTGTAATTTTTTGTGTGTGAATGAAGTGGAATAATACTATTGAGGACTTATTACCAATTTGATGTGTGTATTTTCTACTTTACTTGTGTTTCCATATCTCCTTTCTTCCAGTTCCAGTTTGCAAATCATCATACTGTTATGTGTTTTTATTAGTCTCTTAAGCTTGTTATGTGTTTTATCGGTTTTTGTTAGTCTCACACAGTGAACATTCCTGATAAAATATATATTATAACAGTGGAAGAGCATCACTCATGATAGTTAATATTCATGATATTTTAGTGAGAATCTTGTCAGACTAGAAATAGTTTTCTCTCAATGGAATATTGTCAAACTGCTACTTATGTGAATTTCTACTTTATGGACCTACTAATTCTTCTCTCGTCTTACCATTTCCTCTCCTCATAGACTACAAACTTGCACCTTGCTACCACATCAAGTTATAATACCCTCATTAGTAGCACTATGGAGTTGACCGAAATCTCTCTTCAGTGAATTAGAGTTTATACCATCTTCCAATCCCATAAAAAAAAACATTAAATTTATTTATAGTTTAAGATGTTTCTAGTCAGGCGCTTGATGCTGATTCCAGTGCCAACATATTTTGATGTGTCTGCCAGGAGACGAATGTCTTCTAACGAATTATTCTCCCGTGTCTATTTTTATGAGCTACTGATAATCAATTCTTGATGGTGAATAAGAATTGGTGACCTGAAGAAGATTGCAAATTTGTTCACCTTGTGACTCCACGAAGAGGAAGAGGGGTTTCAAGACCTCCTTCTACAAGGAGGAATCAGAGATATCCAACTATGACTCGAGTTGCTGACCCAGAGAAAATTATCAAAGACGCTAAAGGAAAACAGAGATAAGTTGAAGCCACATCTCAGTCAATGAAGAAGGTACACAAAAAGTATGTTCCAAAGAAAAAGGTACCTCTATCTACTTTATAATCTAAAGAGGTTTTAGTTTCAAAAGATTCTGTTGAAAAATCACAAGTGGAAGCTACTCCTCTAGAAAATAAAGTGAATGTTGTTAACCTAGGCTCGGCTGAAGGTTTTTCTTACTCATCACCTAGTAAATCTGAAATAAGTATTGTTCTAGTAAAATAAGGAGAAACTGAATTTATAAGTGTTGAAAAGAATTCAAAATAGTTTTTACTGACTGAAGGGGAATTAGAAAAAGTATTGGCTATTGTACCTTTCCTTGATAGGGATATTTTTATTGAAGAAGATTTCAAGACAATTTTTAATTTCCTTTAGACTCATCCTCAATACTAGTCTCTTGTCACCCCTTAGCAAGAATGTTTTCCTTTCTCTCCAAATCCAGCTGTTGGGTCATCTTCCTCTCATCCACTTGAAGAGACTGTACCTAGAGGTCTTACTTTTAATTTATCTGATTTCCTTGCGCAACAAAATAAAGCTGAATTAACTCCACCCCCTCAAGAGACATATTTGGATTCTGATTCTTCTACTGAAGGAGAAGTCAAGACATCCTCTGTTCATATTTTTGAAAACCCACCATTCTTAGTTCCAAATCCTAAAAAATCAGCTCAAGACCCCCAATTTTCTGCTATCTTAAATCAGAATCAGAATTCACCAATTGTAATTCCTATTTCTCAAACAACTACATCAATTGTACATCAGAAAATATGTCTCAACCCGCCCTTACAAGGATGCAACAGATAGTGGTTGCGAGATGTGCACCACTTGTTCTCCCTCAACACATGCATGCACTTCCCCAAGGAGATTACTTGAAATATCTTCCAAAATACACTGGGAAGGGAGAAGGAGTTTCTGCTGAGGACCATTTAGTGGCTTTCTATAGTTATGCTGACAATAAGAATATTGAACATGAAGATGTCTGGTCAAAACTCTTTGTTCAGAGCCTGGATGGTGAAGCTCGAAAATGGTTTAGAAGTTTGGCTCCAAATTCAATTACAGGAATTGATGAATTAGAAGAGATATTTGTGAAGCATTGGGGTGATAGGAAAGACTATGTTTATTATCTTACTGAATTTGGAACTCTGAAGAAGAAAGCAGATGAGTCTTTAGCTGATTTTATTAAGAGGTTTAATAAGATTTATTATAAAATTCCTGAAGAGATTAAACCTACTGAAACCACAACTATGATAAATTTTGCAAATGCTTTAGATTCTGAGTTTGCTTTATGGTTCAGGGCTGAAAAAGCATAGACACTCACAACTATGAAAGAGGCTGAAATTGGAGTGCAGTCTAATCTCATGGCTTCTAATAAATCAAAAATCGAGGAAGAAAAGGCAGCGAAAGAGAAAAAGAAGATGAAAGAAGAAAAATATTCTTCTTCTAAATCTCTTGCAACAGAAGAAAAGATCGATCAAATTTCCAATCTGATCAAGGAACTTTCCTCTAAGATGTCAAAATTAGAAGTAGAAAATAAACTATTTGCAAGAGCCAATCAAAACGAAGCTAATAGAAATCAGGCTCCCTTCAGGAGGCTTTTTCATCCTCAACAAATCTTACAACACCCAGAGAGGAATACTGATGATCAAAATGTTCAGCCTCCTTTGAGTAATTTTTCTGAAGAAAAACAACAAGGGCATGAGGAAGAAAATGAAGAAATAAACCATGTGGGAGAAACTTCACAGTCAACATGTTTGACATTGCAAGACTATGAATATAGATCAAGAATTTATTTGTTTTATGATGATATGAATGCTCAAATTTATGCATAGAATGATAAAAAACAGTAAGAATTTCAAAACATAAATTACCCTTTGAGGCCAAAATGTCTTGTTCAGCAGTCTCAACAAAAATCAGATTCAGATAAAATTTTTGCTAAACAGAAGGCCAAGGTAAATGAGGTTCCTCCACCTCAAAATTCTGCTCCAATTTTCAAAATTACAACATAAAATAATGAATTAGTTCCAATTTATTTTAGCTTCAAATCTGAATTAAATAAAATAAAAATTCCAGTTCCACTCCTGGAACTATTGAAAAATCTAGCATATAAAGAGTCTTTTAAGAGTATACTGCAGCCTCCTCTTGCCCTTGATTCAATCAACCTTGAGGATGAGCATCCCACCATTTATCTAGGCTGTCATGCCCAAGACCAAAATGATGATAACTCACCTACTTTCTACCTGTCACTCAATATACATGAAAAATTGCTGCATAATTGTCTGTTAGATTCTGGAGCTTCCCACAATCTCATGCCAAAGAAAGTGATGGATGAATTGGGATTAGAGATCACCAAGAAATACCATGACCTTTACACTTTTGACTCCAAAAAAGTCAAGTGTCTAGGAGTGATTAAGGATTTGGTTGTTTCCCTTACCCAGTTTCCTATGAAGAACTTAGTGATGGACATTGTGGTTTCTGACATTCCTTCTAGATTTGTGATGTTACTTTCCAAATCTTGGTCTAAGAAATTGGGAGGTACCTTCCAGATGGACATATCATATGCTACCATCATAGTATTTGGAGGGGAATTCAGAAGGCTGTATAGGAAAAATCAAATGGCCTACATCATTAGTGATTAGGACAATCCATCAAACCATCCCATATATGCTGAAGAAAAGGAATTGGGGTCATCAATTCTGCACCTTGCTGCTGATGAGAATGATTTCCAACCTGAATTAAGTGAAAATAACACTTTCAAAGTGCAAATGAGCAACATTCAGAAGGAGGACAGATATGGAAGTTGTACTTTGAGGGAGCTTCTTCAAGAGAAGGATCGGGAGCTGGTGTATTCCTCATTTCTCCTACTCAACGAAAGGTAGCCATACCATACAAACTGCAATTTGCTACCACTAACAACACTGCTGAGTATGAAGCACTTGTACTGGGCATGAAGGCAACGAAAGATTTGGGAGCAGAATAACTAATTGCCTTTGGTGATTCAGAGTTGGTGATTAAGAAGGTGAGAAATAATTACCAAGCGAAAAATTCCAAATTGAAGAATTATAGGAATGAAGTCTGGGATTTGATTGAACATTACTTTTCAAAATTTAATATAAATTTTGTCACTAGAGATGAAAATCAAATTGCTGATTCACTAGCTATTGCTACTAGTAATTTCAAAGTTCCTCTAGATTTCAAGGCAATCTATGATGTTCAAATAAAAAACATACCTTCAATTCCTAATAACATCAAGCATTGGAAAATATTTTAAGATGACAGGGAGATTCATAAATTTTTGGAGTGTGTAGAAGAGTTTGCAGACATACAAATTGATGATGAGCAGGAAATTGTTGAAAACCAAAATAGTAGCCCTTTTAAGAAAACTATGGGTGGGAAAAACATTATAGATCTGAAAACTAACACTACAAGGAAGACTCTCTAGCGGAGGTTATAAAGGAGGTTTTAAGTGTTATAAATTGGCCAAAATTGTCAGAAAAACGTTTGCTACACCATTCATTTATGGTTATGGAGGTTTTCTCGGAGCTTTTAACGGAAATTCAATACAACTAAAAAAAATGGGCGGCCGGAGGTTATTACGGATGTTTTTTTCATCGGTGCGCTACTCGGGCTTGAACACACTGGTGCGTACATATAGAAGGTGGCCCGGTCCGGTTGAAGGAGAACGCATTGGGCCGTCAAGGTATAAAACCACACCGAGCGCAGTGTTGGTGATACAACGCACGTGGTCGTTCTAATTGGTCTTGGGATTTGTGCGGTTCCCATAGGTCGTCTCAATGTACCGGTGCATATACTTATAGAAATGCACCGGTGCGCAGTATCACACAAATGCACCGAGATTTATAATCTGGTATCGATATTTGTGTAGTGTCCATAGGTTGTACAAATGCACCGATGCGTAGAGACACATGAACGCACCGGTGCACAATATCACACATACGCACTGAGATTTATAATTGGTATCGATATTTGTGCGGTTCCCAAAGGTCGTCCAAATGCACCAGTGCGTAGTACCGTACTAACGCACCAATATTTTTAATTGGTTTTGGTATTTGTGTGGTGCCCATAGGTCATATAAATGCACCGGTGCGCTTCAGAATACAAACGCATTGGTGCGCTTCAGAATACAAACGACCGGTGTACAGTGACTGACACACACCGATTTTCACTTTGTATTTTTTAGAAACATCGACCCGTGACAATGAAATTATTGTGATTGTTTTAAATTCATTATTCATCAAAAATCGACACATCTTATAACAATATTCATATTAATTAAATTTTTATTAATGCATTTGAATGTGATGTTTGGATTAGTTTGTTATATCATATCATAAGTATTGTGAATTTTTGAAAATTCATTATTCATCAAAAGTCGACACATATGTATCTTATAACAATATTGATATGAATTAAATTTTTATTAGTGCATTTGAGAACGACAATGGAGAACACAATAGAATAAATTAAAACACACACACACACACACACACACACACAAGACAATGTTTGTCATACAAAATGGGACAGTTATTGGTTTCCCTTTGTCTTTAAATTGGGACACTATGTCCATTACATTAAACAAAATGTCTGATTTCACAAGATAATATTTCAAAAAATACAACGTCTTGCTTTGATATCCAAACATAGTGATCATCATTCTTCGCTTGAACTGCTGTCACTACTAGAGCTACTTCCATGACTTGGGGTTATTTTTAGGAATATTTTGTTCACTGTGTTGATTTTTTTCTTCTTCTTCACCTTCCATCTACAAACATAAAAATAAACTGTAATGAGTGTATATACACTGGTGATAATAATGAAAATTTCAATATTAAATAATATACATCAATGTAAATAAAAAAGAAATGATGTACCATTGCAACAATTGACTCATAAACTATACACATTTTTTTAAAAAAGAGAGTCCATACAGGTGACAGGTTGGGTTATTAAAAATACTCGGAACAGGTTATTCCTCTATTTTGTATACACATTCTTTCAAAACCATGTAACATGCCATTTTTCAAGATTTCATCTATTGGCGCAGTTCCATACTTTGTTCCCTACAAGTTTTATACCCCATAACAAATCATATATTTAATATAAAATATTTTTTTGTTCTATTAATTATAGATAGAGCTAAGTAAAACAAGATCGATAGATGCTTACAAATTCCACAATTAATTTCTGATATGCCAATGTATACTCACAACCCATATTTAACCCACTTTCAATCAATTCCTCTGATGGTCCTTCTTTGTATGTTAGCACCTGTTTGAAGACATTCAATGATGATTTTCGTAAAACAACTTAAAAAATAAAAAAATGAAATCTAGTTAAGTTGTTATAAGGAAGTAACAATTACTCACAAACTTAGATATCAACCCTTTTCTTCCTTGTCGTCCTATTTTATGTGCTGAATGGGTTCCATTTTCTTTTATTTTCTGCAAGAAAATACTTGAAAATTAATATTTAATGCTAATTTTTTATTTTTTTATTTTTTGTACCTAATAATCGAAAAATTCAATGATTACATATTACATTTGAAGCACATTTTTGTTGAGATGGATCCTCTTGCGATGCAATTTTGTACATTTCTTTGACCATCTCCTTGTACACCTTTTCAGACATTCCTACTGGCATATTTCTGATATCAGCTCATTCATCTTTTGAGATTTTCATAATCTTCCTGAAAATGTAACATGACAATAAACTATTTAAATTTTATATTGATATATGAAAAACAAATATAACAAAAGTGATATTTATAAATAATTCTAGACAAACATTTAAAGGAATATTAATTTTCCATTCCTTTATTTTTGTTGTTGTACGTTTTTGCTATTAAAAGTCTAACATGTCTCATTGACCAATTCTATGAAAACTCTTCCTGTAGTTTAGATAAATTTTGGTTCTTGGAATCATTGGATTGGTTTTTGTATTGTAAGTGGAAAGAACGTCTATACATTCATTCCACTAGATCCCTCAAACTTTTGTAAAAGTTTTTCCCGCTTTCGTTAACTTCCAGCACCACTCTAGATGAGCTAAGGAGAAATTCATTCTCATTTGCATGTTCTATTTTTTTTTCTTTTCTTAGAAAAACATTCCTTTTTTGAGTTGTTGGTCCCTGTAGAACATTAAACAAATGTGAATAAATAGATTGTTTGACACACATTATCTAATAATTTTAAGTATATTATTAATGAAATAAACTCATATTGGATCGATAGTAATTTTTCATTCACCCGATTCATCATTTTGCAATTTTTCCATCAAGATTTTACGCTCTTCTGGTCCTAGATCAGAAATAATCTTATCGAGCTTCGTCATTTTGTGGATCTGCATGATACACAATAAACAATACATATTAGTTAAACTTACATATACTTCAAAAATAATATTTTTTGTAAAGAATTTACAAAGAACTTGCATTTTTTGCTTTTCTTGATGTGTCATTAGTATTTTTGTTGCACCGGTGCACTAGGTTACGCCAGACGCGCGGATGATTTTTTTTTTTTTTTTTTTTTAAATTCACGCAAAGGTCGGCATAGATTGGGATCCGACTATGTAAGTCGTCTCGTCGGTCGAATGTCTTAGGCCTATATTTAGCAATTAAAACCCTATAAATCTAGAATGAAAAGGCCCGATTCTGAAATCACAGAAAGAGGGAGAAGGGCACAAACAAATAGAATGTAGGGTTTGTTTCTAAAATGAGATTTTTATTTTATTTATTTATTATTTATTTTTATTTTTTAAATTTATTTATTTATTTTAATTTATTTTTATTTTTTATTTTATTTTATATTTATATTTATATTTTTATTATTTTTATTTATTTCTATTTCTATTTATTTATTTATTTTTTAATTTTTAATTTTTAATTTATTTATTTATTTTTTTCGCGAAACAACACATTAGTGGTGCGCCATAATGAAATAGCGCATCGACGGCATATTTTACATATGGTGCATTGAGGAAAAATAAAAAATAAAAAAATTATATATATATATATATATATATATATATATATATATATATATATATATATATATATATATATATATATATATATATATATATATATATATTTTTTTTTTTAATTTTTTTAATTTTTTTAATTTTTTTATCATAGTACTTTTGCGGTGCGCTTGGATAATCCAGCGCACCGGTGCGCTGGGATAATCCAACGCACCGATGCGCTAGGTTACGCCAGGTGCACCGATGAAAATTCTGTTTTTTTTTTTTTAAATTTCATGGAAGGGCCAACATGGATTGGGATCCGACTATGCAAGTCGTCTTGTGGGTTGGATGTCTTATGCCTATATTTAGCAATACAAACCCTATAAATCTAAATTGAAAAGCCCTAATTATGAAATCACAGAAAGAGGGAGAAGAAAGGGCAGAGACAAAGAGAATCTTGGGTTTGTTTCTAAAAATGAATTTTGTTTTTTTGTTTTGTTTTTGAAAACTGTAGAAGTGAGTTGGGAGTTATGCGAATCCCAACTGATTCAATAGCCATGAAGCATATAGAGGATACATGCCCCGAAAAATTCAAGGATGAAGTACGAAGTCTACGACTCAGCATAGCCATGGATGGCATCAACCCATATTCCCTCCAGAACACCAACTATTCTGTTTGGCCTATAGTAGTGATCAATAACAATATCCCCCCATGGTTTTCTGTGAAGAATGAACATATTATGTTGGCTCTCGTAGTCCTTGGTAGAAGACAAGTGAAGAATATGGATGTCTACTTACAACCAGTGGTAGATGAATTGAAGGAATTATGGGATGGGATAAATGTATACAATGTTTTAAGACCCATCGCAGCAGAGAGGAGTTTTACGTTGTATGGCATATGTGCTTACACGACACATGATTATCCAGGCTTAGGAGTTTGCTCTGGTAAATTACATGTTTAATTTATTGATTTTTTTATATACGTAACAATATTCTTTCACACCCCGGATGCGGGTGTTAATGCGTAAGCATACGGTGCTGGGCCTGCGGGACGGCGCATGGCAAGGCCACATGGCCACCCGCAGGCCTCACTTATGGCGCCTCTATGCAATTAAGTCTCTAGGCTGTCACCTTGTGCGGCATTTATGTCATTGCGGGTGTCGAGGCCATCAGCATTTCAAAATGCCGCACTCTGGTTCTCCTTCTCAGCTCCTTGCCTCTGCGCTTGGGTTACAGGTGACACCTCATCTCCTTCTGGTTATTTCTATGTCACCTCTGCTTTTTCCTTTACGATTTGGTTGCTCCCCTGAGGCTGAGGAGCCCAGCTCTCGCACGTCTCTCGACCGGCGATGCAATCTGGGTAGCTGTGTTGAATTCCTCCCCGACTTCCATTATTCACAGAACTCCTTCTCTCCTCTGAGATCCTCCACCCCTTTCGAGCTCAATTCACCCTCCGCCTCTTTGTCCGCCGCTGCCAACTCTGTCTGCTCCCTCTCGCTGAGTGTTGACATGCCTCGGCTCAGGCACCGCTTGAGATACCGAATAGGCAGTTCCAGGGCACGCTCTTCTGGCCAACGTCGCTCTTCCACATCCAACTCCTCTTCGTCTTCTCACAAGCATCTTCAGGGTCGCTACCCCGACACACACAGTGGGCATGGTTGTCTTGCCACCTCCTCCCCTCGGCGCACTGCCTTTGACCACATGGCGCCTCCTCTCTCTCGTCTCACTGCCTTTGCCACTTTTCATAGCCCGACTACTGCACATTTCCATTTCCAGTGTAGCACCGACCGCCCTCTTGTTGTGGCGACCATCACGGTTTATTTTCGTGAAATCCTGGAAGTGGTCCCTGGCCCCTCCTTGTCCGCACGCCCGAGCAATGTGCTTGGCCCCTTTGACATCATGCAACCTCCTCAAGCTCCGGAAGGGCGTAATTCTCGCAAGATGGGCGAAGGCAGCTCGAGCCATCTTCAGGACAAAGGAAAACAGGAAGGTGGAAGCGGTGTAGATGCTGTGGCAACTCAACGTGGCCCCTTACCGGAAGACGATGATGAGTACTGGTGCCGGATTGAAGAAGAGACTCCTTTGGATGACTATGGTCTTTAGATCTACAGGTCTTGACCAAGCAATTTTTTCCAGTTCTCTTGTTATTTTTGCTGTTTTGGGATGTATTAGTCTATGTTATCATGTAGTTGGTTTCCTCCATAGAGGCAACATTACAAACCTTACATGGGCTGGTTTCCCCATGAGGGCAGCTCAATTTTTTCTATTTTGCTGGACTTTTGCCACTAATGATGGCCTGCACTATTGAGGCCATGGCCTCACTATAACATATGTTTTACTAATAGAATTACTCTTACTTAGAAAAAAAAAAAACAATATTCTTTCACATATTAGTTATTTAATTCATTGTAATATTTGTTCTGATCTTCATGATATTCTTTAATGTGCCATGCATATTAATTGTATACAATAATCTCGTAGGTCTTGTAACAAAAGGGTATTTTGGATGTAAATGTTGCGGACCTTCTCTGAAAGCTAGATGGTCCAAGGACCTATGAAAGCCAGTGTATGATTGCTCCACGATATTCCTCCTAGAAGAACACCCTTATAGAAGAGCAACATCCGCTTTCAATGGTAAATGAGAGAGAACCCAAAGGCCTCCAATAACGACACTAGCTGAATGGATTAGAGTATATGAGAGAGAGAAGGAGAAGGATTTCATAGAAATGTTCGATTCAAATGGGATGCCTATGTTTGATGGTCCAGAATTCTTCGACACCTATGTTAAGAAATTTCCCATTGGGATGAAAAGGAAATCTATATTTTATAACCTCCCATATTGGGAGCATCTTAAGATTTCCCACGTATTAGATCCCATGCATATATTTAAACATGTTTCATCTTATTTATGGAGGCACATATCATTGAAACAAAGTGACACATTGGCTATTAGGAAAGATCTTATTACTTCAAAAACTAAAAATAAACATTGGCCAATACGATTAGAAAGTATGGTATCAGAGGCAGGCACTGGTCCCTCTAATTCATGGTTTTTCAAAGAAGGTGCTGTCCCATGGATTTTAAAAAAAGATGATATTTCTTTGGCAAAGGAAGTTATAATGGGTGTGAGGGTGCCAACTTCATATGTGTCTTCACTACGACGTTGCTTCATCGTGGATGACCATTTTTTGGGGTTGAGATCGCATGACCATTTGAATCTTCTAAGAGTACGTATAATGTCAAAATCATGATTTTATTATTTGTTATATTAATAAATTTATTCCATGCGGGGATCATAAAACATAACTAATTTTGCATATTATTGCACATGTTTTTAACTTTGCAGTGTCATTATCCTTTGTTCGTGTGTGGGTGTTGGAAAAATGAATTCCATAAAGACCTAGGACATGCCATATCTAAATTATCTGCATTTGTACGTTGGATCACATCAAAGGAGATTCATGTGGCTAGCATTCCACGGTGGCGTCAAGAGATAGTTGAGATTGTTTGTATGTTTGAGAAGGAACTGCTGACGAGTTTCATGGACTTACAGGTTCATCTTCTAATCCACCTAGTAGATGAGGTTGAATTAGTTGGGGTGGTTTCTTGTCGTTGGATCTTCTTCTTAGAGAGGTACATGAAGAAATTGAAAGGTTTTGTTCGACAAAGGGTAAAACCCGAGGGGTATATGGCAGAGGGGTACATATCGTATGAGTCTTTCTATTATTCCAGTGAGTACATCAAGAAGATCGACAACAGACTAGGTGCGGTGATTTGGGACGATAAAAAGGATGAAGACAAAAGAGAAGGGGAGTGGCTCTAAACGAGTGGAAAAAAGTGCTTGATAAAGAGTAAGCGACTTATAATTTTTCAAATTTACACAAAGTTAATATTAATTTTGAACTTCGATATAATGTATATTTTGATCTCTAAGTACTATATAATGTCGGTTTTATTTCATCAGTAAATGCACAAATTGAAGCAATTAATAAATTCGTTCTTTACAATTATGAAGCGACACAACCATGGGTCGCATTGTACGAACAAAAGAGGATGAAATGGGATAGTGAAAGGAAAGAATTCAGACGGTTGAATGGTTGAAGTGTGCCTTATCCCGATCATTTAAAAGAAAATATGCCAAAAATATGCCCCAACGGTTGGGTTGCTGACCAAGTCAGAGAGAAATACGGTGTAACCAGTCATTATCGCGTGATGAAGAGGATGCGCTAAACGTAGGGATTGGGTTCAACAAATTGGTAATAATATTTTTAATTTATATGTAAATTTGAAACTTATAAGACATCTGTATTTCATATTTTAACTGTTGGGTTATTATAAGACACATGAAACTATGATTTTTTAAAGATTTTTTATAATAGGTGCATTTTTTCCCATCTATGTGGGCATATGGACACCATTTTCGCATAGAAAATGCCAATGCTGGAAACATCACACAAGACTGTGGAGTGGAAGTCGAGTTCAATCAATCTAGTCAATCTAGCCACCATGATCAAAACCTGGTACGAGGGACATTAGGTTATGTCAGAAAGATACAAGAGATCATTGAAGTGGATTTCTCTTCTTTCCAATGTGTTATTTTTATGTGCAAGTGGTGGGACACCTTTGGTCGGAATAATGTAAAGGAAGATCACGATAGTAGGAAGATATGTATCAACTCTAGAAAGATGTGGGATGAAGCTAAGGAGCCCTATGTTTTCCCCAAACACTGCAACCAGGTTTTTTTTTACTCAGATGTGTTGGATAGGGATTGGTGGTTCATATTGACACATGACCTTAGATCAAAACATATTTTTGAGAACAATAGTGCTATCATGCCATGTGAGATGGAAGATAATGAGGTTGATCATGAGAACTGAGAGTGATATGGTACATGTGTTATTTTATCAATATTTATACTTTTTAAGATGGGGTTTTTCGAAACATTATAATATGTATTTTGAATTAATTGGTAATTTGCATTGCGTTAATTTTAAAATCAATTCTCGGATGTGGGTGTCTAGCATTCGCATTCAGATGATGGGACTTTGGGTTGGCAAGTGGCTGGGACACTTGGCCATCCACCACATCGCCATGCGCGAAACGCTTCAAAGAGTAGCTTTCATCCAGATAGCATTAAAGCCGATCGAAGGCTGAGATCCGGCCATCATTCTTACCTGTGTCTTCGTGAGGTTTGCTCTGCATCCGCACTATGATCACATTAATGGGCTAATTAAGCCGGATGTGAATCGAGGCATCCTCATTCTGGTTTTAAAGATGGATGAAGGCAGAGGAATTTCAGTCGCTCCCCATCCACTGCAGAACTCCAAGTTCTCCCCTACCACTGTGAGACCATACTCTCGCACTGCAACGGGGAGAAGGGGCCTTTTACCTTGCTGCTTTGAGTGGGAATTAGGCTTCACCCCTCTCAAAATAGCCTCTGCTCTCTGATCTCTGCCACCTTGAACCTCAAATTCACTCCGTTCACTCCTAGCTCTACTTCCCTGCATCCTCAATTTCCTCTCTTTGCGCAAGCCACCATGCCATGACTGCGCCAACGCATGTGGTGCAGAAGAGGAAGCTCCAGGAGCCGTCCTCAGCGCACCCCCTCTTTTTCCACCTCTAATTCCTCTTCTCCCTCCTTTGATTATTTTGTGGGCAGATACCCGAATACGAGGAGTGGTAGGGGAAGATCCCACTAAGCCAGTTTTAGATTGGATTCTCCCGTCCCTGCCACCCCAGCCACCTTTGCTTCAAATTTTCCCCAAACACCTCAATTCTACCTCAACTACTCCCTAAATCGCCCCCGCATCATTGCTTCCATCTCAGTCGTGTTTAAGGAGGAACCACAGGTGGTGGACACCAGCGCGCATTCGAGAGGGAAGACCACTGTAATGGCTCAAGACGTGAACAAGAAGAAGCGACAGGAGGATACACACAAAGCGAAAGTTTCCAGTGATGAGGAGAAGGATCTCTGTGGGTTCAAACGCTCCAAGCAGAGCGCAGCCTCTAGTGCAGACAAGCTTATGGAGGATGACGACATGGAGGCCTACAAATGCCTCATTATGGAAGAACCACCTCCTCATCATGATAGTTAATCATTCAAATTATGTTTGGTTTTTGCTCTTCGAAGCCCAATTTTATGGGACAGATCTTGAATTTTTAGCAATATTAGCAAGGTGTTTTTGTCAGACAGTATATAATCTGTGCACAGATCAGTGGAATCCAAGGCTGTTACCCATGTGTGGGCAGCACATAAGTACAATGTCTGGACTAGTTTCCCCTTATGGGCAGTCTATTTCCAGTTTCTTTGCTGAACATGCCACCTTTTTTGGGCAACGTTAAGGCTTTGGCCACGATGTATATTACTCTTCCTCTTTAATAGATTTAAACTAATTTAGAATTTATTTATTTATTTTTGTTAAAATCAATATTTCACTTGATAATTTGCAATTATGGTGATCTCAAAACAATGCCGTATTGTATAAATTAGTTTTTTTTTTGTATCTAAGATCATAATAAAATAATGATAATACTAAAGTACATGAATTTATTTTCATTATTTTCTAAACTTTATTGTGTTACAATAATTCATATTATTCTAGATTTATTATTTTACAATTATTTAAAATTTTACAAATTTACAAATTTAAATTTTTTAATAAAATCATTTCACATTAACACAATTAAAATTTTCACATTAATACAATTAAAATTTTACAAAAACTTTAAATACAATTACAAATAAAATTGGAATTAGAATTAGAATTTTACAATTTGACATACAATTATAATTTAGGATTTTACATACAATTACAATTTTACATACAATTACAATTACAATTACAATTTTACATACAATTAGAAGTACAAATATTACAATTTTACCATATCATGTTCATTTAATATTAAATTAATTAATAAACATCACGTTCATGATAACCATTGTACAAATATCATATTTGACTAAAAAACACATTCAAAATCGCTAACATCATCGTGATCATGATCATCTAACAAAACACAATTAAAATTATATATTAACATCATCACAACACAAACATCAAATATACATCTCATGTGAAATAACTCATGCTATCACATACACATCTATCTGCAAGCTGCACATTAAATGAACATATCTAACATGAACTAACAATATACACATCATGCTGATCACCAACATGTAAATTAAGTATAACTGCAACATGAACATAAAATAAATGGACCATATATACAATTGTAATATAAATGTCATGGATCAGCTGGTGGTACAACATCAAATATAGCAGTACCAGTCGAGGCCTGCTCAGTTAATGGTGCAGCCTCGATGGTCGATGGTCCAACTTGCTCATGATCATGAGTACTACTGGATGCTGTAGGCTGCTGACTAGACATGGCCGATGGTCCAGCCTGATCTCCATGATCACTGCTGCTAGATGCTAGTGGAGGCTGCTCATGTGGCGCGATGTGAGGTGAATGATCATGAGATGATGAGTCGCTGCTAGCGGACTTTTGATCAAATGCTGCATCTCTACCACACCTATAATGTGAAACGGTCCGCCTTAGCCACGTAACTAAGGTCGTAGCTCGTACGACATGCCACATCAGTCTATACATGTCACACGACATGCCTCTCCACATCTGTAACAACATACCATCGGACAAGATGTCTCTCATATGAGCAGGCTTGATCCCCCCTCAACAATCAATGCAGTGAGTTGGTCGCCCAAGTGCATCCTGTATCTAGTATCAAGCTGGCCCTGATCGTCATAATGGTACTCCACACCTGGATCATTTGGTGGTGACGGCATGCCCTCGCCATCAAAAGACCCAATGTTTGCAAAGTATATACAAGTACACAACAATAATTAGACAATTTAATTACACAATTAATTAGACAATTTAATAAAAACAAGTTAAAGCACATGTTAGAATAAATTTGAATAAAATAGTAATGTTACCTCTATCCTCCGGTGGCTCATCAGTTGTGAATAGGATGTTGGCACACCCTCGCGAATTCAAATCCGCATAAGGACAGGGGACCATAATGAAGGAATGCACGTCAAAACTGGCTAGCAACTCCAGTGCACCATTCAATATCCTCACTGGAAACATAGTCTCACCCCTCTTGGGCATCATCTGCCCCCACATGTGCATCCGTTCCTCGAACATCGGCCTATGAGGCTGCCGAAAAAAATTAGGCCTCGTATCTGGAAACCTCTCAAGAAATAAACAAAAAAGCTTTAAAGAAAAAGGGAAGTTGACCCTCCCTTGTGCATGAGCATGAAATCTATTTAAGGCTGTACATAATTGCCGCAAAAAAATGGCAGACCACCTGACAAGTCGTGGCTTCTGTACTAAGGAACCAACATAATATAGAAGCGAGCAATTAATGCGTTTCCTGTCACTGGTGTTGTGTGAAATGGTCAAAATGAGAAGTGAGAGGCACTGCACCTCCTCACTACCAAATGCACCAATACGTAACTGACCTCCAACAAGCTAAAAATATGAAGGAGACAATACTGATGCTCCAATGCATCTCTGGGAGTACACTAACTGACTCCCTGCTACATAGCCAGCTGGAACCTCTGGGAACGAGGGAAAATCCACCCCTCTCCTCGATAGCCCTGTAATTAAATATATATCCTCCTCAGTGGGCGTGTAACACTGGTTATGACCAACTCAGAAAGCCTGTTGGTGGGCATTCCACCTTCAGATAAGATGTCTAAAAAACAAACCATGGCCCTTTAGGGAAGTAGCCTCCTCATAGAACTTGACGAGGCCTACCTGCCTTAGGAGCCCCTGGGTAGCTACTATAATAGGGCGATGGTACACATCTCTCTCCCTCTCTTGTGCCTCCCACAGGCACATCACGTTATACTGCTCCGCCTGTTATTGTTGTTGTTCCCTCTCTTCTCTCATTTCATGTCTCTGAATGATTGACATATTAAATACAATTTTTTTGTTAAATGAGACATGTATTTATAAATATACATATATACTCTTTTTTGGAAAAAAAAAAAAAAAATCGGTGCGCCCAAAAAAAACAGTCATACACTCGTACCGGTGTGTCTTTTTATGGAGCGCACCGGTGATGGTGCACCTGATAATATGCAACGCACCGGCGGTGGTGCTCTAGAAAATTTGTAGCGCACTGTTGAATATGTACGGTGTCAGGAGTACAGTGTGCTGACTAAACTCTATGCCCCGGGGCGTATAGTTAATCCAGCTGACCGACCTCCTGCCATCATTACATAGTCAACAGTGCAGTCTTTTACTAGGCCACACTATTGACCTTGTCGAAATACATAAAGCGGTGCGCTGACAAAAATACCCGTCCCGGGGCGGATATTTTAGTCAACGCACCGTGTTGCCGCTATTCCACTAGTTCAACGGTACGGTGAGGTAACCGATCGCACCGCACTTTAAAAAAAAATTAAAATAACACGGTGCACCTTCAGTACCACCCCAGAACCAGTGCGTATACCGTTAGCATCGATTTATCAGGCCACACCGTTGACCCTGTCGAAATGCAGAATGCGGTGCGCTGACAAAATTACCCACCTCGTGGCGTATATTTCCGTCAATGCACCGTGTTGCCACTATTCCAAATTTTCAATGGTGCGACCGGGTAAACGACCACACCACAATTTTAAAAAAATAAAATAAAATAACACGGTGCACCTATCGGTACTGCCCCGTAACTGGTGCCGATACCGTTAGCACTAGTTGCGGTGTGACCTATAAATTTACAGGCAGCACTGCGAACCAGTGCGAGCCAAATGGCTCGAGTGCACCACGCGACAATTTTTGTTTGTTTTAAATGGTTAATTTTAAGGTTATTTTAAATTCTATCTGATAAAAGGATTAATTATGGAAAAACAAGAAAAATATTTGTACATTTGGCCGTCGAGGAGGCATATTGGCTATAGAATTTGCAAAAGAAAATTTTCCCATTGTTTTGAAAAATTCAAGCTGGATATTGGTGGGAAATGCATAGAAATAATGCGTGCAATGGATGCAATGTGAGCACTGATATTAGGGAGGCTCATACAATTATAAATTTCACTGGTGCTTGAGAGCTCTAGAGCACTGAGAAAAGTGAATAATGTAGTTTTTTTTTTTTTTTGTAACCCTGTTTCAGTGCGCGGGGTTTTTATGGGTGCACCGATGTGGTTTCTTAATACCACACTGGGCGGTTTTGGTTTTGGCGCGCTGTTTTATGATGCATCGGTGCGGAAGAGTTGTAAAGCACCGGTGTGCTACAGTAATATGACGCACTGGGCGGGTGTGTACGAAGCGCATGGTGTCCAGTGTGCCAATGTTTTATGTGCACCGATGCTTTCCCTTGTTGAGCGCACCGTTTCAGGTTACTATTATAAGTGCACCAGACGAAAAACATCCACAAAAACCTCTGCTAGAAATGGATGTTTGGGCTATTTTTATAAGGGGTTCCTCAAAAACATCCGCTAGAGGGTATTTTCCTTGTAGTGTAACTTTATTCCTAAGGGTTTGGTTCCTTTAGAAAGACTGTTTGATAATAATGATGTTATTCTCAAGCCTAAAAGCAAGGTTGATGGAGAGAGTAAAATATAGTGTAACATTGGTACAAAAGATCAACCAAGATTAGTCAAAGTGTCCAAATTCCTTCCTCTAGAAACCAGAACAAAATATATCAAACTGTTGAAGGAATTTGCTGATATTTTTGCATGGTCTTATAGTGAGTTGAAAACTTATGATAAAAGCATAATGGAGCACAAGATCCCTTTGAAAGAAGATGCAAAGCCTGTAGCACAAAAAATCAGACACATCAATCCCATGCTGCTTCCAATTGTTGAGAAAGAAATAAAAAAATTATGGGAAGCAAATATTATTCTGCATTTTAGATTTTCTAACTGGGTAGCTTTTATAGTCCCAGTCCCGAAAAAGAATGGAGAAATAAGGATTTGTGTTGATTTTCGCAACCTGAACCGGTGCTCCTTGAAAGATAACTATCCACTGCCCAATATGGATTATATCTTGCAGAAGGTTGTAGGATCCAAAAGACTACCAATGATTGATGGCTTTTTAGGCTATAATCAGATTTCAGTTGACAGGAAAAACAAAGAAAAGACAACATTTACCACACCCTAGGGCATATTCATGTACAACAAAATTCCATTTGGTTTGATGAACGCAAGTGCAACCTTTCAAAGGGAAATGGATATTGTCTTTGTGGGAGAAAAGGACAGATTTGTGGTCATCTATTTGGATGACATCACAGTATATTCAAAATCTGATGAAAACCGCTTGAAACATCTGAAGCAAGTTTTTGAAAAATGCTGAAAGTTTGGTTTGTCATTAAACCCCAAAAATTCATATTTTATTGTCCAAGAAGGTAAGTTATTGGGACATATTGTCACATAAAGTGGCATCTGTATTGATCCAGGAAGAGTATAATCTATTCAGAAGATTGGTTTGCCCGAAAATAACAAGGAATTGTAGTCATTTTTAGGGAAAATCAATTTTCTGAGGCGTTTGGTTCCTAAATTTGCAGAGCTGATCAAACATATAAATGTTTTGCTGAAAAAAGATGCAGAATTTAAGTGGCAAGATGAAGCAAATAATTCTTTTTCAACAATTAAATCTACCTTGATTGAAGCCCTAGTTTTAATAAGTCCCGACTTGGAAAAGGATTTTCTGATTTTTTCATATGCTTCAGAAGAAACAATTGCAGCTATCTTATTACAGAAGAATAAGGAAGGTTTAGAGTAGCCAATTTCATTTTTAAGTCGTGCTTTAAGGGACGTTGAATTAAAGTACAACTTGACTGAAAAACAAGCATATGCACTAGTTAAGGCTTTGAAGTCTTTTTGAGTTTATGTGCTGCATTCAAAAATATTTTCTTTTGTGCCCGATATCACTGTTAAATATGTGTTGCTGCAGCTAGATACAGATGGAAAGAGAGGATGATGGTTGACCAAGAATCTGGAATTTGATGTTGAAATCAAACCAACTAAATTGATAAAGGGTTAGGGCTTGGCTCGCTTGATGGCTGAATCTAATTGCAAAGCTTTAAATCTGAATGTAGAGGCAGTTGAAGGAGAAGATGGAGAAGGTATTGCTAATTATCCTGAAATATTCAATTCAGATTGGTAAAAGGATATAGTTTACTTGTTAAATTTCAATTGTCCACCTGAAATGGAGAAGTATAAAAGGAAAGCTTTTAAATTGAGAGCTGTAAAGTATTTCATTTTGGAAGACCATATTTACTAGAAAGATCCTGATGGAGTCTTGTTAAGATGTGTAGATGAAGAAGAATCCCAGAATATTATGACAAAGATACATGCAAGAGTATGCGGAGGGCATTTATATTGGAGAGCCACTGCAAATAAAATCTTAAGAGATGCCTATTATTGGCCAGCTCTTTTCTCTAATGTATTTTCCAAAGTCAGGAGTTGTGTTGAATGTCAGAAATTTGCTGGTAAACAGAAATTGCTACCATTACCTCTCATTCCTGTTTCAGCAGATGTTCCTTTCCAGCATTGGGGCCTAGAATTCATCAGTGAAATTCATCCACCTTCATTAGGGCAACATAGATAGATTCTCACAGCTACAGACTATTTCACCAAATGGATTGAAGCTGTACCAACCATAAATGCTACTGATACGGTAATTATTAAATTTTTGCTGGAAAATATTATGTAAAGATTTGGTTATTCACAGAAATTAGTAATTGATAATGCAATGGCCTTTAAGTCCACCAATATGTACAACTTTTGTCAGCAATATGAGATTGAATTGACTCATTCCACACCTTATTACCCTCAAGTAATGGTTCGGCTGAGTCATCCTATAAAATTTTGGTAAGGATTATTAAGAAAATGCTGCCTGAAAATAAAAGGAATTGGGACACTCAACTAATACATGCTCTGTGGGCAGATAGAGTAAGTAGTAAAAAATCAATTGGAATGTCTCCATTTCAGCTTGTATATGGTACAAAAGTTGCAATGCCTTTGCAATTAGCCCTTCCTGTGATGAAGTTCCTACAATATGAAGTTGATCATGAAAAACTAGTCCAAAGGAAAATGATACAGTTGATAGAGGCACACCAAATCAGAGAATCATTGTTGGAAAAATTTCAGAAGTATCAGGCTGAAGTAAAATCTGTTTTTGATAGAAGAGCAAATCAAAAGTTGTTTCAAGAGAATGATTTGGTGTTGCGTTGGGATGCTAGGAGAGAAGACCATGGAAAGCATGGTAAGTTTGACAATATGTGGTTTGGGCCATTTAAAATTGCTGAAGTTTTGGAGAATACTACTTTTTTGTTCAAACATCTGGATGATGATCAGCTGACTGAAGGCCCAGTCAATGGTCATTTTCTTAAAAGGTTCTTTATTTATTAAAGTCATTTTAGTCACTCCATTGTAAATGTACGGTGTGATGTGTCAATAAACTCCATGCCCAATGGTACTTATGTCTATCTATATGGTCAATATTGAGTCCAACCAGTCAATGGTCAGTCGTAGTCTTAATTTTCAAGAAGTCTTCTGAGTTTCAAAATTTTTTAAGGCTTTGAGTCTACAATCCTTGAAGCCTCATAGGGAGGACTTCATCCCCAATAGGAGCCGTTGTTAGCACTGCAATTTTTCCAAATAATTTCAAAGTCTGGTCATCATTCTCCAAGGAATCAATCTGCCTTTTCAGTTTGATTATAAGATGAAAGTGTCGCTGTCAAAGTGTAGAGGTGAGAAAATTTCATTTTCTACCTTTATTCATTTCATTTTCCCTCTTTCACCTTTAATTTTCCCAAAAAACCCAAATTCCAGCCTCTCATTTCCCTTTTCAAAACCCCTTTTGACTCATAAAATCCAATTTTTATAATTAAAAAGAAGCTTCGCACACCCATCAACAACCATATCATATTTCCTTTTTAAATTACCATATATATATTTTATCACAATTTTTACCCGCACTACAACAAAACCTTGGTTATATGATATAACTTACTGCACTTAATAAACATTGTGGACCCCTTACCTTTCATCGTAATCGACTCTTCGCAGTTTTAACTCCCATTCACGTTACAATTTCCATATCCTAAAAAACCCCTGAAATGTGATTTGCGGTATGGTCTGGGACCCATACTTCCCTTTGATATGCCTCGAATATGTTATAAAGCCTTTTTTTTGCTTCAGGCACCTTTTTATCATATTACCATGACTTAACGAAGTTTTCACTTTTTGCTTTGAAAATCCGTTTAAAGGGCCCCACATACCTTTTTGCATCACATTTTAACAAATTTCACTTACCACATACACCTCCGCTCCCTCAAAACTTCCGATTTGCGATTTGCAGGCGGTCCCACTATTTATCATGACATGTCCCTTCGTTCACATCACATATCGCACTTCACCAGTTTCAACATTTAGGTCCCGTGTTTCATAATAAAACTTCCGATGTGTGATCTGCGGGCGACCCCACTGTTTGTTATGCCACATCACCTTCGCTCTTATAGCACATCACACTTCATGAGTTTTAACATTTAACTCTTGTGTCTCAAAAAAAAACTTGCGATGCGCAATATGTGGTCGGTCCCACTTATTTGCCATGTCATCACCCCATCGCAAATCACATTTTCTCCTGTTTGTGTCTTAAGTTTTAATGCTCCGACCCCGGTTTGCGATTGCGATATATGTCTAAAATTTTTTCTCCTCCCGCTCCACCTCTCACATATCAATTAAACATTTTTCAAAGGGTTTCTTTGTAATATCTCATAAAATGAACCTCCGCCATTCTATCCAAATTTTTTATAGTTTTCCACCAAAGAAGGAAAGGAACAGCGGAACTGTGGCAGAGTTTCTCTGAAACAATTTTCTACCACTACTCTCAGCACCAACACGTTTCTACAAGGTACCAGGCAACATTCAAGGAACAACCACACCCCATTTTCACTGTTGTTTACACTTTTTGTGGATATTATTGCACCAGAACAGAAGAGGAGTCTTCCCATAATTGCCACATCATATAAACCACTCCGAATTTTTAGCCTTAATGCTGTTATTTTCATTATTTCATGGCAATCCATATTAAAGTTTTAGATAAGCCTCACCTCTTTCACGAGGTTGTAATGACTGTTGAAACATATTTACCATTTTTTGTGGAAGATGAAAATATCATATTTTGTATATATATTCCACACTAGTATGAAGTCAGGGTTGGTTGGTGGTTATAAAATTTTGACTTATATGGATTGTAATTTTTTTTGCGAATTAAATGGAATAATACTACTGAGTACCTTTACCAATTTGCTGTGTGTATTGTCTACTTTACTTGTGTTTCCATATCTCCTTTCTTCCTGTTCCAATTTACAAATCATCATACTGTTATGTGTTTTTATTAGTCTCTTAAGCTTGTTATGTGTTTTATCGGTTTTTGTTAGTCTCACACTGTGAGAATTCCTGATAAAATCTATATTATAACAGCGGAAGAGCATCACTCATGATAGTTAATCTTCATGATATTTTAGTGAGAATATTGTGAGACTAGAAATAGCTTTCTCTCAATGGAATATTGTCAAACTGCCACTTTTGTGAATTTCTTCTAAATCAGTAGACTTTTGTTTTACATACCTACTGATTCTTCTCTCATCTTACCATTTCCTCTCCTCATAGATTACAAAATTTCACCTTGCTACCACATCAAGTTACAATACCCCCATTAGTAGAACTAGGGATTTGACCGAAATCTCTCTTCAGTGAATCAGAGTTTATACCATCTTCCAATCCCATAAAACAAAACATTAAATTTATTTATAGTTTAGAATGTGTTTGGTCAGGCGCTGCTGTAGTCCAAGTGCTGATTCCAGTGCCAAAATGCTAAATGCCTCAACAAGAATTGGAAATGACTCTCTTCTTCCTCTTTTCTAAAAATTATCTTAGAAAACATCACACTTCTCTCTTTTGGCTATTGAACACATCTACAGGCACACGGATGAAGAGGCAGACCATCTCTTAAAAAGTGGATTGGACATGGACCGAAGCGCATGCAAAGTCCGAGAAACAAAGGATGACCAACAAACAATACTTCCTTTCAACCCTTGGGACTCATTAATTGTAACACCCCCTCCCACAGTTACTCAATTTCACCGCCCTGCCATGGTAAAAATGAGACTAAGAGTTAATATGATATGACCCAACCTCCTAGTTCTAGTTAAGGAAGTGGCGCCTAAAAACTGACCACAAAATGACAACTCATAGACATCCCTCAGGACACTAGGTAACCCAAAATTCAGTCCACAACTTCTGATGGCAAAATCCTAAGTTGGAATTTATTTTTCACTGACCTAATCCCCAACCGCATTCAAAAAAACGAATGCATGCGGTTGTGAGATTACAACCACACTCATAAGTATACCTACCAACATTTGCGACCTTAAATCGTTAGTTCAAGGCATGTGGTCTCGAGATCAGTGCCACCTTTTCAGTCCAACTTCCAAATCACCACTGAAAACTTCCTGAAACTTTCCAGAATCATAATAGACATGAAATCAAAGCTAAAAATTCAAACTTGAGTCAGAAACCTCACATAGACTTCGTGGAATCACACTAGACATTTTGTCAATCACATGGAAAACATGTAAGCTACAGTTCTTGAATACACATCATAATAGTCTGAGATTCATCTAAGAATCACCGACAAGGCTCTCTACCCTCTCCACATATCTGCAACAACACTTATTAGTCCATACATTCATCAACTAATCAATAACTAAACCATTCATGAAAAGAGCCATAAATAACATACATCATGTAACCAACATATACCCTGTAAATAACCAGCATAGGAACCATGGAAACTCAACAACAATATCACCAACATAATCCCTACAAATATACATGAATCACAATATAATAATAGATCTTACTCATATATGAAAATACCAACCATGTCAGGGACTTCCACGTACCACCTGACCATAGATTTGGATGAACCAAATCTCTATTTTAGCCAATCACCCCTGTGCCATATTCCAAGCCTGAATGCGGGATCTCATGGAATAAACCAAACAAAACCAAGCCAGGGCTTCTAGGGCAAAACCACATCAACCCTCAACGACAATGATTCCACCTCCACGGTGAAACATCACTTACACAAACCGGATTAGTCTCTACCCAATTTTTCGAAGGATTCAGGAAGTAGTAACTCAACGCACAACCTTTTAGGGCTCTAGAGCGTTTGTCCATCCCGACTCCAAGGACTAGTAATTCAACCCACCAAGGGCTCTAGAGAATTTGTCCCAACCTAGGCTCCAAGACTAGTAACTCAATCCAAGTTGTTTGAGGGCTTCCAGAGTATTTTTTCCAACCTATAACCATAAGGAATTATGAGCACCAATCAGAAAACAATCAAGTGGAAAAAAACCAAAAAACCATGGCTATCCAAGAAATGGAAAAGCAAGACTAAAACCACTACCAATCCAGGAAATACTCCATGCCAATGAAAACATGTAACTAGATAATCACATGCATACACCATGCATCCAAAAATAAACAAGGAGATAATTCTTGTAATCTATTACCTGCAAAGAAATCTAGTTGTAGTTGTTGATCCAACTGTTCCCTTGCACTTTTCTGTTTTCCTTTGCCTTTTTTCTCCAAATCCAATGTATGCCAAAGTGCTCGAAGAATACTATAAGTGTGGAAGAGTATGAGATAATGTGAGAATGAATGAGAGAGCCAAATATTGAATGGAAAAAAGCCATGAACTGATCCTCATAAGCCTTTTTATCATCGGGGCCTCTATTTTCTTCATTTTCCTTCATTTTTCCTTCAATTTCCCTCTCATGTAATTTTGCATCTCTTCACCTTCCTTTTCCCTATTTTCCTTTATTTTCATAAATAAATGCCAATTTTTGCCTCTTTTCCTTTGCCAATTTCCATAGCCATAAATAAACCAAAAGTGACACCCACTAAGATGTTTTTCCCACCATTCAGCTTGGAATATGTTTCCCACGACCTTGGTATTATATATATTTTTTACATGGAAAATCAACCAGGGTTTGTTACATTAATCTTGTCTTAACATATACAAATAAATGAAAATAACATATACAAATAAATGAAAATAACATATACAAATGGACCATTTGTTTATCTCTTACAAATAAAAGGTGCAATTTTTTTTACTGAGAAAATAAAATTATATATGTGTGTGTGTGTGTGTGTCCTCAAATAAGTGAATGAGGTAGTAGGCTCTAGTCAATTGTAAAAACTCATAGATAAATGCCTTTGCATTTCATGTAAGATCAATGTGGTTTCTAGTGAGGTATTGCAAGAATTTGTTAGGAAAATATTGCAACTTGAGGGTTCAATGACTGAAGACTATATGATTTACAAGTCCATGGTGTATATTGGTGAGTACCTAGCCAAAATAAATATTGATGTGCCTATCAGACGATAAATACACCACTAAATTTTGGAGGGGGGTATTGCTTTGTATATGAATCAAGAAAATTTTTGAAGGTGGGTGCTTAAATATTTGTTTAAATCTTCATACTTAAATGAAGTATGGTAACGATCAATACCTAAATTTAACGATAACATATTTTAGGTGGTTACCAAGGGATGCAATAGATCTTTAGATTGCAAAAGATCTTAATCCCATGAAGCTATGTATAAAGCGATGTAAAGAAATTAATGGTAACCTATCATGGAATGGGTTTTTTAAACTGATTTGGGAAGTGTTATTAATTAAGGATTTTGGGGCTAGCTTGCCTATGTATATGTGTATATGGATTTTGGGGCTAGATTGCCTAAGGAAATTTATGTCATTTTGGTAAATGGCCGAAAGGGAAAATATTGTAAATTTTGTACATATTTTTATATTAATAAATAATAAAATAAAGGTCGATTTTGAAGCCCACTCCATAAAGAAGAGTATGGGACATTGCAACTCCACGAAAAAGGCAACAGGTTGATGTGTTTGGTGTTGGGTGAAAATGGGAATATAGGGCCCAAAAGGATTCAATATGTGCCACATGGCATAAAAATTCCATGTATATATAAAAACTTCATATTTGACAATGATTAATTATTATTTTGGGAGGAGAAGGCAGGCAATTATGAAGACATTTTTACACGGCTTGGTTTGACCAGTGATATGTGTGATGGAAAAGTCGATGAACCTATTGTGGGGTTCTGGAATCGATTGGAGTTCCAATGGCGGGTTGATGAGCCCTGGAAGGTGGACATCACAGAGGGACTAGTGGGTCTCAAAGAAGTTTGTGCTACTCGGGTTATGGAACTGACCGGAAGCCGAAACGGTTATGGCCTAGAAGGGTGCATAGAAACCCTTGAAGTAGTGTGAGCTCCTAGATACCTGTGAAGAGAAGTTCTTGGATGATCATAAGGCACCCCTGGAAGGTGGGCATCACAAAGGGACTAGTATGTCCCAGAGAATGGTGTGCCACTTGGGCGCAGATTTAGGGAAGCATAACACAGTGGTTGGAGTCATGGTTGTTGGGTTGGTACCTTGGCCATGGATGGATTGTTATTTTTGGGTTCTCACCATTTCATTTGGAGTTGTAGCTCCAACTCGGGGGCGACCCGTGGTTGAGATTGATGAACCTAAGGTCTATGGTTGGGTGGAACGTGGAGAGGCCATAGCTAGCTACATACTTTAATTCATATAAGTATCCATATTTTTTTAGTGAAGTAATTTATATTTCTGATGTTTATATATGATGTTTTAATGGTTTACGAAATTATGATTGAAACCCTAGTTGTATGGTTTTAGTGTTACAAAGTTCATAATTCTTTGTACAATACTATATGTATTTATTTAGTATGCATACATATGTAATTGTTACACCATTTTTTTGGTCATCTAACCTATTATCATTAGATGAACCCAAGTACACCATGTAAGACCATTTTTACCCTAAGTAAAATTGCTTTCACCACATTTGTCTATATTGCATGGTCATATTTAACCCAAAACAAGGAAATCAATTAAATAAATCATTATTTATTGGATTATTTCCTAAGAATAAGTTATTTAAATCATTATTTAAATAGTATTCTTAGTTAAATTTGACTAAATAAAATATAAATAATTAAATAAAGCATTATTTATTTAATTATATTCCCCTCATTTCCCTTAAATAATAAATAAATCATTTATTTATTTGTTATTTACAAATAAAGGAATTGACCCAAGTCAAAAACCCTTTTCCCTCCAACAAATATAATAAAATATTCCTAAAGGGTGATTCTAGAATTTGATTTTTAATATTTTATTCATGCACCGAGTTCTAGAACACCCCAATATTTTGTTATAAATAGAAGGGTTTTCCCCATTCATTAGTCACCTCCATTGCATTAAATCACTCTGGATCTACTCTTGGTCACCATTTTCCATTTTTCTTTGTGAACTCCCATTGAGTTCTATGTTTGTTTTTCTACACCACTAAGAGAGAGGAATGTTAGATCTGAAACATTGAGGACTTTCAAGAACCCATCCCACTGAGGAGAACCGGAAAACACCTTTCTTGTTTTCTTCTCAGGTGCCCCATTCTTTAATATAATATAAAATTATTTTATTATTTCTTGTCTTTTCCATTGAATGCATGGAGCCATATTATATTTTATCTGCTTAATATCTTTTATACTTAGATCTGAATTTGTGCAACAAACTTAAAGATATTTTGCGGCCATAATCGATGTTAGGGCTATTTGTTATGCGTAGCTAAAGTGATCTTTTACGACGAAAGATTCATACTAACAGTAATTACTAGATAAGGAGATGTTACCTCTATTATTATCTTTGTATATGATTGTGGTTAATGTTTTGTCAATTCTGTTGTACAATATGGAAATTATAATTTATGTGTCAGAATATTGCATTTTTTGGCATTGGAAATGCACACATGTAAAATATAAATTGTTAGGCTCAGGTACCCCATGGTTGTATTAAATTTTGTTAGTTTCCAAAACTAAATTAATCCTTTAATTAAATTATTTTATCATTGTGAGCAATGAGAATGTCGTAATGTTGCCCAATAGGTGGGTGGGGACATTACAAAAATTAATTTACCATGCAATGCAAAAGATAAAAGGCATAAATTATCTTTTTTTCTCATTGATTTGCCTCATTTGTTTTTGAAAACCATCAATAGTTTTTCATTAATAAATTATTATTGCTATAGTTCTTTCAATTGGTGGTTTTATGGCACATGGTTTTGTGGTCCATGATAATGTAATTCCAGTTAAGGAGCTATGGTTTTGTTTTAATCCAGGGTTAATGGATTAGGAATTTTGGATGCGATGGGATCATAATGTTGTATTGTAATCCAAAAAATTGAGGTGAAGCTCTATATGGTTTGTTGGTTTTCCCAATTTATGTTTCCAAGGTAAATATCTATGCAATATGTGATTGTCATTGTTTTAATTTTTGTTTAGAATCTAGGCATGTATAGCATTGTTGTGCAACGTTTAAAATTTATAGTGCAATGGTCATGAATATCATATCAAACATTAACTCCCTCTCTCACCCTTGTGGGATATATTAATCAGTTGGGATATATCAAACATTGCAATCTCATAAGATCTTTGAAGGTTAAATTTTTTAGTTTTTACAATCTTTGTGTAACAACATATTTAAAGTTTACTCCTAGCTAAATTTACACAAATAATTCCATAAATTATGGTGGGAAATAATTCCTGGTAAATTTTAAGGACCCGAATCGGTGACTTTTGAGTCTGCTCATGGAATAGAATAGTATGTTGGGAGGTCTCCCTGTGTCATTTTTTCTTCTTCTTTAATGTATGTAGGAAGATTTTAGATTTTAGTATGTTAATAGTTTGGCCAATAGGCAAATAGTTTTCAGGAAATGAAAAGACATTAAGACATATATAGGTTAGATAGAAAGACTTAGAATATTATGTTTTTGGATGGCTAGTATCATGCAGTTAGGTGGCCAACAGACTTGGTTTCCCTCTGGGTAAGTTGAGGCCACCTAAACATATATAATATGGATGTAACTTGCTATTTTATTAATGAAAAAGGAAGGCAGTACCAAGCTTACAAAAAAAAAAATCCTGGTAAGTTTGTTTGTGAAAATCATCAATATGATTTCATTAAGCAATTCTTCTTGGTATTGTTCTTGCCTTTGGTGGTTTTATGGCATATAGTTTTGTGGTCCATGATAATGTAATTCTAATTAAGCAACTATGGTTGTGTTTTAATCTAGGGTTAATGGATTAGGGATTTTGGATTCCATGGGATCATATCTATTGTATGGTAAATAGTGAAGTTGATTGATGATCAAAATTTCAGGTGTAGCTCTAAATGGTTTGTTGGTTTTCCCAATTTAGGTTTCCAGGGTAATTCTATACGTAATATGAGATCGTCATTATTTTACTTTATTATTATTATTAAGAATCTAGACATGTATCACATTGTTTTACAACATTTAAAATTTTTAGTGTGATGGTCATAAATATCACATCAAACATTGACTCCCTTTATCACCATTGTGGGATATATTAATCACTTTTCATATATAAACCATTTCAATCTCATAATATATTGCAAGCAAAAATACATGTTAAATTTTGTAGTTGTTACAATCCTGGAAGGGAATACCTTCTATTTAAAACATCAACACTCCCTCTTAGCGAGGAAGGTATTCTTCTACGATGTTCTCCTCTAGTAGTCCCAATCACACCCAACCACTTCACATGGTATGGGTAGTACTATCACCATAGTCTCAAGATTACGTTGCCAGTATATAGATGTCTCTCCTCTCCTATTAGTCCCAATCACACCTAGCCACTTCTCATGGCATAGGAAAAGCTTGTTCTAGGCTACTCAATACTCCCCTAGTCACTTCACATGATTGATGTGGGAAACACTTGGATAGAGGGAGAGTATCTTCCCACTGTAGGAGAAACATCACAACTCCCTCTCAATGAGTATGGACATTCTACATCACGCCAAGATTATCTCTGAAGTATTCAAACTTCACTTTCAATAAAGGATTGGTGAGAATGTTTGTGTTCTACTCATTTGTGGATATGTATCGGAGTTCCACTGCTCCTCTGTACCATATCTGAAATGAAATGGTATTTGATCTCTATATGCTTTGGCTTGTCATGAGAGACTCGATTCTCTGGAAACTTCACACAAATTTTATTATCACAATATATCAAAGTTGGTTCTAACTCTAGATAAAATAACTCTGCAAGCAATTTATGAAACCACATTGCTTCACGTCTTGCATCATTGGTTGTTATATATTCTACCTCTGCTGTATTGAGTGCCACTGAATTTTTTTTTATACTAAACCATGAGATCATACCTGATCCCAAATTGAAGGAACACTTTGATTTGATTTTGCTATATAATTCACTCCCTTCCCAGTCAGAGTCTGTATAACTGTAGCTTTACTTTACCGTCCGAGACATATTTGAGTCCATATCCAACCGTACCATGTAGGTACCTCAATATATGTTTTGTTGTTTCCAAATGTACATGTATAGGATTAACCATGTACTCAATCAATGTGTTTACTGCAAAGTGTTGAAGAATGTAACTAGGGTTGGTCTTCATATTTGTATTTTATGAAAAGGAATATAAAATAAATTTATTGTAAAAAAATAAAATAAATATTTTGAAGCATGGGTTTCATGCTCTTTTATTTATTTTCTAGGTCAAAGCCTCCATTAAAGGCTTCTATGTTTTTCCATGAGTTAATAGAGTCATTGTCATTTTTATTAGATCCTTCTTGGGATTTTGTATCATGTAAAAAGATTTATTTATGAGTCAAAAGTTTTATTTGTAACCTCCACACCAAGTCGACCTTATGCTCATGAAGTCGACCTGGATTAGGGCTATTTGACCCAGTAGAAGCAGTATATATAGAGAGTCAACTCGACTCATTTGGAACCCAGACTCAACAAGTTTGATCTACAAGATAAAGAGGCATAAAAGAAGACTGAAGTTGAGGAGAAAGAAGGAAGGAGTTGGGGGAAGACAATAACTAAGATTTTTGGGCATCTCTCTCTCACACGTGAAAATTTACTGGACTAAAAATGAGACCAAAATTTCTGAATCAAATGCAAGTTCAAAATTCTAAAGTTGGGGGCCAAAATTATGGATTGAAGCTACATCTGAGAAGCTAATCTTTGTAGACTTTAGCAGGGATCATCTACTCAAAGGAAGGGATGACATGATGATTGGAGGAGGTATTTGTCTTTTTGTGCGTTATGTAGCTTGGGAGGTACTCCAAGCCCTAATGTTTAGGGTTTGGAGGGAAAATCACCACAAGTAGGCTTGTGGGCTTCAAACCCAAGCTTGGGGTTTCCTACCCATCGATGTTTAGGGAAAATAAAAGTGCATATTTCCAAATATTATGGGTTAATATGATAGAGGACATCAAAATAAGAAATATGCAAGTGGAATCACTCTATTCTGAGTTGTAGAAGTAAAGTTATGAATTTTTGAAGTTATAAGGGTAATATTGCATGGGCATAGATGTCAAATTTGTAGGTCGACTAGCCTAAATGTTCTTCCAAAAAGGGCTTAACATTTTACCCATAGAAGGATATAAATAAATAAGAGGGGGAGCATGATTAGATCATCCATGAAGGTGCAACACATGACTTAGAGGGCAAAAAGGAATCTCGGTTGAGGAGGAGGAGGTTTTGTTCTAGGTCGCAACCCTAGATGATGAAGTGAAGGAGAGAGTAGGGAACTTTCATGATTGTCTTGATCAAGGATGGGAATGTTTAGCCAGCGTAGAAAAGAGGAGTGAAGACCGAGGTATGTAAGGGTAATTCTTGACATAAAATTTTAAGTTTACCTCTGCGTAGAAACTGAGAATATTATGTTTATTGCAGGTGGAAGATAAGGTTGTTTGGGGGTAGTCGAGAAGACTAGAAGGAGACATAAAGGAATCTGAATCCTTTTGTGTCAAGGTAGAAAGAAAACAAAATCTATGGAGGTGCCTTGGTGCATAAATAGAAATCCATAGATAGGGTCGCATATTTCACTCATTGCAGGTTCAAAATAATTGTATTTTTGGAGGGATGGACAGCGTGGAGAAGGAGGAAAATTAGAGGACTGTTTTGGGCTAGATAACGCAAAAATTACTCCTAAAACATGCCGACAAGGAGACCTTCCTGTGATGACTAGGCCATAGGCCTGTAAGTGGTTTTTTGAGGGTCAAAACAACCCTAACATGGAGCTACAGGTTCCTCCTCACATAACAAGGTGACCTAGCTTGTAAAGGAGAGAAGGCCACATCATTTGAAGGGTGAATTGGGAAAGAAGGTTGGGTTGATGTAGGTTACATTGGGAGCCCTAACTAGTGACCAGAACTATGCCCACGAAAAATATTGTAGAAGGTTGTATCTCCTCCATTAGTGACTTGTGTGTGTCAAGTATTGACCAGTTTGGATTGTGAATATTGGAGGACTGTAACAACCAAGTGATTGGGGTGACATGGAGTGTTAGATGCCCTAATCATCAGGCATGTGTTGCAGTAGTACATTAGAGCCTAGATTTGTGCAATAACAGCTTTATTGCAGAACAAAGGGAGGTTGATGAGAACTCTGTTGGCAACCATGTGTAATGGTCTCCTAGGTGTAAGGGCAGCGTGGAGTTGGTCACTCGTAGACTGTTAGAGGGTAGCGTGAGAGTGGACCACGTGTGGACGTGGATTGGGCACTTATGGTCTAGTGGAGGACTGCGTGATAGTGTCCAAGTTAGAACTTGATATGCAACACCTTGATGGACAGAGGTAGTCGCTAGAGCAGTAGTTGTTGGAGCTCAAGAGTTTGATTATCTAGAACCCGTTTGTGGAGCCCAAGACTTGTGTGTGGAGAAGGAATTCTATAAGAGAGGATGGTAATTCATCCTAGCCGATGTTCATTGTGGGAGATGTACATATTGCAATGATAGGTGGAATCTATCCATGCCCTATGGTTGTATTCATAGGTGCAACGCAGGAAAAACATAGTGGGCTGAAGTCCCTGAGAAGCTTAGGAGTAGCAGTGGGTAGATTGAGAGTTGTTCACAAGTGGAGTCGTGAACAACTTGATAGGAGTCTCGATGTGTTGATGTGTTGATGGACTATGATCAACTAGTGAGCAGATTGATAGCCAAGGTTCAGTGGTCAAATGGACTTGGAGCACTGATAGAGGCAGGTTATGCATATTGGGAGCCAAAGGATCGGGAAGGTACATGGTATGATCGAGATGAGATGAGAGAGCATGCTATAGACAGATGGTCAGAGTATCTTATTTTGTATCTTTTACTAGTGGATTATTGAGGGCCATTATACTTGGCACAGGAGCCCTAGACTGTTGTATTATATCAGTTGGATTAATATTACAAAGTTGGGTTGAAATTTTTAAAAAGTTGTTTATATTTTATGCATGTGTGATTTACTGATGCCATTAAAAGTAGTTCTGTTGAGATTCTTGGTTTTGTAGCGTCAAAGATTTTAAGATTCTATTGTAGACCCAAGGTCATGGAAATTCAACATGGCATCAGAGTGTATCTGATCTACTTTGAGGGATAATGAATGAGAGTGTTCACAATGAAGCAAATCAGAGGGTGTTTTCAGTGTCTAGATCATGGAGGAGAGGGTTCAACTGAAGACATGGAGATGTGGTATTGACTGACTTGACAACTATCTTGGCTGGGAGTTATGGTCGATTGGTGGTGAGCCTGGTAGACAACAGTTTGTTGTAGGGAAGATTGTTGATCATGGACTTTCGTTGATTTTCCATGGATGGTTTGGATAGCTTGAGGGTTTCTTTGGCATGGAAAAGATCAGGTTTATTGAGATGGGTTCATGTGATGGACAGGATATTAGTAGGATAGAGTCTTCATTGGATCGTGATGTTGCATATTCGAGATTTGTGTGATTTGCACGAGTGGTATTTGATCCAAGAGGATGAGTGCTTGGGGGACTGAGCCAATGGATATTGTGTAGGCTCAAAGGGAGTCTAGCCTGAGAGGGTGAAACCCTATGGAGGTTCGAGATCTTCAGGTTTGGATGATGATGGTTACTTCCTAGTCTTGGAATTACCTCCATCATTAAGATGGAGTGTTGATTTCTAAGTAGCTTGGGAGGTACTCCAAGCCCTAGTGTTCGAGGTTTGGAGGGAAAAGCACCACAAGTAGGCTTGTGGGCTTGGAACCCAAGCTTTGGGTTTCAAACGCATCGATGTTTGGGGAAAATCCAAGCGCATATTTCTACATGTGATGGGTTGAAATGATAGAAGACATCAAAACAAGAAAGTTGCAAGTGGCATCGGTCAATTCAAAGTTGTAGAAGCAAAGTTATGAATTTTTTAAGTTATAAGGGTAATATTGCATTGGCATAAATTTCAAATTTGTAGGTTTTCTAGCCTAAAGGTGCCCCCAAAAAGGGCTTGACGTTTTACCCATATAAGGATATAAATAGAGATTGGGTGGAACCTCATTAGATCATCCATGAAGGTGAAACACATGATATAGAGGGCATAAAGGAAGCTCAGTTGAGGAGGAGGAAGTTTTGTTCTAGGCCACAACCCAAGATGATCAAGCGAAGGAGAGAGTAGGGCACTCTCATGAATGTCTTGATGAATAATGGGAAAGTTCAGGCAGCGTAGCAAAGAGGAGTGAAGGCCGAGGTCTATAAGGGTAATTACAGGCACCAAAATTGAAGTTTACCTCTACGTAGAGACCAAGAATCTTATGTTGATTGAAGGTGGAAGATATGGCTATTTGGGCGTAGCTGAGAAGACTACAAGGCAACATAAAGGAGGTCGCATCCTTCTGTGTCAAGGTAGCAAGTAAACATGGTCTATGGAGGTGCCTTGGTGGAGAAATATAAATCCCAAGACATGGTCACATATTTCACTCATTGAAGGTCCAAAACAATTATGTTTTGGAGGGTTGGATAGCGTGGAGAAGGAGGCAAATTAGAGGACTATTCTAGTCTATATAATGCAAAAATTACTCCTAAATCAAGCCGAGAGGGAGACCTTCCTATGATGACTAGGCTGTAGACCTCTAAGTGGTGTTTTGAGGGTCAAAAAAACCCTAACATGGAGCTGTAGGTGCCTCCTCACATAGCAAGGTCACCTAGCCTGTAAAGGGGATAGGGACACATCATTTGAAGGGTGTTTTGGGAAATAAGGTTGGGTTTTTGTACGTTACAGTGGGAACCCTAACTAGTGACTAAAACTCTGCCCATGAAAATAGTGCAGAAGGTTGTATCTCCTTCATTGGTGACTTTTGTTGGGTCAAGTATTGACCAGTTTGGATGATGAATGTTGGAGGGATGTAACATGAAAGTTATTGGGGTGACATGGAGTGTCAGATACCCTAATAAATGGGCAAATGTTGTAGAAGTACATTGTAGGCTAGATTTGTGCAATAGCTCCTCTATTGAAGGAAAAAGGGCAGTTGATGAGAAGTCTATTAGAAATCGTGTGAAAGGGTCTGCTAGGTGTGAGGATGCCTTAACTAGTTACAGATGCTACAATGTGGACTTGGTAACTCGTGGAATGCTGGAGGGTAGCGTGAGAGTGGACCAAGTGTGGATGTGGATTGGGCACTTATGGTTCCATGGAGGACATCATGATAGTTTCCAAGTTGGAGCCTGATGTGTATCACCTTGATGGACATAGGTAGTTTCTAAAGTCGCAATTGTTGGAGCTCAAGGGTCTGATAAACCAGGAACAATTTGTGGAGCCCAAGACTTGTGTGTCAAGAAGGACTTCTATAGTAGATAATGAGCAGTCATCCTAGCCCGTCTTCATTGTGGGATATGGACATCTTGCAGTGATAGGTGGCAACCATCTGTGCCCTATGTTGGTCTTCGTTGGTGCAACGCAGGAAGACCATAGTGGGCTGAAGTCCCTGAGAATTTGAGGAGCAATAGTGGGAATATTGAGAGTTGTTTACAAGTGGAGTTGTGAACAAATCGATAGGAGTCTCGATGTGTTTATGCATTGGTGGGTGAACGATCAACTAGTAAGAAGATTGATAACAAAGGTTTAGTGATCAAATGGACTTGGAGTATTGATAGAGGCAAAAACTGCATATTAGGAGCCGAAGGACCGGGTAGGTATAGGGTAAAACTGAGAGGAGCTAAGAGAGAATGCTACAACCAGATGGTCAGAGTATCTTATTTTGTATCTTGTACTAGTGGATTATTGAGGGCCATTATCACTGGTACGGGAACCCTAAACTATTGTATTATATTAGTTAGATTAATATAACAAATTTGGGTTGAAAAAATTAAAAAGTTGTCTATATTATGTGAATGTGTGATTTACTGTTGTTTATATTCCATTGTGCATAGTATTTCTGTTGAGATTCTTTGTTTGGTAGCATTGGAGATTTCAAGGTTTTATCCTAGACCCAAGGTCATGGAGATTCAACATGTTTAGGTCTAAAGGGTATTGTATTATCTCATCTTGATTTGAATCTACTAGTGGAAGAGTTTGATCGGGTTTTCCCCTTGGAGGGGTTTTTCCCTAGTTGAGTGCCTACATCTTGTGTCTCTTGATCTTGTGTTCTTCATATACATTTATTTTGGTAATTTATTGATGAAAGATAATCTAACATAGTAGTAAAAGAATCCAACATAAGTCACAAGTAATTTTCAAGAAGGATGAATCAAACCCTAATTCCTATAAGCATTGATTTCTTAACATGGTATCAGATCTAAGGTGAAAGAAGGAATAATTGAAGATCACTTTGTTGTCTATCAATTGAAGAAAATTCACTCCATCAATGGAAAGTTATTTGAAGATGGGACTCAATATCATGAAAATTGCAAGAAGTTGGGTTGGAAGGATCATCTACAATCTATATAGAAGAGTCAAGAGTGAAGGATTCTTGGCTGCACTTATAGGTACACTTGATGATGAAAATCCATGGATCATTGATAGTGGGGCCTCAAGACATATGACAAGAGAAATTGGACAACTTCATACTCTATCAAGAGAATCATCATCACATGTAGTGGAGCTAGGATAAAACAACAATTATGCAGTTAAGGGCCTTGGATATACATCATTGAAGCTAGAAATTGAAGAAAAAATACACCTCAACAACATCCTCTATGTCCCAGGTTTCAAAAATAATTTACTTTCCATTTATTTTTTAGAAGGTAAAGGAGATAGAGTTGCTTTTATAGATGGTAAAGTTTTGGTTTCGGGAAAGGATTAAAGTATTGAAAAGGAAAGGGTTATTAGAATTCGTGAAGGAATACTATATAAAGCTTTAACACCCGCCCCTCAAGCCCTTGTTCACATGGATATTAATCCTATCAAACTTTGGAATCGAATATATGGTAAAATCCATTACAATATAACACCCTCTCTAAGTAAAATGGTAAATGGCATCACCAATATCAAGGAATACCCTGAAGGAGTATGCAAGGGATGTGATTTGGGAAAGAACACTACAAAACATTTTACAAGTAGTGACTCAAGGTCTAAGGAGACATTAGACCTCATTAATTATGATGTTTGTGGGCCTATGTCTAATGAATCTCTTGGAGTCCATATTTACTATGTGATATTCATTGATGATCACTCTAGAAAGACATGGCTCTATATTCACAAGAAAAAGGATGAAGTATTTGAAAAGTTCAAGGAATTTAGATCCGAAGTTGAAACCTTAACCGAAAGAAATATAAAGACTTTGAGATCTGACAATGGAGGTGAAAACACTTCAAAAGAACTTATAACATTTTGTAAAGAAGAATACATTAAGAGGGAGCTCATTGTTCCATACAATCCTGAATGAAATGGAATGGTAGAAAGGAAAAATAGAACCATTGAAAAATGCATACAGACTATTATATTTGATCAATATCTACCAAAATTTATGTGGGGAAAATTAGCCATGACAACAATATACATACAAAATAGAAGGCCTCATTGAATCCTTGATAATATGAAACTAGAAGAAGCATTCTCAGGGAAGAATCCATGCGTAGACCATCTCCAAATCTTTAGATTTCCTGCATACATTCATGTTTTGAAAGACAAGAGAAAGAAGTTAGAATCTACAAGTATAAAAGGTATCTTTGTTGGTTATAAGGCTTATAGAATCTACATCAGAGAAGAAATATAAATTGAAGTTTGCAGGGATGTTATATTTGATGAAAACCATGCCTACAAAAGATCCAAATATATACCAATTAAATCCGATGAAGAAGATGTACCACTAGTTGAAGAAGAAGAGAAACATGACAAGTCACCTAAAAACCAAGAATATGAAGGACCAAGTGAGCTTATTCAACCTATAATCATTCTTGAAACAAATAACGGGCCAAATTGGTTAAAATATACACTTGAAGATGTCAAAGGACATAGAGTAACTAAATTAACTGTCAGAGAAAGAAAAAAAAAATATACTCAGGATGTGCAACATACAAAACGAATTTAATCGATGCAGAACCAACTACCTTTGAAGAATCCGCTCATCACGAAGAATGGAAGAAAGCAATGCGAGAAGAATATAAATCCATAAGGAAGAATGGGGTTTGGGAAATTGTTCCTAGACCTAGTGACAAATTTGTTGTCACTTCCAAATGGATTTACAAAATCAAACATGTTGTTGATGGAAGCATAGACAAATACAAAGCAAGATTTGTTGCAAGGGATTTCTCTCAAAAGGAAGGAATAGATTATGAAGAAACTTTCGCTCCCACTGCTGCATATAGTACTATTAGATATTTGGTTTCACTAGCTGCTGTGATGGAATATCCATCAAATGGATGTCAAAACAACATTTCTAAATGGAACTGTTGATGAAGAAGTATATATTGAACAACCAAAAGGCTTTGAGATAAATAACAGGGATAATCATGTTTGCAGGCTAAAGAAACCTCTATATGGCTTGAAGAAAGATATTAGGGCTTCGTATGCAAGGATGTATGCATATCTTTTAAGGACGGGTTCGTTAAAATTTTTGTTGATCCAAACCTCTACTTCAAGATAGTGAAGAATGCACAAGTTATTATAATTTTATATGTGGGTGATTTATTTATTACATGTGGGGAGTGAAGAATTATTGAATGCATAAAAATGCTGGTAGAAGAATTTGAAATAAAGATATGGGACTCATGCATTACTACTTTGGTTTGGAATTTTAGTAGAAACCTGGTGAGATATATCTTGGTCAAGGAAAGTAGATAATCAAGATGTTACAAAAGTTTGGTATGATGGATTCCAAGCCTATGACTACTCCCATGATCATATGTCTAAAGAAGTTGAGAAGCTTCGACTCTAGTATGGTCAATCCTACAAGCTATGATAAGTTGGCAATCCCTTTGATGTACTTGGTGAATACCATACCTGACATATGATTTGCTGTAAATTTTCTAATTTAATTTTAGTTGGAGCCTCATCACGACTATTGGATAAATTCCAAGCATATCTTGAGATACCTACATGGAACAATTCATCACTGCCTAAAGTATGATGGAAAGGAAGTTAAACAAAAAGGTTTTACTGACTCTTACTGGGGTGGTAGTGAGAAAGATGGAAGAAGTACTACCAGTGGTTGTTTCAGTTTAGGATCTGCAATGATTTCATGGATGAGTAGAAAATGAGATTTTGTTGCTTTAATTAGTGTTGAAGCTGAATATGTCGTTGCATGTGAAGTAGGAAAAGAAGTAGTTTTCTTAAGAAAATCATTGTCATATTTGTTTGGAAGGCCATTGGATCCTACTGTGATAAATTTTGATAATAAAAGCAACATCAATATGTCTGAAGACGACGTGTTTCATGCAAGTATGAAACATATCAATAACAGGTACCGCTACATTAGAGTTATGGTGCAAGTTGGGGTCATGAAGCTATAATAAATTCTGAAAGATAGATGACATGTTGACGAAATATCTTCCAATTAAAAAAATTTAATATTTCAAAAGCATGCCTTGATTTTTTGATATTGTGTATTTAAATGATAGAGAGAGATGAAGTATCTTGTGGAAACAAGATGTTTGGGAGGACATATGGTCGACGTATGTGCTGATGCCTCGATCCCAAAGTAAGGAGGGTGGCATTAGTATTAGAGCTCTGAGCCTCAACACACACCTATATCCCTAGGTTGGTGTTAGAGCTTAAGAGCCTAATGGTACCTAGAGTGGCCAAAGCTTGAGTACACCTTACTCCCACTCGATTAGAGTACCCTGTCCAAGTATCTAATATGTAGCATTGCATGTATTATGACTCTTCATAGTTCATATCATTTTGATATCTTCCATATGCATATATATGTATGTAATTATGAATACCTCTGAACTTTGAAACACACCTAGATCCTTGGGTTGGTGTTAGAGCTTAAAAGCCCGATGGTACCTAGAGTGGCTAAAGCTTGAGTACACATTACTCCCACCCGATTAGAGTACCCTGGTCAAGTATCTAATCTGTAGCACTTCATGTGTTATGAATCTTCATAGTTCATATCATTTTGAAATATTCCATATACATATATATATATATATATATATATATATATATATATATATATATATATATTCATAATTACATATATATATATATATATATATATATGTAATTATGAATACTTCCCTAGTTAAGAGGGGGCGTTGAAGAATGTAACTAGTGTTTTTCTTCATAATTTTATTTGATGAAAAGAAAGAGAAAACAAATTTATTGTAAAAGAAAAAGTATTTTGAAGCATGGGTTCCATGGTCTTTTATTTATTTTCTAGGTTAAATCCTCCATTAAAGACTTATAGTTTTTGTCATGAGTCTATAGAGTCATTGTCATTTTTATTAGAACATTATTAGGCTTTTGTATCATGTAAAAAGATTTATTTATGAGTCAAAAGTGTCATTTTTCGCCTCCACACCAAGTCAGCTCTGTCCTCATGAATTTGGCCTAGATTAGGGCTATCTGACCCATTAGAATAAAAATATATAGAGAAGGAAAGTCGGCTCATTTGGCACCCACACTCAACAAGTTCAATCTACAAGAGAAAGAGTAAAAAAATAAGAGCGAAGTTGAGGAGAAAGAAGGAAGAATTTGGGGAAGACAATATTTGAGTTTTTGGGCATATCTCTCTCACACGTGCGAAGTTACTCGACTGAGCTAGGGCCACCATTTCTGAATCAACTGTAGGTCTGAACTTCTGAAGCTAGGGGCCAAAATTTTGAAGTTGCATCTGAGAAGCTGAAATTTGGAGACTTTGGCAGGGATCATCTACTGGAAGGAAGGGTAGACTTGGTGATTGGGGGAGGTCCTTGTCTAGGTATAAATGGTCTTATATTATCTCATCTTGATTTGAATCTAGTAGTGGAAGAGTTGGATTGGGCTTCCCCTTGGAGGGGTTTTGCGTTGGCTGAGTGTCTACATCTTGTGTCTCTTGCTCTTGTGGTATTGATATACATTTAATTTGGTAATTTCTTGATGAAATATAGTCTAACACATTAGTAAAAGAATCCAACATAAATCACAAGTAATTATCAAGGAGGAATGAAACTTTAATTCCTATAAGCATTGATTTCTCAACACAAAGCATATATCCGGCCTGGTATTAACCATGCACATCAAGTATCTGATTAACTATCTTCACATCATGGGATCAACCAAATATGAAGAAGAATCACTAAAGAAATTCATAATCATAACCATAAGTGTGCCCAAGGACTTGTAGTCCACCATCCAAAATCTTTGCAGGATCTCATTTGCACACTTCACTGGGCTAATAAATATCTCATATGGTCTCTGCCACACTTATAATCCCAATAAATAGTGCATTAAACCAAAATCCTTCATTTCAAACTCTAAAGTGAGCTCCCTCTTGCACTCATCTATGAGCTTCTCATCTCCTTTAAGAAACATGTCATTTACATATAGTACCAATATCAAGGGGAAACCATCTTCAACCTTTTAGTAAAGGTTAGGATCTACATTAATCTTGATAAAACCAAATCTCATCAAATACCTGTCATCACAGTCATCTCCCACACCTGGTCAAACAATCCTACAAGCAACAGAAATAATAATTCTAACAAAAGTGTACTTGACAATTGGAGCAAATGTCTTATCACGGTCTTCTGCCTCTTTATGGGGTACCTACTTGTCATGAATCTCATTTTGTACTTTTATATGTCGACATCTATTGCATTCTAGATCTTGTTGATCAACTTGGAAGCCATAATTGACTTGTCCTTAGTTATCGACACAATTTACCTCACACAATTCTTCGGGATGGAATAATATTCCTTCATCATGACATCCTTCCAAACTTGCTGCCCTATTGCCTCCTTATAGTTGGAAGACTCAAAATTAATGATGTGACTCATCACTATTGCATATCCTGAGTACTTCTTATGATGTTTGCTCTCCGTGAAGATGCCACCTACATCCTTCAATGGACTTCAAAGCTATGCCGACCTCTTCTTGGATTATGTAACAATGACCCTAAGTGGGTCGACCAACTCAATGGGATCTTCTGGCTCTTCCCGATGATCTAAAGGATGTTCCATAGGTACAAAAGGACCTGAATTCATATCCTTGGGAGCCTTATGCTCATCATCATCATGAGATACCCTTTAGATATTAAGTAAGCTTCATCATTATACTCTACCTGACTATTTTCTCCCTCTAAACTAGAAGTTATTATAGTTGTATGGCATGGTTCTAGATGTCTTGTTACATTTCTCTCTCTTCAACATAAATATTTATAGCTGAGTTTGTCCTCCACCCTAGGAGAATACTCTTGTCATAAAATTTTCTTCATTCTTCCCGATGCTTCCATTTGCTGCGAGAGCCTTGGAAACCTTCACTTTGTACCTACAACCCTCATTATGAGGTCCTTTTAAGATGAGGGTTGTATGGAATTGTCAACTCTATCTTGATCCTTGCCTTTTTGTAAAAAACATTGCAATCTCATCAAGCTAGGAATGCTCATAGCTATCCTCATCATCAACATGTTGCTTTCCTTTCCTTTTAGGAATGAGTTGGGGTTTCTTCTTCAGTGGAAACATTGATCTAGGTCTAGCTTTATGGTTTTATCCACAAACCCTAGGTATTTCTTATCTAATACTTCTCGTCTTCTAGGGTTTAGAAATCCTAAGACTTCCAACTTTCATCGAAACCCTGTGAATCACATATCTGGAAACCTTCCTCCTCAACTTCCTCTAGATTTGGAGTATCTTTCACCTTTGTTCCTGAAACTACCCAATAAGGCCTGAATGTGAGCCCTTACCTTGATCCTACTTAGAGTACTTTATAGAGCTTAGTTCAACCCTATTATATGATATCAATTAATCAAGAATAATTCATATTAGCCAAGCTACCAATTGATCACGTTCAAGTGGAACGAACGTGGTCCAAACTTCTTGGAAGATCTTAGATAATTAAGATATTAGATAATTACTCTATCCTCGGAGAATCCTCTAATAGACCCTTTAAATCCCCTGGGTTAGTTTATTTTGAACACTAGTGGATATATGTCTTTATTCACCCCAAACATATTCTTTAACCATTTACTCATTGGTGCTATGAGGTTAAATCTCTCCTCATATTAAAATTTGTATTTTACTCCATTAGAATCAGGGTATAATACACCCACATAGTGCTTGACTATGTTAAATTGTTCCTCCATAATTTATGCAATTTAGGAGAAGTAAACAAAATATACAGTAATTAAAGAAATTTACCAGGAATTACTACCCACCATAATTTATGGAATTCTTTGCATAATTTTAGGTATGAGTAAAAAGTAAATATGTTGTCCCATAAATATTGTAACAACTCGTGTTTTTCCTTGCAAGATCTTATGAGATTGCAATGGCTGATATATCCCAAGTGATTAATATATAACACTCACATATGATCTTAGATATTATGGTTGTGCATATGATATACTAGAGCTAAACTTCAAATCCTCCAAATGTGTTCTCTTTAAGGCCAGGTGGTACAATTTTATTTTAGTTTTGATAAGGTGAAGATTATATTACTGGAATTCAAGAGTACGCATCAAAATAGACTAAAGTCTATTATGGTCTGCCATTGGGGAAAATAAACTAGAGACATAAATTCAATTTTATTAGTAAGAATTTTTTTCCTTGATATTTCTCCCATGGCACCCCCATGGGGGGGAGGAGGCAGTTCCTCCTTTTGCAACATAGTGGCCAGTCGATCTAACCCACAACCTACATGTAAGTCTAGCAATACACCAATAAGTACAAGATATTCAACACATGGAAAAGCGATTTCTTGGACGTAGACAAACGTTTCCTCAATAAGTAACTCCACGATCAATGGATCCTACATGTTGCAAACAACCAACAATCCTCTATTAGATATCCCCACTCACAAAAATTGGGCAAGAGTGGAACACATGTAGGAGCACATGATAAAATGCAAGTTTATCATATCGTGGCCTCCCTTAAAGGTTCTCTTAAACTATATAAAAAAGAGTTGGGTACTAAAGGGAGATCTCTAACCGAACTTGGCTAAAGAGGTTTTTCCAATGCCATTTTTAATAACAATGAATATCGAGACAAACCCTTTTAGGGTGACCCTTATTTCCTGAACTTAATTGGCTTGTTCATGAAACCCTAGGTTCCTTGATTCAATCCTAAGCAAGAATAATTTTCTTTAGTTCTAGTATGGATCCATCTATACTCCCTTGCATGGGATTTTTGGGATCTGGAGATACTTGAGCATATTGGAAACAAATTAGGGAGTTTTGTCATGGTCTCAGACACCACAAATCATGGACGATATATTACCTATGTTTGTATGTGCATCTAATTATATCTCTCAAAAATTTTCCTTGCCAACATCCATCTTAGCGACGAGGACATCACATGGGCGCAACCCATCGATTACGAGAAAATTCCTTTTTGATGCCATTGCTTCCATGAATATTTCCACCTTTTAAGAGAATGTATAGTCAACCAGGAAAATCAAACAACATAAGACGAATAAATTCCAGACCAAGGATGATTCACTAGAATTACCAATCAAAGTAAAATTGCAAAAAATATCACATAGGACATCAATAAACCAGTATATCTAAACAAAAGAAGATATATAGTTCTCTAGAATATTCAGGATGAGGAAATGAAAGGAGGAGAAAAACGACCAAAAACAACAAAAAAGACTCTGGTAGAACAATAAAATCATCAATACTCTAGTATGATAACTTAAATGCCCCCAACATAGCCTCATCAAGATGACAAAGAAACAGATCATGAAGATTAAGAATACTTAGAAGTAGATGAGGCCAAGGACAAGGAGCTCTAGGACATCGACCTCTAAAAATTGGCAGAATAATGAAAGAACAAAGACCCAACCTCCATCCTATAAGAGCAAGTCTAGATTGTCACCAAAGCCTATCTCAAGCATCAAGACTTATTGCATCAATATGCTCAAAACCCAGTCACTCCCTCCCCCCTTTATTTTACCTTCTCTTCTCATCATGTATAAATAATTTCTTCTAAAAATACTATAAACATTTCAAAGGAACCAAAGAGAGACTGCCTAAAAACCAACTATACACTCATTATATAACTTGGAGATTACCTTGTCAACATTGGGCGAGTATCCCCATTGCATGTCATATTTGTTGAATTTCCAAGATCTTGGTTCTAGGATAGAATATTAGAATATCTAATAATACCAAACCAAGAATCTCAACAAATTTACTTTGCACAATGGAATATAAACAACAGTAAATCACACATGCAAAAGTATGGACAATGTTTTACAAAATATTGTACAAATATGTGCAACAACCAAATCTTCGTTAAATTAAACCAACTAAGTAACACAACAGTATAAGGCTCCCATACAAGAAATAATGGCCCTCAATTATCCACAAGTATAAGAATACAAGATACAATGACAATATCACTTCGCTAGTGCATAATAAAAACCTCTATGGCGTATCTCATCCTGCCGGTCCTTTGCTTCCGATCTGCTCTCTAGCTGCGACTTAGTCCATCAAAGGAAAACACATAGAGACTCCAGGAGGCCTGCCACCTATCATTGTTGCAAGTTACTTCTACTTCAATGAACACAGGCTAATCCAAAATTATTTAGCCTGGCCAATCTGTGAGCTCTAATCTTCCAATCTAGCAGTCCACTAGTCCATTAATGTATTGCACATTAGGCTCCACAACTTCACCCAACCTTCAGCTGTCAAGTTATATTTATGATTGATTTTTAAGGTCTACCTTGGGATACCAACATGTTTCCCTCCACCAGTCCAATGGTACTCAATCCAATCACTATAGGATCTTCTCCCCGACAAGGATTTCCAACCACCAAGTCAAGCATTCAAATTGGCTCCCACTAGTTGCAACAAATATCTATCTAGACTGATCCAAATACTAGGATCCAACACCTACAAGAACGTACCAAAGCACATGCCTTTTTCTCATTGTTTAAGGGTTTTTCCTTCTCTTGTATACTTCAGCCTAGCTAGGGAAATATATCAGTCCCTTCCAACCCTAAACTCATGCCCATAAATCCTCCTAACAACTATGGGTTACCTTCCTTGAGAGGTTGTTCCTATACGTTGAAGTTTTGGGTTGCTTCCATCCCTTAAAACATACTTGGACCCTCATTTTAGGGCTGCGAACTACTTCAGATCTCCTGTTTAGGACTGAGAATTCCTTTCCTTAGGTTGTTTCACACATAAACCACTCCAAAATAGACTCTAGACAAGCCTAGAACTACCTTCTCTTCCACAGGTCTGCTGCTAGATAACTCAACCACCAAAACAATCATGAAAGAAGATTTCCCAAGCCCTTTTCTCCTTTGCTGGTGATGCCTTATTTACCAGTGGCCAAACCAGAGGTGTCCTTTCTCTTCAACGAGATTTATTCTTGCTACGTGTTGCTCACTTGGATACCTGAAATAAAAATCAATCACCTTCTATTTTTACACCTTAGAAGGGCTCAACGAATTAACCAAAAGACATGAATTTTGCACTTAACCACCTCAAGACTACATGACTTGAATCCCAAAAATTAATTGTCAACTTAAAAAATTCATATCTCATCAAGGACATCTCAAAATTCGACGATTCTCGAAGCATTGGATTCTCCCTGCTATCCTCTATCATCTCTATCCATCACATGTCAAAAATTCCTCATGGTTTTGGCCCATATATCGATGGGTGAAAAACCCAAAGCTCGGGTCCCAAACCCACAAGTGACTCTTTTGGCACTCCAGCCTCCAAATCTCAAACCCTAGGGCTTTGAGTACCTCCCAATTTACTAAAAAATAAACACTCCCTCTTAGCGAGGGGGGTACTTCCATGTCTAGGAAGTAACTCATCATAATTAGTACTCACAACATTCGCTCAAATCCTCGCAGTAACCACTACAAAAATCCATGTAGTATGAACTACGCCTCTCTCAGAAGTGTCGCTATCACTGGAAGCATCCTCCTCCTTCTTCTCCTGGAATGTATTCCACTCTCTCCACGATTCCTTCTTGGAAGTTGTAGGATAAACCCTGATCCCCACTGACCACACACTATTCTTGGGCTAAAAAATCTCCCTTTGAACCTGGAAACTCCCTATAGAACCCAAATCTCTTTGAGCCTCTTGAACCTCAACCTTCTTCTCTGGAACGTATACCCGCTCCTCTGAAGCCTGCACCTGCACCTGCTTCTCTAGAATCCACACCTGGTCCTAATGCTTATTCTTCCCATGATCTATAGGTTTTTTTGTTATCTTGTATATACCATGCTCTCTATAACAAATAAAAATACCTATAGATCTAGAGCCTCTAGGCTTGTGTATTTCCTTCCCATCCCGGAATAAGAGCTCAAACCCATTATTCTCGATCATTGAGACATATATCACGCTATATCTGATTCTTGGTAAAAATAGTACATCCTGGGCCTACATAACCTGTTAAATCTCTATCCTAAATGGCACAACTCCTAGTCCTCAAATCTCTTTTGGATCCTTGTTTCCCAACACAGTGTGCAACTTCATGTCCCATTCAGCTAGAGTCTTGAAAATATCCTGTGACCCTGTCATATGTTTCGACGCACATTTTTCCACATACCATCCATCCTCATGGATAGTACCCTGCGATAAATTAGAGATCATAACAAATTTCTACTCCTCCAATTTCCTGGTAAGAGCTTCTATCTCAGTAGAATTGGAAATATCGACGACCTGCTTCCCTTTCTTGTTCTCGTCATCTCTCTTCTTCTTCATCATACATCTCGATGAAAAATGAATCATTTCTCTAGAGTTAAAACACTTGAATTTACTCAATTCCTTCTTCTGCTTACCCTTGAGTTGTGTTGTAAGTTCCTTGTCATCATCTGAATCCCTCTTCTTCAGATGAATATTCTCGACTCACAAATCCTCTTGATTGAAGTCATCCCACAACCTATTTTAGTCTGGAAACTTCTCCCTGGAAACGTCGCCTTTGATGAAGGGCTTCCATTCCTTGGTGAACCCTTTCAAAGCAATATTCACCATATCATTCTCTAGAATAGTCACACTGAGGACAACAAGATCATATTTGACCTGAGAAAATATCATCATATATGAAGTCACCCCTTCACCCTGCATCATCTTGGTGGAATTAAAATTATACTCAAATACCAATACCCCATTCTCATTGTTATTCTAGAATAATTATGAATATCCATCCACATCTCACGTGTAGTGTTCTTCCACGACAAATGAGGTATTAAGGGATCCTTCACACCATCAATGATGATCAATCTCACACTCGTATCCAAATCCTTGTACACTTCCAACTCCTTTGGGTCAATTGGCTTCTTGATGGATTTCTCAGCGAACTCCCAGATCCTATTGACCCACAAGACCAACTTGATCCTTTCCTTCCATGGACTATAGTTTGATAAACCCTCCAACCTGTCCTCATATCGGAGACCACCCTGTAACTTCGAAATTGTAGTGATCCTTTCACCTATAATGTGACCAACTCCCTCTTAATTTGTACTTTGTTGTGCGAGATTTCATTCACTGTCTCCAAAAGTATCTCAGACACGCCTCTATGTCGTATCTTGTCTTGTCGGTCCTTCGCTCTTGATCTTCTCTCTAGCTGCAGCTTAGTACATAAAAGGAAAAAAATAAAAACTCCAGGAGGGATGCCACCTATCACTGTTGCAATTCACTTATGCTTCAATGAACACAAGCTAATCCAAACTGATCTTCTAGGCTGGCCAATCCCTGAGCTCCAATATGTCAATCTAGTAGTCCAATATTCCATCAATATACTGCACATTAGGCTCCACAACTTCACCCAACCTTCAACTTTCAATTTCTCTTTATGAATGCTTGGCAAGGGCTACTTTGGGATACCAACATGTTGCCCTCCACCAGTCTGATTTCACCCAATCCAGTCATTTTAGGATATTCTCTTTGAAAAGGATTTCCAACCACCAAGTCAAGCCTTCAAATTGGATCCCATTGGCTGAAACAAATATGTATCTAGACTGATCCAGATACAAGGATCCAACACCTACAAGAACGTGCCAAAGTACATACCTTTTGCTCACTATTTAAGGTTTTGTCCTTCTATTGTTGAATTCCTCCTAGATAGGGAAAGATATCAGTCCCTTCTAACCCTAAACTCATGCCCATAAATCCTCCTAACAACTGAGAGTTCCCTTCCTTGAGATTTTGTCCCTATACACTGAAGTTTTGGGCTGCTTATAGCCCTTAAAACAAACTTCGACCCTCACATTAGGGCTGCGATCTACTTCAAATCTCCTGTTCAGGACTGTGGCTCCCTTTCCTGAGGTTGTTTCACCCATAAACAACTCCAAAATATAACTCAAATAGGCCTATAACTACCTCATCTTCCATGACACTGTTTATAGATAACTCAGCCACCAAAACAATCATGAAAGAATATTTCCCAAGCCCTTTTTTGCTCGCTGGTGATGCCTTCTTTACTTGTGGCTAAAATAGAGGTATGCTTTCTCTTCAATGAGCTTTATTCTTGTTATGTGTTGTTAACTTGGATACCTCAAATTAACATCAATCACCTTTTATTTATACACCTTATAAGGTCTCAACAAATTACACAAAAGACATGACTTTAAGACTTAACCACTTCAAGCCTACATGACTTGAATGCCCAAAAAATCATTTTCAACTTCAAAAATTCATATCTCATCAAAAAAATCTCAGAATTCGATGATCCTTGAAGCGTTGGATTCTCCTCACAGTCCTCTATCATCTCCATCCATAACATGTCCGAAATTCCTCATGGTTTTGGCCCAAAGATTGATGGATGGAAAACCACAATATTGGGTTCCAAGGCCACAAGTGACTCTTATGGTGCTCCAACCTCCAAACCCCGAACCCTATGGCTTAGAGTACCTCCCAAGCTACTAAAAAATATACACTCCCTCTTAGTGATGTATGTAATGATAAGAATAGGAAGTAACTGATCATCATCATCACTACTCGCCATAGTTTCCCAACTCCTAGCACTCACCACTGCAGAAATCCCTACAGTATGATCTACGTCTCTATCAAAAGTGTCATTATCAATGGAAGAATCCTAATTATTATTCTCCTCCTAGAATGTATTCCACTCTCTCCATAGTTTCTTATTGGCAGTTGTAGGAGCACCCTTGCTCCCCACTGATCACACGCTCTTCTTGGGCTACAAATTCTCCCTATGAACCTGCAAACTCCCTTTAGAACTCGAATCCCTCTGAGCCTCTATAACATGGAACTTCTTCTATGGAACCTGTAACTTCTCTTCTAAAGTGTGCATTTTCACTTGCTTCTATGGAACCTACACCTAGTCCTCCTTCTTCTTCTTCCCATGATCTATAGGCTTGCCCATTAGTCTGTATAGACCATGATATCTAACTCTAATCACAATAACTATGGAGCTAAAGATTTTTTCTTGAGTCTTTCCTTCCCATCCTGGAATGAGACCTCAAACCCCTTCTTCGATCCTCGCTCATCAAGAAAAATATCACGCTATATATGAGTCCTGGTACAAACAGTACATCCTGAACCCATATAACCCATCCTGTCTCCTTCCTGAATTGCATAAATTTGGATCCTTGGATCTCTTTTTGGCTCTTGTCTCCAAACACCATGTGCAACTTCGATTCCCATTTTGTTAGAGTCTTGAAAACCTCCTGTGACCATGTCATATGTTTCTATGCACCATTGTCCATGTACCATCCATCGTCATCGATATTACCTTGCGAGAAATTAGAGATCATAGCAAATTCCTCGTCCTCCAATCTCTTGGTGAGAGAATATATCTCAGAAGAAGTGGAAATAATGGAGACCTTCTTCACTTTCTTATTCTCGTCATCTCCTTTCTTATTCATTGGAAATCTCAATGAAAAATGATGCATTTCGCCACAGCTGAAACACTTGGTTTTACTCAAGTCCTTCTTCTGCTTACCCTTCATTTGTGGTGTAAATTCCATGTCATAATTCAAATCCCTCTTCTTTGGATGAAGATCCTCATCTCACAACTGCTCTTGAATGAATTCGTCCCACAACATATTCCAGTCTGGCAACTTATCTCTGGAAAATATCTCTTTGATGAAGGTATTCCATTCCTCAACGAACCCTTTCAAATCAATCCTCGCCATATCATTCCTTGAAATAGTCACACCGACAACTCCAATCTCATCTTTGACCTGAGATAATATCGTTAGATACGAAGTCACTCCTTGACCCTGCATCATCTTGGTGGACTTTAAATTATCCTCCAATACCAATACTAGGTTCTATTTATTATTTTAGAACAAATTCTAAAGAGCCATCCACATCTCTTATGCAGAGTAATTCCTGGACAAATGAGTTATTAGGGGATCCTTCACACCATCAGGGATGATAAATCTCGCTGTCGTATCCAAATCCTCATACAATACCATCTCCTTTGGGTCAGTTGGCTTCTTGATGGATTTCTCGGCGAACTCCCATATCATGTTGACCTGCAAGACTAACTTGATCCTTTCCTTCCATGGAATATAGTTGGATAACCCCTCAAAATTGTCCTGATATAGGATACCAGCCTGAAACTATGACATTGAAGTGAGCCCTTCACCTACAATGTTACCAAATCCCTCTTAAGTTGTACTTTGTTGTGCACACTCTGATTCACTGTCTCCAAAAGTAGCTCAGACGTGCTCTGATACCATGTTGAATTTCCACGATTTCAATTATAGGATAGAATCTTAGAATATTTGACACTACCAAACCAAGAATCTCAACAAATTTACTTTGCATAGCAGAATATAAACAACAGTAAATCACACATGCAAAAGTATAGATAATTTTTTACAAAATATTGTACAAATATGTACAACAACCCAATCTTTGTTATATTAAACCAAATGAGTAATAAAACAATCTAGGGCTCCCATACAAGGGATAATGGCCCTCAATTATCCACAAGTACAAGTGTTGGGCCTCCAAAATGTCATCCACTTTTACCCTCCTTTCCATCATTTTACCCTCATTCAATAACTCTTTACCTCCATAACCCTACATTAGTAACCATTTTCATAATCATATGGGTTTATCATTGTTATTTTTCAAGTCATTAATTTTAAGTATTTTAAGAGAATTTATGAACTGTTAGGAAATTAACATGATTTCATATATATATATATTGTAGGCCTACTTGAAGATTCTAGAAGGGTACTATTTGGCCACCCAACCACAAATTCGAAATTCCAACTCATCAAGATTTGTGGAATACGTGGATCATTAAATAAGCAAATTCAAAGGAGAATAACCATGGATATTTTGATATGTGTCTCTTATAAAAACTAGGAGATAACTTTGAGAGGATTTGTATCTCATATTTTTAGATGATTGGTTTTAACCACAAGAGATAAATGTGGATTTAGGAGAGATTCGAGGATATGTATTTATTGAATAGTTATCTTTAGTTTTTGTATAAATAGAAGTGCATACTTCAAAGGAGCCAACTCTTATCAACCATTAGGAAACTAATTATTTATTCTTGTAATATCTTTGGAGCTTTTCTCCAACTTCATTTTATGAAATACATATTGCTTATTTTTCCTCCAAGATGTGATAATTGTTTGATGTGCTTGCTGAGGAATGGAGGGCCCCCATCAACCATATTTTTCACATATTTGTACATATTGGTAACATTGTGTAATTATGTTATTTCATTTATTTTCAACAGGTGTGATTTTCTTTCTAGCAAGTGTGATTTCAATTCTGCAAATGTGATTTTGATTTAAAGCAAGTGTGATTTTCAATTCCGCAAGTGTGATTCTATTTTCAAGCAAGTATGATTTCCTTTATGCAAGTGTGATTTCAATTTATTTATGTTTGGATTGGATTGGATTGATTTAATTTATTATTTTCAATTGCATTAGATTAATTTATTCTGATAAATATCACCTAGTACATATAGTACATGTATAAATTGTCAGTTCGCGAACCACGGGTTGACAAATTAAATGATATGGATTTAACTCACAATTAAATCACCCAACAACAAGAATACAAGATACAATAACAATATCGATTCTCTAGTACATAATCACAACCTATATGTCATATCTCATCCTTACGGTCCTTCGCTTGCAATCTTCTCTCTAGATGACCCTTAGTCCATCAAAGGACAGCACATAGAGACTCTGGGAGGGCTGCCACCTTCACTGCTACAAGTCGCTTATGCTTCAATGAACACGGGATAATCCAAACTACTCTTCTAGGCTATCCAATCCCTGGGCTCCAATATTCAAATCTAGCAGTCCACTAGTCCATAAATGTACTGCACATTAGGCTCTAGAACTTCACCCAACCTTTAGTTTTCAAGCTCTCTTTATGAATGCTTGTCAAGGGCTACTTTAGGCTACCAACATGTTGCCCTCCACCTCTCCAATGGAACCCATTTGAATCACTGTAGGATATTATCCTTGAAAAGGATTTCCAACCACCAAGTCAAGCCTTCAAATTGGCTCCCATAGGCTACAAAAAATATCTATCTAGATTGATCCAAATACTAGGACCAAAACCTACAAGAACGTACAAAAGTACTTAAATTTTTCTCATTGTTTAAGGGTTTGTCCTTTTGTTGTTGACTTCGTCCTAGCTAGGGCGATATATCAATCCCTTCCAGCCCAAAACACATGCCTAGAAATACTCCTAACAACTGTGGGTTCCCTTCCTTGACAGGTTATCCCTATACACTGAAGTTATGGGCTAATTATAACCCTTAAAATAGACTTCGACCCTCACTTTAGGGCTACGATGTACTTTATATCTCTTGTTTAGGACTGCGGCTGCCTTTCCTGAGGTTGTTTCACCCACAAACCACTCCAAAAGAGACACAAAATAGGCCTAGAAGTACCTCCTCTTACATGTCCCCCATGCAATATAAATCAGCCACCAAAACAATCATGAAAGAAGCTTTCCCAAGCCCTTTCCTCTTTCACTAGAGATTTCTTCTTGCTATGTGTTACTCACTTGGATACCTCAAATGAACATCAATCACCTTCTATTTATACACCTTCAAAGGGATCAATGAATTACCCAAAAGACATGAATTTTGGACTTAACTACTTCAAGCCTACATGACTGGAATGCCCAAAAAATCATTATCAACTTTAAAAATTGATATATCATCAAGGACATCTTATAATTCGACGATTCTTGAAGCATTGGATTATCCTCGTTGTCCTCTATCATCTCCATCCATCACATGTCCAAAATTCCTCATGATTTTGGCCCAAACATCGATGGGTGAAAAACCCCAAGCTTGGGTTCCAAGCCTACAAGAGACTCTTGTGGTGATACAATCTCCAAACCTTGAATCCTAAGGCTTGGAGTACCTCCCAACCTACTAAAAAATAAACACTCCCTCTTAGCGAGGGAGATACTTCCAAGACTAGGAAGTAACTCATCATCATCATCACTACTCGCAACACTCGCCCAACTCCTAGTGATCACCACTGCAGCAATCCCTATAGTATGAACTACGCATCTCTCATAAGTGTCGTTTTCATTAGAAGCATCTGTTTATTCTTATTTTCCTGGAATTTGTTCCACTCTCTCCATGATTCCTTCTTGGTAGTTGTATTATCACCCTTTATTCCCACTGACCACGCGCTTTTCTTGGGATGCAAAGCATCCCAATTAACCTGCAAAATCCCTGTAGAACTTGAATCCCTCTGAGCCTCTAGAACCTAGACCTTATTCTCTGTAAAAAATTATGAATGCTTAATACAGAAACCCTACTGCTAACTATTGATTTACTTCTCCTGCTTGATTTATTGCACAAGTTATTTAACTGAATATTCAGAAAAAATTCGAAGTAAACACAAATAGCAACCTACACAAATATATATCATTTACTAAACATCACGCACATATGAAAAAATGACACAGATTTTTCAGACAAATGTCCATGGAAAAACCCAATGCGGGAAAACTGGTGCAACAAATATAGAGGGTTTTATTATTATGCAGAGTCTGAGTACAACATTCTGGGCACCAGAAATGGTTTTCCCTACAGAGAGAATACACAGAAGTTTTACCTTATCACTGAGAGACAAAAAATATGGCTGAATCACACCCTCTATTGGGAATTACATATAACGAGCCCACTGGAACCCCAACGCAGCTCTTCCTGCAACTACGTCAGCCCCTCTAGCCCAGCGCAACCTTTGCGCAGCACAATTTTCCCCTATGTCACTCTGAAGGCCTTTGTGCTGCCTCTGCATCACCCAGAAGGGTTTGCATCAACTTGGTTGGGCTGTGTCCGTCCTGCTGGCCTCTGTGCTGCTTGGTACGATGCTGCCTCTCTGTTGCTATATTCTCGACCTTGGATCAGATAATCACTTGATAATATATGCCCCTCACTGCACTACAAACTCGCTTAGAAATCCTCATAAAACCCTGCCCTAGAATTTTGACTTAGCTTTAGTGCATCCGCTATGTGTGTTCTATAACTGACCCCAAGCCTTTCCTTTATACTTTTCTCATTAGAAAACCAATGGCCGTGATCTAATCTCTAATCAACGGCTAAGATTAAAAAAATGCTTGATCCACGTCACATAAAACATTATCATCACATCTGTATATTAATTCAATTTAATTTTTTAACTTCCCTAAGTTAGACTTAGGGTCCCCATTATAAAATTTAATTATTTGAATAAATTTTACACTATATGGAATTTATCCAGATGCTTTTTGGGTCTTGGAGTTCTCATGTGTTCCAGCCCCTCCACAAGGTTTCAAAGCTAGAGAACATCTGATGCTACCCCAAAATCTGAACAGTCCCTCTTAGCGAGGAGTGTGCTCTAGCAATACTTCCACACTAAAGCATTTCCCTCATCTCTAGCATTGGTCTCCATGCTAATGCTTGGCCTACTGCCCTTCATCCACTATGCTTCTGCTCTCTGCATTGCTGCTCATGTCTCTGTCACTGGAACTACAACATTTTTACTACATGTCCCTCTCAAATTGCTGCATCGTGCTGCCAACTACTGCACTGCAACTGAGTTGCTGAGAAGTAAGCAACTGAAGGACCATCCAGTCACTGATAGACAAGCCATTCGAGCTGCATCTCATCACTGAAGCTCCCTCGGCTATTGCGTTGTGCTGTCTCTCTGAAGCCACGACGCTTCTGCTTCTCTACACTACGTAAGCAATTCCCCTATGCGCTATTGAAGTCACATAAGCCTCTACACTGCTACTGCCACTACACTATGCTGCTCCCATCTACAACATCCCAGCTCTGCCTCTGATTCACTGTGATCTTCTGCACTCACTACTCCTGTCATCCTGCTATTGTCTTAAGGCTCTTGTAGCTCGTATGTGATCCAAGAGTTTGGGCACCTCAAGGATCCTCCCTTCCCATCTGTAGCTGTTCTACATATCAATATCGCCCACCTCTTCTCTCGAGGCACATGAGCACTCATGGCCACATCATCCTTACTACCATTGTCCCCTCTAGCTATTGTTGCCTTGGAATTAGAATATTCCTTGTCCTTCCTCTTAGGACAAGTGTTGGCGAAGTGTCCAAGTTCACCACATCTAAAGCACCGGATCTTCGAGAGGTCCTTCTTCTTCTTCCCTTACTGCCGATGTCCCTTTGATGCTAGGGCCGCATCCTCCTCCTCCTCTTTCTTTACCTTGCTACTTCCGCTAATATATTCCCTCTTGGTCATCCGCCGGATCTCCTCCTGTCGAAGTATAGCCCACTTTTCACCCCAATTAGGGAGTAGTGCTTGGCCAAAAATGATTTGGTAAAAGGTCTCCCATTCATCAATGACTACATTTAGGTAAGTCCTCACCAAGATCCCTTCATCTAGAGTTGCTCCCATGGAAATCAGCTGATCTCGAAACGTCTACAATCTGGAGAGGAATGGATTGATCTCTTCTCCCTTATGCATCTGGAACATCCTCATTTGGTTCTCTAGAAGCATCTTCCGTTGGATGGAGCTGCCTTGATATAGCGTGGTCAAGGATGTACACATCTCATGTGCCATCCTCTTCTCGATAATGTGTGGGACGACGTGATACTTCACCTCGTCCATGATCAAGTGCTTTGTCCGCGCCTGATTCTCGTTGAACTTCTTCAGAGCGTCTGCATAGGTCAGCACAACTAAGACATTTTCCTCTTGGTACTTGATTCTATACTCCTCAAGGATTTTGGCCTTCCAGATCACGAAGTTGGACACACCATCCAACCTATCTTGATCAGGCAGTCCGTACGGGGCCATTTAGCTAAAAATATGTTGAAGCAGGTACTCCTCTCGCTCTTCCTTTTGCAACACTCAAAAAAAGATTGGATATGGGTTTCTTGGTGATATAAACCTTATAGAGTAGTTTCTCCCTCTGAAAACTGATTTCCCTCGTGTAAATCCTCTGCCAAATCTCCTGAATCAGCCCTCTATGATCACACTCATGATCGAATCTCAGATTCCTTTGGCACAAATATGCTAAGCGATTGTTCTCCTCCTGCTTTTTGTCACCATTTTTATGCACTGTTCTTCACTGACACAACCTATGCCACACCAACAACTTATAAATATCAGAAACTACACTTCCAACCTTGCTAAACTGCACAACAACTCACCAACTCGGATTGCGTCAACTTCTTGGTGTCGCGTCAACCTCTGTGTGAGAAGACTGGCTCAACTTCCCTCTCCTAGTGCCGCGTCAGCCTTTGCATGAGCAGAATGGATTTGTGTCACCTCTCTGGAGCTGTGTCAGCCTCCGCATGAGCAGATTGACTCGACGTCACCCTTGCAGGGTCTGCTATCCCTCTGGTGTTGCGTTGCCTTCTTATGGATAAGTGATGATTTAGTTGCCCTTCCTGCAACAATTATCTTCAATTTATTTGCTGATGATTCAACTTGATCGTAATCCTTTGATACCATGTGAAAATTTATGATTCCTTAATACAGAAACCCTACTGCTAACTATTGATTTACTTATCCTGCTATTACACAAGTTATTTAACTGAATATTTAGAAAAAATTCGAAGTAAAAATAAATAAAAATCTACACAACTAAAGATCATTTTCTGAACATCACGCACATATGACAAAATGACACACATATTTTTGGCAAATGTCCTCGAAAAAACCCAATGTGGGAAAACCAATGCAACAACTCTAAAGGGTTTTATTATTATGCATAATCTGAATATAACATTTTGGGCACTAGAATCGGTTTTCCCTATAGAGTAAATACACTGAAGTTGTATCTTATCACTTGGAGACAGAAAATATGGCTGAATCACACCCTCAATCGAGAATTACAGATAATGAGCCCTTTCTGGCCCACTGGAACCCCAACGCAACTCTTATTGCAACTGTGTCAACCCCTCTAGCCCAACACAACCTCTATGCAACACAGGCTTCCTTTGCATCACCCAGAAGGGTACGCATCACCCTCTGCGTGGCCTCTGCGTCAACTTGGCTGGGATGCATCCCTCTTGCTGGCCTAGGCGCTGTCTGGTCTGATGATGCCTCTCTGCTGCTGTATTCTTGGACTTGGATCACATCATCCCTTTCCGATATTTCCCCTCATTGAACTACAAACTCACTTTGAAGTCCTCAGCAAATCCTGCCCCATAATTTCGACTTAGCTGCAATGCATCCACTGTGTGTTTTCTCCAACTAAACCTAAGGCTTTCCTTTATACTTTTCTCGTTGGCAAACCAATGGCCATGATATAATATCTAATCAATGGCTAAGATTAAAATAATTCTTGATCCACGTCACTTAGAACATGCTCATCACATGTGTAAATTAATTCAATTCAATTTATTAATTTCCCTAAGTTAGATTTAGTGTCCCCATTAAAAAATTTAATTATTTGTATAACTTTTACACTAGATGAAATTTCTCCAAATGCTTTCTTGGTCTTGGAGATCTTATGTGTTCCAACCCCTCCACAAGGTTTTAGAGCTAGATAACATCTGATGCTACCCCTAAATCTCAACATTCTCTAGAACCTGTACCTGCTCCTCTAAAGCCTACACCTGCACCTGCTTCTTTGGAGCCTGCACTTCGTCCTCCCGCTTCTTCTTCCAATGATCTATAGGTTTGTATGCTCTCTAAATCCAAGAAAAATACCTGCAGAGCTAGAGCCTCTGGGCCCGATTCTTGCCTTCCCATCCTAGAATAAGAATTCAAACCCCTTCTTCTCAATCATTGAGATATATATCACACTATATCTGAGTCCTAGTACAAAAAATACATCATGAAATTGCATAAATCACCCTGTCTCCATCCTTAATGGTGTAACTCTTGATTCTCAGATCTCTTTCTGAATCTTGTCGCCCAACACCATGTGCAACTTCAAGTCCCATTCTGCTAGAGTCTCGAAAACCTCGTGACCCTGTCATATTTTTCGATGCACCATTGTCAATGTATCATCCATCCTCATCGCTACTACCCAATGAGAAATTAGAGATAAGAGCAAAGCCCCCCTCCTCCAATGTACTGGTGACAACATCTATTTCAACAAAAGTGGCAATACTGACAACCTTCTTCCCTTTCTTCTTCTCATAATATCCCTTCTTCTTCATCGAACATCTCGACAAAAAATGGCCCATTTCACCATAGTTGAAACAATTGACTTTACTCAAGTCGTTCTGCTTACCCTTTATTCATGTTGTAAGTGCCATGTCATCATCTGAATCCCTCTTCTTCGGATGAAGATCCTCATCTCGCAACTCCTCCTAAATGAAGTCTTCCCACAACTTATTCTGGTTTGGAAACTTCTCTCTGGAAAAAATCCCTTTGATGAAGGGCTTCCATTCCTCGATGAACCCTTTCAAAAAAATCCTCACCATATCATTCTCTAAAATAGTCACTGTGATGACATGAAACTCATATTTTACCTGAGACAATCTTATCAGATACGAATTCACTCCTTCACCGTGCATCATCTTGGTGGACTCCAATTTATCCTCCAATACGAGTACCCGGTTCTTGTTCTTATTCTAGAAAAAATTCTGAAGAGACATCCACATCTCATGTGTAGTGTTCTTCCCATAAAAATGAGGTATTAGTGGATCCTTCACACCATCAAGGATGATCAATCTCCCCCTCATATCCAAATCCTCATACACTTAGAGCTCCTTTGGGTCAATTGCATTCTTGATGGCTTTCTCGGAAAACTCCCAGATCCAGTTGACCTGTAAGAACAAATTGATCCTTTCCTTCCGTGGACTATAGCTAGACAACTCCTCCAAGCTATACTCATACACGATACTAGACTACAACTTTGAAATTGTAGTGAGACCTTCACCTACAATGTGACCAACTCCCTCTTAAGTTATACTGTTTTGTGCACACTCTGATTCATTGTCTCCCAAAGTAGCTCAGACACGCTCTGATACCATGTTGAATTTCCACGATATTAGTTCTAGGATAGAATCTTAGAACCTTTGATGCTACCAAACCAAGAATCTCAACAAAGCTACCTTGCACAATGGAATACAAACAACATTAAATCACACATGCACAAGTATAAATAAATTTTTACAAAATATTGTACAAATATGTACAACAACCCAATCTTCGTTATATTAAACCAACTGAGTAATAAAATAGTCTAGGGCTCCCATACAAGGGATAAAGGCCCTCAATTATCCATAAGTATAAGAATACATGACACAATAAAAACCTCGCTTCTCTAGTGCAAATCACAATATCTATATTGTATCTCTTCTTGTCAGTCCTTTGCTTTTGATCTACTCTCTAGCTTCCTCTTAGTCCATCAAAGGAAAAAACATAGATACTCCAAGAGGGTTGCCACCTATCACTAATGTAAGTCACTTATGCTTCATTGAACACGGGCTAAACCAATCTACCTTTCTAGGCTAGCTAATCCTTGAGCTCCAAGCTTCCAATCTAGTAGTCTACTAGTCCTTCAATGTACTGTACATTAGGCTCCACAAATTCACCCAACCTTCAAATATCAAGCTCTCTTTATGCATGATTTTCAAGGGCTACTTTGGGCTACTACATGGTGCCCTCCACCAGTCTAATGGAACCCAATCTAATCACTACAATATTTTATCTTTGAAAAGGATTTCCAACCACCAAGTCAATCCTTCAAATTGGCTCCCACAGGCTAAAAAAAATCTCTATCAAAACTAATCCAAATACTAGGACCCAACACCTACAAGAACACATCAAAGTACATACCTTTTTCTCACTATTTAAATGTATATCCTTCTGTTGTTGACCTTAGCCTAGTTAGGGAAAGATATTAGTCCCTTCCAATCCTAAACTCATTCCCATAAATCATCCTAAAAATGATAGGTTCCCTTCCTTGAGAGGTTGTCCCTATACACTAAAGTTTTGGGCTAATTCTAGCCCTTAAAACAAAATTTGGCCCTCACTTTAGGGTTGTGTCCAACTTCATATCTCATGTTCAGGATTGCGACTGCCTTTCCTAAGGTTGTTTCACCCACAAACCACTCCATAATAGACCCCAAACAAGACTAGAACTACCTACTCTTCCACTACCTTACTGCTAGATTACACGACCACCAAACAGTCATGAAAGAAGCTTGCCCAAGCCCTTTTCTCCTTCGGTGGTGATGCATTCTTTACCTGCGGCTAGAATAGAGGTATCCTTTCTCTTCAAAGATCTTTCTTCTTCCTATGTGTTGCTCACTTGGATACCGAAAATGAACATCAATCACATTTTATTTATACACCTTAGAAGGCCTCAACGAATTACCCAAAATACAAGACTTTTGGACTTGACCACTTCAAGCCTACATGACTTGAATGTCCAAAAGTTCATCAAGGACATCTCAAAATTTGATGGTTCGTGAAGCATTGGATTCTCCTCACTTTCCTATATCATATCCATCCCTCACATTTCCAAAATTCCCCATGGTTTTGGCCCAAACATTGATGGGTACAAAACCCCATGCTTGGGTTCCAAGCCCATAAGTTACTATTGTGGTGCTCCAAACTCCAAAACCCAAACCATAGGGCTTGGAGTACCTCCCAAACTATTCAAAAATCAACAATATTCCACAATTCAAACCCTTACCAATGATGAAATTTATTTCATGGAATGCTCGAGGTCTCTGTTAGTGTCTGTCAGTCCTGTCAGTTATGAGTTATCAAACTATGCTTTTTCATATGGTTGATAGGGTCATAGGGAATTTTTTTATAGTTTCAAACAAGTTTTCAAATAAAAATTTGATCACTTTTTAGTATGTCTAGGTATGTTACTACTCCCATCATCCCATGGTCAAAATTTTCATCTTGGTAATGCCATCACTCATTGTGATGAGACATCAATAATTTGTTTAATCACCATTTCAGTCATCATCTCATGGCCATTCATACTGCAAGGTTCAAAGGTCCAAATCAACAGTTTATAAATACATTTGGTGTAATTATTAGGTCAAGTCATGAAAAAGGTCATAAAAAGATTCCTAAGTCATCATTATGGGAGTAGTGATTAGGGAAAGTGTTCAAAAATTATTTATAAATTACATTTCATTCTCTATAAATATATAACTATGCATACTAAATTTCAAAGCTGCAATACACTAGTTTATCAAGTCGTTATGAAAAAGGAAAAAGTGGTGTCACATCACCACCCAAGGGAAAATCGATCTTCAACCTATAATAGGACCAAAGGAGCAAATAATTTACTCATTTTCACCCTCATGAGACAACACTCCATCATCAAGAAGCATTTCCATCCTCTAAAAATCAATTTCTTGCCAAAAGTGCCAAATTTCTCAGCTGCCCTGCTTTTTTTTCCAAGGTGTTGCATTTTCTCATGGGAGCACAATATTCCTTCTCCAGGGGTTTCTTCATCATCTATAGGTTCCAATTCATCATATACAAGTAAGTGGGTCCCTCATCTACCTCTTTTTAAATTCATTTCATGCTTGGAAGCTCAGAAAATCACCCTCTTTAAGGGTTTGCTGTGTTTTTGGTCAGATAGTGTCTTTTGTCCATTTATTGTAAAAAACCCTAAAATTCATGCTCAGAAACCCTCCCTCACCTTCCATATACCTTCCTTGACACTTCCCCTCATCCCTTAACCTAATTTTCATCATTTCCCTACAAACTCTAGCCTACACTACACTTTGCTAGGCTAGGATTGTGTTTTTCACCTTTGCACCTCTTCCCATCACTCATTTCCAAATATTCCACCTCCCTACATTCCCTAACATCTATCCCTACCCCCCTATATTTTCCCAAGAATTTAGACACCATAAAACCCCTTCATCCCCCTCCATTCATAAAATTGTCCAAAATCCCCTATTTTCCAAAATTAAAACCCTAATATCCCTTCCTAGTGAGCTAGGGTTTCACATGGATCTAGAGATCACAACCAATAATAAGAGGAAGCATAAAGGAGGGAATATAATCAGGTATTATCCCACCAAAGTGCAAGAAATCATAGCTTTATCTTTCCTCAAGAAGTCTTTTCAAGATGTGGGATGCCTAGGGTTTACATTTCACACAAGGACAATTCTACTTCAAAATTAGTTTCTGAAGTAAGTAAGATGCATTTGATAAATGTGAAAGAGGTTTGTATCCATAATACTCAAAGGAAAAAAAAACTCCTTCAATTTACGCATAGGTGTTATTATTTGAGATAAATTCCAAAATTACAGCTGCTACAAGAGGTTTTCTGCACTTTTGGACAACTTGACTTCAAGTCAGTTTTTCTAGGGTTTGGAGCAGGTATTTGCAGTGCTTGATGACTCCATTGTGTATCGAACATCCTCAGTGTTACAACCATACCACTTGCTGCCCAAAAATACTATGGGAAGGCCTCCAGACACCCTCTCAAAGACCACACCGCGTTTCTATCGAGAGCACACTGTGCTTCTACAATTTTAAGAGATCAATTTCAAACTTGGATTTTGGATTTTAGACTAGTAAGAAGAAAATCACTTCCCCAATGAACTAGAAAAAAATAAAAAATGAAAATTAGGAGTGAGATAATATTCTAATATGGGGTTACTTCCCCTTGGGAAACTTCAACATTCATGAAGAATGCATACTTATTACCTAAAGTCAATGCATTGAAGATTGCAACATCTAGTCCAAAGTATGGAAACTCAGGAACTAGCCAAAGGTAACATTTTTTCTATGAATTCTCTTATGGAACAAAAAATTGACCTAGGTGTTAGAGTCAGAATATTCATTCTGCCATCAATGATCAATATCATTCCTTCATTTCTCATTTTAGGTGTCTCATTTTGAAAATTTTATATCATTCCATTAGGTCATGCTAAAAATTATTTCACTGATGGTAGCCTTCCTCAATAAAACTTCACTCTCCTTCAGAGAACCATATTTTCTAACTCATTTCCCATGTCTTCTTGAGCATAATAACACCTATGAAAATTCTCATTTCACCACGTCTTGTCTCAGTTAAAGTCAGTCATGAAGATCAAGTTTTAAAGTCTCATTAGGTCATTAGGGTTTTGTCTTTCAAGGTCCAAAATGCATTACTCCATCCAAATAAAGTCATTAAACATATGAGGGTGACTCAAAGACATTCTATCTTCCTCTACAGAAGATCATTACTATGTAACTAGTATATTTTTTAAGTTGTAATTTTGATTTATATGATTTTAATATCAAAATGTCATTTTGATATAAAATAGAAAATGTAATTTATTTTTCGAATTTTGGTTTGAAACGCGTCGACAAATTTCATTTGAATGTGATTATTACCGAAAGAATCCTATACAATGTAATTTATTTTTTATTTTCAAATGTAATTTTATGTTTTTATATGTAATAATTCATTCCCTAAGCTGCCAACTCAAGCACTCTTGCGAAACTGAAGAAAATAAAGTCAAACTCCATCAGCTGATCAACCTGCAAAACAAAAATTCAGAAAAGGCAAAGAGTATCAGTGTCAAAGTTTGAAAAGAGAAAAGTGAACATAAGGAAAGTGGGTTATTCAAATGATAAATCAACTCCACTAGACTATAAAACCCCTCAAAACCTCAAGACAAATCCCATTTGTCTCATTCAACATTCAACAATCTTTAACGAAGGAGAAAAAATTGAATTTCAGAGTGTAACTGAGTGAAATTTCCTGGTCGCTGTGCGTTCTCCAGGTCATTGCACGTTCAGGAGGGATGTTGCGCATTTGAGGAGGACGATGCGAGTTTGGTCAAGATTTTCAGAGAACTTTGTAACTGGCGCTATACGTTTGGAGAGGTCGCCATGCGTTTTGAAGGGATGCTGCACGTTCAGCATGACACTGCGCGTTCACTCAGCAAGTGCCAAAAACCTTCTCACTACCTGCCACTCCATAATTTCATTCCAAATATCTGCAAATGGGTTATTCAAAGCTCCATTTATCAGTAAGAAGCCCAACCATAATCTCATTGATGTATTGTTGTGCTTCATAGTCATTCAAACTTATTTCTAAAGAAAGAAACCCTAATTCCTATTTAAACCTAATCCCTAAACTGTTATACACTTCCCCTCACATTCCTATAAACATTTTCCAATTTCCCTATAACTCCATTCCCTAAAACAATATCATCCCTAATATCTCTAATTCCTAGGGTTACTTGCCTAGGCTCCCTTCACATTCCCATTCCCTTCATTTTCCAAACACTTCCTTTCACTTCACATTCATTCATTTCATTCCATCACCCTAGGGTTTTTGACATCAACTATGGTTGAAGAGGAGAAAAAAATTCTAGTGAGGAAGATAGATGGAAGAAAAATCCATATAAGAAAGGAGGGAAAGTTATCAGACATGAACCAACAACTACTAGAGAGCTTATGGCATTTCCCCTCACCGTGTCATGCTTAAAGCATGTACGTTGTTTCGAGTTTTGTGAAAAAGTGCAAAGAATCAAATACCATCCTATGTTGACAAGATTGTTCATCTCTAACCTTCATGACAAACAGGTCACCCTTGCCAGGATCAATTTCACTATGTCCATTGATATCATTGCAGCTGCTACAGGGATCCCAAATGTAGGAGAAATATGGTTTAAACAAGGAAACCTCAATCATTATTATTATGAGCCATATCTTAAACCAAGGTACAAGAATGATAAAAAGACAATTTTTCCTTTCTCCGATCTCCTTAACAGGTATGTCCCCATGATGAAAATCATCATGAAATACTTCACCTATGAGGGAAGGTTTTCTAAACTCTATTCCTATCATATCCAACTTGTCATGCACTTCACTAGGGTTAGAATGCTTCACATAACCTATTATCTCTCCCGGGGCATTGATAAAATGGCATTCATTGCCCAAAAGAGAGATTATGATCATCAAATGCAGAGTCTCTTCTACCACTCCCTCATCAAAATGATAGTCATGCATCAACTTGATCAATTAAGCATTCCATGGGACACCTTCATATCCAATAAGATTTTCATTGCCCCACCTAGTCAGGATGGCCAGAATGCACCTTAATCATCTCATCCTCCCTCATCTATCCCTCCATCTCAGCCTACTGTTCATACATCATTACCAGGCCAGTTCCATTCACCTCATTCACCTCATATTGAGCCTTCTTCTTCACCTTTTTATAACCCTACATCACCATCACATCATGATTCCGAGTCATCAAGAAGTGATGAAGACATTGAGGCAAAATGGGCTAATTTGGCTGAGGTTGAGCCATTGCCCAAAACTTACTAGAGAGGATATAGGAATGTGTTTGCTTCACTTGGAATGAAAGTAGCCATGCTTTCTTCATCAACACATCGATTAGATAAAGGTAAGGAACAGGTGGTGGATCCAGTCATTCATGATGAGGAGGACAACCATGAGACAAAGCAATAATTTCAATTGATTGACCTAAGTGAGGAAGATAAAGGAAAAATTACCAATGAAATAATTAAAGGTAAAGAGGCTAAGATTAATGATTCACTTCCTTGAGCAAGAAAATCAGCAGCTGAAGACCAAGTAGGCCATCAATGATGTAACATGCATCAAATCACAAAGTGAGGTAGAGAAGGCTAAAGCATTGCTTGAGGAAAAATTAGAAAAGTTTGGTGAACTTGATGATGACGAGGATCAACCTAAAAGACAGATACCTAAGACTAGAGGGCTTAAAAGAGCTCTAGCCCTAGAGAGACAAATGGAAGCTAACCTAGCAAACTAGCTTACACTAAATGAACAACTTGCCCTAGAAATCAACAAGAACAGGGAACCATGGCTTGATAGAGCCAATCTACATTTGGAGAAGTTACTAGAGAAGGCCAACAAGGAAAATGACTTGTTTAGGACAAGAATCAAACTTCATTCCTGGAAAGAAAGAATTTCATTGGCTAAGCTCAAAAGAGCCAATGGAAATATTGAAGTTTTGACAAAGCAAGAAGAGAAAAAGAAGTTAGACATACCTGCTGAGGTGTCAATTCATGCCTCAAACATTTGATGAGTAAGTACCCTCACAATTTTGACAAAATTTTGGCACACTTAGAATTTTGTTCATTTCTGTATTTTTGAGAATATTTTGCACACAAAAAATTTGCTAAACGCGTAGCGCCTTGGATGCTACGCTCTTTTTTGGAGCTTAAAAATAATAAATGCCCCCCACCAGCAGGAAATTATTGATGAGGACATCAATCCTATGAAGTTTTAGAGTTTTTTGAGGAGCACTGGTCCATCAAAAAGTCAAAAAACCATAAAAATTTCATGTTTCTGCCTCAAAATCTGCCTGGTTGCTGCGCGTTTACCAGTCTTGGGAGAAGAGGTTTTTGACAGAGAAAATGAGCATCATTTTGAAAATTGGAGGTAGTTCTAGAAATATGACTCAAAGGTCTTTCCAACGAGCCATCATGGAGTAGATTTGGATACCGGAAAGGCACTCAAAGTCAGCCTTGAACATAGGTCATTTTTTCTGCCTGGACGCTCCACGTTTTACAAGGAAATTGTGTTTTTTACAGTCTTCAGAATTTTTTTGAGTTTCGCCCCAATTTGACTTTTACCTTGGGAAATGAGGAATTTACCTATATAAATGATCAAGATGAATGTAATTATCATGTTATTACTATTTACTAGGGTAAATACATTAGGTAAGTCAACTATATGAGGTGTAATGAATCAGTTCACTTGAGATATGAATGAGTCACTTTTCTCATCCTATACTCTAGCTATCAGTTCAGATTTTTGTGTAATATCTCCCTCACCTCATGGATTCGACCCCTGCGGATGAGTGGAGGTGATTTTCATGTCTATTTAGCTCAGTTCTTCATAGGAGTCAAAGGTTGGAATCGATTTCATTTTTCTTAGTTGATCAAGGAGACTTTGTACTTAGTTTTGGCCATTAATACAGGAGGAGTTGCAACTATATTTATGGGATACATGTGGTATTAAATTTCTTTCATTGTTTCTTCTTCAGTAACATATGCGTGAATGTATTGTTCATTTCCTTTTCATGTCTATGATTATGATATTTTATAAGTGTGAAATTCAGAATACATGCTAGCCATGCTCTGTTTTGGGTAACTGATCATATTTTGTTTCATATCTTCTGTCTGAGAGAAATACATCTCTTATGCTTCCATCATCCTCCTTACATTTTCTAAACCATTCCAAAACCATTTCCTTTAAGTGATTGGCGTTGTACCTACCTTTCCCCATTGATTCCTGTAACCCTAACTCCATTTTCCCTGACCTATCTTTCCTTGACCTAATTTCATTATCCATTGATTTACCCAACCAAAATGAAATCAAAACAACCCCTGCATATCATACCTAGCCTAAAACCCTAATTTCTCTAGCCCTCCTAGATGTGACCCTTTTGGAGAGAGCCCTCTTCGGTTTGATAGGGCTAGCTATCAAGTCAAAATCTTGGTTTGTGGTTGTACCTCTATTAGGATTCCTTCCTCATCCTTGGGAATTTGGTGGAGTGATAACATACTAGCACCGTTTCCGGGGAACGAAAAGACAAATCTTCCCTGGGAAAGAACGATAAAGATTAGATATGATTTTCAGATATAAAACTTGGAATATCCACAGTCGTCATTTTTAGTCTCATTTTTTTGAGATTACGAATCTCAGTCCATGTATCCCTTCCGTACAAGGTAACAATGCTATATTGGAGGTTTCTGTGGTGTAGTTTTTCAGATATAAAACTCGAAATATCCACAGTCGTCATTTTTAGTCTTGTTTTTTTCGAGATTACGAATCTCAGTCCATGTATCCCTTCCGTACAGGGTAACAATGCTAGATTGGAGGTTTCTGTGGTGTAGTTTTTCAGATATAAAACTCGAAATATCCACAGTCGTCATTTTTAGTCTTTTTTTTCTTTCGAGATTACGAATCTCAGTCCATGTATCCCTTCAACAGTAATGCGTATTGGGACATGTAGTAGTTTTTAGATAAAACTTAATGACTCAATAACTACTTTCAATTTTGTTTTTTCGAGATTACAAATCTCAGTCCATGTATCCCTTTCGTATAGAGTAAAAACGCTAGATTGGAGGTTTCTGTGGTGTAGTTTTCCAGATATAAAACTTGGAATATCCACAGTCGTCATTTTTAGTCTTGTTTTTTCAAGATTACGAATCTCAGTTCATGTATCCCTTCCGTACAGGGTAAAAATGCTAGATTGGAGGTTTTTGTGGTGTAGTTTTTCAGATATAAAACTCGGAATATCCATAATCGTCATTTTTAGTCTTGTTTTTTTCGAGATTACGAATCTCAGTCCATGTATCCCTTCTGATGCATAGTAAAAATCACAAATAGAGTATGTTTCTACAGGTTGTGCGTATATAAACTAAAATATTCATGTTTATCTTTTTTTGTTCTTGTTTTTTTCAGGATATACATCTCACACATGTATCCCTTCCGAAGGTACCAATGCCAGATTGGAGTGGTTTTAGGTGTGTTTTTTAGATATGTACCCAATATCTTATTATCTAATTTGCCATTTAGTCTGTTTTTTCAGATTACAAATCAAATTCATGTATCCTTTGTAGCAAAATGGATTGAGGTTTCTCTGCAGGTATTTGTAAGTCAACCATAAGAGGTAATGAATTAGTTCACTCGAGATAGGAAATGAGCTATTTTTCTCAAATCTGACTTCTGAAGCCATCGCTCAAATTTTTGTGTAATATCTCCCTCACCTCATGGATTCGATCCCTGAGGATGAGTGGAGGTGGTTTTCATGTCTATTTAGCTCAGTTCTTCATAGGAGTAAAGGGTTGGAATTAGTTTCATTTTTCTTAGTTGATCAAGGAGATTTTGTACTAAGTTTTGGCCATTAGTACAAGAGGAGTTGTAGCTATATTTATGGGACACTTGTGGTATTAAATTTCTTTCATTGTTTCTTCTTTAGTAACATATGTGTGAATGTATTGTTCATTTCCTTTTAATGTCTATGATTATGATCTTTAATAAGTGTGAAATTCAGAATACATGCTAGCCATGCTCGTTTTTGGGTAACTGATCACATTTTGTTTCATATCTTCTGTATGAGAGAAATAAATCTCTTATGCTTCCTTCAGTCTCCTTAAATTTTCTAAACCATTCCACAACCATTTCCTTCAAGTGTTTGAAATTTTACCTACCTTTCCCCATTGATCCCTGCAACCCTAACTGAATTTTCCCTGACTTAGCTTTCCTTGACCTAATTTCATTATCCATGAATTTACCCAACCAAAACCAAATAAAAACAAACCCTACATATCATACCTAGCCTAAAACCCTAATTTCTATAACCCTCCTGGCTGTGACCCTTTTGGAGAGAGCCCTCTCCGGTTTGATAAGGCTAGCTATCAAGTCAAAAGCTTGGTTTATGGTTACCTCTGTTGGGATTCCTTCCTTAGCCTTGGGAATCTGGTGGAGTGATAACACTAGGACAAATTGAAAAAGTGAGGATTTTTAGGGTCCCTCTATCTGTTAAATTTTCCATTCCAACCATGAGGAAACTAATCATCTCCTTAATCTTGGCAGCTCATTCCTGTCTTTCTCCCATGGGAAATATGGAAGGAGTGCAATTGGTGACTCTTCAAAGATGTCACCCCTTCACTTGAATTTTTATGGCAAACCATCCTTTGCAAGCTAAAAGAAACTATTAGCATCATCCCTTGGTCCACACAGGAATAGAAATACAACAACAAGGAAAAACCAATTATTAGAACTTTTGGTTTACATCCAAATTCCTTCCCATTGGTTGCCAGTAGGTGCAATCCCTCTCCCTCTATCCCAACAATCTGGTCCCCACCTCCCCAGGATTTCATAAAGCTCAACTTTGATGAGGCTTTAAAAAACAAATCTGGTTAAGCTATCTATGGAGGAGTCTTCAAGAAATTTTAGGTCAAATTATCCACATCTATGCAAGTGTTATTGCCCATACCTCTAACAATGTTGCAGAGCTATGGTACTTGTAGTAGGGACCTTTGATTGCAATTCGTAACAGGTACCATAAGCTCATCATCAAAGGTGATTCCCAACTGATAATTTCTTTCTTTAGGAAAATCCAATGTGGCACCAATCCATCTAAAGGCTCTCACAATTGGAGATTGGAAGCCAAAATGGTGAAAGTAGCCTCACTCTCATGTTGCATTCATGTTCCCATGCTTACTCACAATCGATGGGAAGGAAATAAAATAGCTGATAAGCTTGCCAATTTTGTACATGTAGCTTAACCTCGCCTGTGATTAGAATATCCCACCCCTACTTCAAGCCACATGTTACAAGCTTTCATTATAGTAACTACCCCCCACAATGGGTGATAATGAGTGGATTTCCAAAAACAAATTTATAGTTGATAAATAAAGAGTGATCCACCACCTCACAAATAACTAACAACATCGGTGCTCGCCTGCAGGAAGAGCTTCCAAAGGCCCAAAATTATGTTATATTATCCTCATCTTTGGAAAATATAGTATTCAAATGCAACAATGCTTTGTTTGGCTCAATACATAGAGTCTATAGGATTGATTAAATTGAAAATTTCGAGTCTACCTAAGAATGTCCGAAATGGAAATATCACACCGGAGATTGGAAAATTGAACAAGTTGAAACATTTGGATCTTAATTACAATAAGCTCATAGGATAAATTATAGCTGAGTTTGAATGCCTCAAAAACCTCTCCCTCCTTGACATCAATGAAAATAAGATACAATGACCTCTTCCTCCATATAATGGATGCTTGATATTGTTGCAAAACCTAAATTTGAGCTTCAACAATCTTCCAGGAAGATTTCCTCTGGTGCTTGGAAAGTGTAATAGCTTATCTCTAGATTTAAATAGAACCATCATAATTAAACCTTGCGTGATATCTCAAAGTGTTAGAGAAATATTCAATACCTAATGGTTCATCCCATTCACCTAAAAAATTCCACACCAGATTTTTTTGGGATCTCTACCTAGACCATCTGATCTGAAATTATGAGAACAAAGTATTTCTCATACAGATATTGACTGTAGGGGCATTTACCGGATATTTCACCTTTCAAAGAAAGGATGAATCCGGAGGCTACCTGGCCCTTCTACAGACTCTGCCTAAAGAAATAAAATGTAATCACTGAGATCCGATCAATGAAAGTATTTGTTTTATGTGCAAAGTATTCATTGATCCAGCTTTAATGTGTGAATAGGAAAGTATACATATTCTGCAAATGAAGTGTAGTGGTTTGAAGATGAACTATAATTTGTTCACTGCTTAAAACTGGGAAAAGTTTGTATTATAAAAATTTACCTAGTAAAGTGACAGAATCAAAATATGTAAAGAAATTACAACAAAAGATGACAAGAATAATGTTTGCTTTTAAGCCAATTTTCTTAGCTACTCTGTCATTCATAAGTTTTCTCTAATTAGGCTTTTCCCTTTTTGATTAAATGTTCAAAATGTGAATACAACTGTATAGAAGCCTCAAATGGAAAAATAAACTGCAAATTAAGATTCAGAAGGCTCAAATCAGTATAAAATGACTAAACAAACACCTCCATTGGATGAAGGTAGTCCAAAACAACTCTTCTTTCCTTAGGCCCTGGTGGCTCCACGACCAAAAACGCTGGTAAATTCTCTGTTAAAGTGCCCTGATGGCTCTAGAAACACTCCCAACAGCTCCAGAATGATCAATTACCCTAGAATAAAAAAAAAATTTGTATCAAAAGGCTTTTCCTAGCCAAAGTTATGGCTCTTTTACTCCAACTGCCAGTTTGGCCTAACAAAATTCCACTAAATATGGAGAACTGGAGTTAACTCCAGTTAAAAACAACAACCACCCCAAATCTGTCGAGTGCGCTCTAAATTCGGCGGATGGTTAACTGAAATATTAAATGTGACTGTTTTAAAACTCCGCATTCATATGCGTCGGAAGCTTTGGCAAACGGTTTTATGTTATTTCAAACGGTTTTTAAAAAACCGCAATGTTTTATCCCGCCGGAATTAGCGTTCACATGCCAAACAGTTATAACCGTCAGAGTTTTTTTGTGCGCCGACTGCATTATGCCGTGGTTCCGTGCTGTGGGTTCTATGCGGAGGGGGCTGGCCCCCTTTTGGGCCCCGCCCAAACAAACATTCAAATTCAATAGAATTTTATGCCGAATGTTTAATAAGAACAGTTGCCATGGCCCGTTGGTCGGGCCTCTCCGTTGACATCCGACCGACCGGGTTTCAAATTCTGCTCGCGACCATATAAAACTTTTGAACACCCATTTCTATTCCGCCTTGGGGCCACGTGGCGGCCTCTGGGCTGGCCACGTGGCACCCTGTAATTGGATGCCACTGGAATATTCCTCAGAATATTCTACAGAATATTCCACGAAATATTCCCAGAATATTCTGTGGAATATATATATTTTTAATAAAAATAATTTTCATAAAGTCAACTTTTGGCATTTTTTAATTGAAATTGGTGAACTTAAAAGTTGAATATCTTCTGCATACGGCGTCGGTTTTCAGTGCCATTCACGTCTACAGGATCGTCTTTCCGAGCTCTTTCCAGTCAATCTGGTTCAGACCAATTCTGAGCAACTTCATTTTTGAGCATTTTTCTACAAGAGACTTGATCTCCTGATCACCATCTGAGTGAAGCCTTTCTTTTGTGGGGCACAAGGGATACACACCCAAATTTGTGTCCACTCTAAAAAATCTAAGTGCCTTGGCATTGAACAAAAATAGGCTCAACGAATCCATCCCTTCATAGTTGGGTGAACTAAATCTTTTGTTTCAAAGGAATTCAAATGCAAATATTATGAGTGAAAAGGCACCTTTCTCTGTTAATTTTGTGAAAATGGTTTTGAATAATTTGAAATTGAAGGGAAACCAAGATTGGTGCACCAGTAAAATATTATCTCAGGTTTATACGGTTGTTGATCCTAGTCCTTGTTCTAGTGTAGAGCAGCACAACACTACAATTTCATAAGACAAATTAAAGCATGTGATGACTTGTAAAGCCTAGAGAAAAGATTTTTTATCAATTAGGCCCAACCGTACCATTCATAATGATGTTGTCTCCAAATTTTAATCAGTTTTCATATGTCTATGTATCTAATGTCTGTGACTATGTTGTCTATGTTATCATTTTCTACGAGGTTTATATGTTGTCTATGCTCTCTTACTCAGGTCTCAGTTTTCCATCCTGCCTATGTCTAGAAAAATGTCTCTATTATCTATGTTGCTTACTATGTTTCTCTATTTTTACTATGTTTTAATAGAGGTTTCGAACATTTATAGTCATCTAGGATGTAGGGATATTATTTCAGATAACCTTGGAATTCCTTTGGAGAGTAGTATGGGGCCTGGTTCCTTCATGGAAGGTCTTAGATAGACATGAGTGTAACATTTTTTGTACCATATTAATAGATAAGTAAACTAACTTATAAAAAAAATAGTAGTAAAAAAATAAATGTTAGTCGATGTTTATCCAAAAAATAAATAAAAACATCAACCTGGTATTCTAGCCCTCTAAGGCCATTCTTGAACTGAAAATAGAAAAAACATATAGATGGAAATAAAAAAAGAGGAGAACATAAAAACTATCATTAAGACTTATCAAATTTAGAGGCTTCCATAAGAATGGATCCTTGTTTCCTCAGGAGAAACTTATGTTATGGGGGATGCCAAAATTAGTCTCCATTCACTCAAGCCTACGATCCATGGAGCTTATATTCAGCTCCATCTCACCCAAAAATATTAAAATTTCCTCTTTGGGTTCATTATTGTTAACCAAAACTCATCCCAAAAACACTTTCAAATAATGATATATGTTGATTGTACATGTACGAGATGTAGTGGACCCTAGTGTGGCCTGTCTTTGTGCCCAATCTATCACCTTAGTGAATACTAAAGAATCTATCAAATAATGATGCTTGTCAACTATTTTTCTCTGCACCTATGTTATATCCTCGTAGACCTATAGAGAAGTGTTCTCTTTATATTGTGAATCATAGCTCTCCACTTGTTTTTGGGCAGAAGAGTGCCCTTACTCTTGGTAATATGCCACATCATGTCGAAATAAAACCAATTGATAAGGCATAATGACCCAAATAATGAAATAAATCATATGGTTTGAGTGGAAGAGAAATACCAACGAAGAAGTAGTGGATAAGGGGATACAAAAATGTTGTACACAAAAGGAAGGAGCCAAGAGGTGCAATGCGGAGAAGAGGGAGGAGCGTTGTAACTCTATGGAAGTCTAGTTTGTAGCAGAAGCCCAAGGGGGAAAGTACAACGACACCTGGTCATGGAAAGAGGGGAGTGAGAGGAGAAAAACCTAGCTTAGTTAGCGAAACTAGTGAGACAATATAAATAACAAAACAAAATGGGTTGACAACCATACTGAAGAACTCGAATAAATACAAAGAAAACAACTTGTAACAATAAGAGAGTTAAAGGTAATACATATTCATACCTAAAATAATATTAGCTACATGGAGAAAATCCCTGCCATGAGTGGCCATGTATCCTAATGTGATGCCTCACTCAGGTGTGTGTCAAATTTCCTTATGTGTAGGGTGGTGGAATTGTGTGAAATGATTAACCCCCACCTCCAAAAAATACCAATGCACATGGGGAGCCCTGGCTAGACTATATTGACAACCGAGGATGATATTGCATTTCCCCCCAACATATGTTAAATCTCCACTTAAGATCAAGCATAAAACTAATCATTGACTTATTTACCTCCACCTTCAAAGAGAGTTTATGTTTTGTACAATGTTGTGCAAGACAAATTAATGATCATTATTGTCTTGTGAGGGAAACATTGTCATGTTCACCCTACTTAATACCTGGTGGGATGGTGACAATATCCCCCCCCCACTTTCTTCGCTTAAAACATCTTATCCAAGAAACAATACTCATTCTAAGGTAGCTCCAGACAATATTTTTTAGAGGTGAATCAGGGAGGAGTACCAAGAGGAATAAGTCGAGGTTGCTTTTGATTTTCACCATTGGTTAGAAGATCCAAAATCTTATTACCAAATCCACAATGTGAATGAATAATTGCCATGCTGGTATGATGTAGAGTAGAAAATTTATCTGGGGTGATTTAAATATACCAATTGTAAGAGAATTTAATCAAGGGGGTGCCATTGAGGATTTTGGATATCATGTTGATAACCATTTGAGAGACCCCCTCCACAAGAACTTTGGAGAAACATAGGGATTGAGTAACCCAGAGTCCTTCATCTAAAGCTTTTATTTCAAATATATTTTGACTGTTATGTACCAATAGACCATAGTAGATGTAGAGAAGTATGCCATGATGATATATGAAGGCTCCTCCATATCCTATAGATCTTGGTTTACCTTTGGATTCTCCATAAAAATTCAACTCGAGAAAATATACACAAGGATGGTGCTAGGATGAAGAATTGGAGGCAAGGTTGAATTTAGGAGGGGCTAAGGAAGAGCGTTGTTACACATGTATATGCTACTCCCAGAGGATATAAATTTAGTCTCCATGATCCTACTAGTCTTACAAGGCCCAACTCCAAGCAATTATATATTCCCAAATCTTGTTTCTTATAAGGAGCCATAGGGCATCATGAGGGAGAGAATGATTTTGAAAGATTTGACGGTTATGCTCTTTCTAGACACCCCGTAATATAAGTCATGATATAAGGGTCAAAATTGTATTCAAGATATGATTTTGAAAGAGTTGGGCTCTCTAATGGTCAATGGTGAGGGTGATACTAGTGGTATCTTTGTCCATTTGATGCGTACAACTCTCCAAGGCTCTCTAGAGAAGTCCCCGACTTCCAAATGGCATAGATAACAAATGGAGGGGCTTAAGTATTTTCGATTTTTAAGGTTATCCCACATGAGAGTTTTTACCTAAACTAAGAGCCATAAAAATATGGATACTTTTTTCCATAAGCTTTGTTTCTAAATGGATTTTCATATGGATACTTTAGGATGCTCTTGAAATCATGTTGCCAATCCATAGGTTTCCTTGATAAAAAAGAAGTTGTTGGCTCTGTAGCCCCCTCGAAGCTTATCTAAATGATCAAAGACTATAATATAATTCTCCTTGATATATTTCCAAGATAAGGACTATGCCTCTCCATTTGACTGGGGAATCCATTCTTCTAATACGAGCCATTATCGCACTTGATGGGTAGAGTTGATGCCATTCCAATGGTCCACAACTTTAAGATGACTACGAGTAGTCATATGGTTTCTAAGATCCTCTATCTCTTGCTTACTATACCAATTTGGAAATTTTTGTTATGAATCCTCTAAGAATAATGTCAATTGAACTTATTAGACTTCCCAAAAATGATGGTGTTTTACTATGTATATTCCTCTTTTAGCTATATTCCAAATAAAGGATCCTACTCGATTAAAAGAAGTTTTGATGAGTTGTTGGAAAGGAATATGAATGGTCTACTTGTGATTACAAATGAGTTTCTAGATATCCTTTCCATGCTATAGCCCACATCACCAAATTTTGGCTCCTAGAGTAGTAGTTAGAGTAGTTGGATTCTTAGAACGATGCCTCCTCAAATTTTTGGCTTGCATAATTTTTCCAAGCAACCATGGCCTATTTATTTTATAAATTTTCCCCTCTCCAAACAAAAGAGCACTATATACTACAAATTGAGTTTAAAATGGAAGATGGCTCCATGAGAGCTGAATGGAGATAGAAAGGGACAACTTGAAGGACCAATTTTAGTATAACTAATAGACCTATTATGTTAAGAGAATGAAAGTTCCAATTAGCTAGTTTTGTCTTGAATTTTGTCAAGAGCTAAGTCCATAAACTGGCATTGATAAATTATTTTCCAAGAGGTGTGCCCACGTATTTGGAAGGAAGCTTGCTCTTCTAAAACCCAAGTAACCTGGAAATATGGTTTTGCATCGCAAGAGGGGTGTTAAAGAAAAAAAATATGATATTTTAAATTATTTATTTCCATATCTGAGGCATGAAAAAATTCCTCTAAAACTTGTAGTATCCATCAAGATTCTTGGATCATTATAATACCCATGCACACATTATCATCCACAAATTGTTGATGGGAGATAGGGAGGTATTCCCAGAAAGGTAGAGTCCTTTAACCTTATTTTTAGAAACAACAACTTTGATGGCCCATCCTATTCCTTCTGTAACCAAGATAAAGAGAAAGAGGGAGAGGGGATATCCCTGTCAGACACCACAAGAGGGGGAGAAAAGTATAGTAGGGAATTCATTAAGTATTATAGAGAAGAAATGGCTCTAATCTGGGAGATCCATTCTTGAGTGAAACCATAAGTAGTGAGAATCTAGAAGAGATAACACCTACTTAACTTGTAAAAATATTTGGAGAGGTCAAGCTTAAGTAAAATTCCAGGTTTTTTTGATGACCTCATAGAGTGGATGACTTCATACACTACCATGATATCATCAAGGATTTGAAACCCTTCAACATAACTAGTTTGCTTTGAGGAGATCATGTGTGGAAGAATTGTTTTGAGGCGATTGAAAATGACCTTCATGATTAATTTGTATACTAAATTGTAGAGAACTATGGGTCTAAATCCAGTGGTCTCCTCCAGGATATATTTTTTAGGGTTCATGGTGTTGAAAGTGGCATCCAAGGGTGGAAAAATGGAGAGAGCATCACTTGATTCTTCATCGCTTCCCATAAGTTCTCACCTATATTTGACCGACATACATGGAAGAAGCTTGTGGTGAACCCATATAGGCATGAGACTTTATTTTTTTGCATTGACTTGTCTACAAATTCAACTTTCTCTTTAATTATTTCTCATAGAAAGGCTTCATTTTTTTCTTTGTAAATGAGTGTAGGAATAAGTTGTACAATTTGATGAATTTATTCTTCCCTATGTGACCTTGGGTTTGATAATATATCTCCAAAAAAATGCAGCAAATATTGTTTAATATCACCATGGTGTTGGAGTTTTAACCCTTCCCGATTCGTTAAAGATAACATACGATTATGATGCCAATGTTATAGCATAGATTTGTGAAAGAAGCCAGTGTTTCCCCCGCCTCCCTCCACTAGTCAACATATACTGGATTATTGTTTCCAATGGATCTCCTCTTACTTCCTTCCTTCTCTAGCTAAATTACGAGCTTGATATAATTCATAAATTAATTCTTATGATATGCCTTGTTGGATAACCTCTAATTTAATCTCTATCATTTGGGATTTCAACTCTTTCTTTTCCTGAAATATATTTTTGAAGTCCTCTTTGTTACATGTTTTGAGTTATATTTTAACATATTTGAGTTTCCATTGCAGGTGATACACGGTGATCCATCTAAACTTTCCACTTCGAACCACCATTCTTTGATTTTTTATTGGAATTTTGAATACAACAACTAAAAGCTCTCAAAGAAGAATGACATATTTTTGGGCCATTTTTTCATGTCTAGATCAATATTAATGGGTCAATGATTCAAGCCATGAATGGGGAGGATAAAGGCCCTCATGAAAATGTCTCTAGCCATTATATTCTCTAAAATGAGGAAGCAGTCTATTATATGGAAAATTCTCTTACACAAACATAAATGAATCCCCTAGATCTAGTGGTATGATCTAGAAACAACAGAAACAAAACACTTATATTTTCCTTAGAGAAAATATAAAATGGATGAGAAAGCCTACCTAGAGTCCAAATCAATTCCTCCTCCTCTCTTGTCTTGTAAAATTTAACTTCATCTCTAATTAATATAAATGGGACCTGCAAAAAAATTACAACAAGCAAGAGAACTACAAGATATACATATCATAGACTGATATATCTAATCAATGATTCAAGAGGGAATTTAAATACATAAGCATCAAATAGACACAAGTATAGGAAAACAAATATTTTCGTATTAATGAAATGTAGGAGAATATTACAACCATTTTGTAGTTCTTGACAATGTAGATGTATCCCACCAAAACTTGTCCTTAGCCACAAAGAAAGCCTTCAATCAAAACTCAAGGATGGTAATGGATCCTTAGGTAAAAAGAAGCAGCATCAGGGCATACGTAAGAGTCTCCAAACATGAACCGAGACTCCATGGTTAAATAGGGTAGTTTAGTATTTACTAATGTAGGACTTGATCCACATTTAGGGGAGGATAAGCTCTAGGGATAAGAGATAGGACATCTAGGATAGGAGTTCAAGATAAATCAATTGTAAATGGTTAAAACCACCTTAGAATATTTTGGAAATATAATATTCATAATTATTTTTTATTTTTGCCAAAATTCTAGAACTGTCACACCTGCAACAAAGGAAACCTACGCTGGTCAGTGCAGGTGCCCAATTATGCAACATGCAACCAATGCAAGTGGCATAGAAGATAGGGTGCGATGGGCCCAAAAATGAGTTTTTAAGCTTATAAACCCATAATTACTGGAATTTTTAGAGAGATAATGCTTGGTGATTTGCAAAGGGATGATAAAAAGGTGTCAAGGATGTTGATAGATATAGTTTCTAGGCCATTTGAGTGAATGAGACAAAATGACCTGGAACATATTCCCCCCTAAAGTATAAAGTTAGAAGTAGTGGTTGAGGACTGAATTTCTTTACTTTGTGATAAGTTTGGATCAAGAAAAGGTTGGTTGAGATCATCATCTATTAAAATACATAATCATCATAAAATAATTGCTAAGGTAAGCATACCCATACTCAACCTATAAGCCAATATTACATGTACAATAATTAAAGTCATGTACACTAATGAAAGATGATGGACACATGATTGGATGACTCTGAACAATCATAGGCATCATAATTTGTGATATTGTATGAATCATGAAATCGTAGATGGATGAAACTAAATCTAGGGTCTTTTACCTTGTCACTCGATAGTACGAGTCTAACCATGTGGATAAATGAATTGGAGTCGAATGTGGTAGACATAATCTTATTGCCAACCAATGATGTGAGTCATTAACAGACACGAGAGGAACCACCGATAATGATAATGGCCATTAAGGTACTACAATACAATCTATGTGGTGTGAATGAAGGAGATAAAGTCAAACACTATACAAAATCTTGCGGTCGAAGGCCAATGATGATAAGTATTGAAGGGAATTTCTATGTCGATTGCCTGGATAATGTGTTGATGTCAATAAGAAGCGACCCCTTATAGGAAGGCCTTTATGTATCCCCAATAAACGACATGAAACATGTATCAATATTTGAGACATAATGTAATGATGTGAAGCTATTTCAGGAGAGGCAGACATGAGGTAAGGCTTAATTGAGGGTGGAATTTCTCTTGAACATATCGAAAACACTGAATGGAGTTGGAAACATTGAATCAAAGACCCATTATGAAGGTGTGATCAAAATTCAGGCAAGCGGATTACCCAACCCAAAGTAGTCACGAAGATGAGGTGAAAGAGTGTCATGTTCAAGAGCGACTCACTGCCATTAATGCAAAATGCATTGTTTTCCCAATTTACCAACCATTTCTAGCCATTAAATCTTTATGATAATCTTGAGGAGAATAACATATGATTGATTTATAAGTTCATCCTTCGGATGGATATTTCTGAGTAATTTTAACGAACCCTAAGAAGGAGTGGTTCGATCTCATCATGCTTGACGAGTCCATCACTGTTTAATAGTTTTACAAGTCCAACGAAGGTGTAAATCGACTCCTTTTTCATGTTTATAGAGTTTTAAAAAGAGGCAAATAATAAAACTCCAATATGTTCCTTTTTGTAAATTTAGTCACTTGGAATTGAAAAGGCATAAAACAATACCTAAGAGAACCTCGTAGTCATGTTCGACTAAAGTATTCCTTTTTTTGTAAATAATCTATCCCACTCTAGAAAAGGGTTAAACTTATATTGGGAAAACATATTTTCATTTACTTTAAATTGTTCGAGAAGACAAGTGTTTTACAATCTTTCCATGTTTTGGGAGTTTGAAAAGACCCTAAAGAGGAATATGGGGGTTCCTTTTTCATAGATTTAATGAGCCCAAAAAAGTGATATAAGTGTACTAATTCATCAAAATGACTTATATTTAGCTTATAATCTTCATTATATCCTTCAATTAACATTATCCTGTTAATAACACCACAAAAATATTAAAAATACATGATACATGGTAAAAATTAGGTAAACATGTTAAAAAAATATTAAAATATAATAAAATAGTGACTAATTTTAACCATAAATAGTGAAAATGTAATTCATTTCTTACCATTTTCATTTTTACTGGGTTGAGTGAGCTAGGGTTTTTAGTTTCAATATTCAACAACTGATTGTGGCCAATTCAGTGGAATATTTCGAGTTTCACTAGTTCCAGGTAAGAGATCTATCTTTTCTCTTCATTTTTTATGGTTTCCATTTCTCATTTCATGCATCTTTTAGGAGATTTTTTTTGAGTTTTTTGGTTTAGAAAATCACCCTCAGCCCATCGTACCCTCCCTATATGAAAGGAAACCTAATGCACACACCAATGGGGGAGAGTGTAATGGGTCGCTTTGTCCAAGAAAGAGATAGTACAATGGGAAAAAAGGGTTTTGAAGAATTTTGGTTTTAAGTGATTTTTCTCCCAATTCTTTTTAAATTGTTGATATTATGTGTGTTTTCATGTCATGTTGCAGAAATTCACCAGAGAGAAATGGATTTGACCTAGAGAGAAAGAGAGCATGAGGCTCAAGCTATGATTGCTGCCAATGACCCAACAATAGTGCAGGCTTTGAGAAACTGCAGGCTTCTCAAGTTTTTTATGATTCTGGGCATGAGGGCCCAATTAGAGTTACTGGGGTATTTAGTCATATGCTGATATGTACATGGATAGTACTTTAGGTTTGGGGTACATACTATCAAGATAGATGTTGAGGAAATCTACTTCCTGACAGGGAAGTCATGGAGAGGAGTTCCCATTTCGCTATATGGTTTCAGGAGAGGTGAGGAGACAATGAAGGATTACATTTTTTTTCATTTTCAACATCGTGCTATAATAAACAAGGATGGTAAGCTTGAGATAAAGGATGTGGTATGACTTCCTCTCAGGATGATCCTTTTCATTATTACCTATCTAGCTAGTAGTGCTGCTTTTCATTTAACCACCAAGACTCAGACGCGATACTCCTTAGAGTACTTGGAGCCTTCAATATTTAACTAGTATGAAGGTGTCCTAGCCAAAATGAAGGAACAAATCAGCCAGGAAAATACATGATGACTAAATAAATTTGGATATGGTTCCATCATTTTATCCTTTTCCTTGGAGATGATACCATTACTTTGTCCTCGACAGATATCTTGCGATTTTTCGGGACATAGGGTGCCTTGCATGAGGCAATGGGTAGATATGATGTCTCAACATGGGGAACACTTTTGATGAGTTTTACCCCTACTTTCTTCAAATGGATGTGAAATAAACTAACTATGATAAAGGACTACCCATATGCTAGAGTTTATTTCTGCAGAGACCTGAAGCTTGTCTTACCTGAAGGCGAGAAATGGGGTGATGCAGGAAAACAAAGTCATTTTGAATATTTTTGGTGTTTTGTATTTTTTTTTTAATGTTTTTAATGTACTAGAAACTTACTATTGGTTTTTTACATGCATATATTAGACCTATTCGACCAATAGGAATGTCACCTATTCATAACCGGGCACAACCACTTCTTGTCCAGGCTAAGGCTATAAGGGTAGAGGAGGAGATGGGTGATCCCGACACTGCGGAGATACTCACCGAGTTAGAATATCATCTTAAGGGTTTGAACCATAGTATACCAGACATAGGGATTAATGAGGTCCCTATTCATTTGTAACGATACACCATAGGAGTTCGAGAGTGAATCATTCACCTGCTCTGCAAAGTTGCTCAAGTTATCGTATGCTATCGAGAACATCATATGGATTAGTCACATAGGAGGCTTTTCATCTATATTTTATCTACATGTATTTTGATACTATAGGCCATGTGGCAACATGTGTCTTAGACACAATTTTTGTAAAACTAAACATTATATACAATTTTCTATCTATGGATGCCTTCTACTTTATTTTACTCTCTTGCATAATATATGATGATGGTTTATGTATTCACATTTATTTCAAATGTCTGTTGAATACATAATTGGATAATGCATCTGTTAATGTATTAAGACTCCTAGGAACATGTTGATATTGGATATAATGAAAATTTCATTATAAGAGGCGAACCCTTAAAAACAAACCTAACAATGTTGGACTTCATACTGAACAAACATTATTTAAATGTTGTACTACAAGTTGTGAATCAACTCTGAAAAATGAGTGACAAATTCCACATGAAATAACATGCGATAACAATTCGATCAATGCGCTTATGCAAAAAAGTTATTAGTCAAGAAATCGATACAAATCCATTGTATACTCACTAACTCATCATTGGGGGCATAGATTTCCCACACTACAGAAGAAAGGTTATGAGTACTACGACTAGTGCCATCAACAGAACCAACTTATAGCTGAGGGAACATAAATATCTGAAAATCAAATGAAATTCAAGATGAGAAGAGGTGGTAGAAAGCTCTATAAAACCATAGTGAAAACACACTAGAAAACATATACAATATATACATAGTGATTATGCAGAAGATATCTTAAGCATGGTATTTTTTTAGGTACAACCCATTTTGGGCTTGCGCCAAATTATTTCCATCAAATTCAACTAGTTCATAGTCCCATTTTTTCTAGCACAAGCTTGACTATATACATACCTAAACATAGTGGTTCGAGCTTCCTAGCTCTTAATTTGTCATCTTCCTAGTCATATAAAAGGAATAGGTCACCTTTCGAGAAGGCACAAGTTTTAACATTATAGTGAAAGTGTGATTTAACACATTTTTTGAGAGGCTCGTTGGCCATTGCGACATTACGTCGGGTCTCATCTAGATGAGATAGGTGAGAATTACATTCTTCTTCTACGAAAGTTGCGGGAAGAAGATCGATGGCTATTTTAACTATGGAATATCACAATAGACCAGGATAACTTCTTCTAGACCATACACCAACTGAAATGGAGTGAATCCAGTTGTTATTCAGATAGATGTTCGATATGCCCATAAAGCGGAAAAAAGAATGGTTTGAAAATTTGTCTTATGAATCCATACCATGCGTTGAAGCATGTTTTTAAAAACCTTGTTAATGGCTTCTACTTTCCTATTAGCTTGTGGGTAATAGGGAGTTGAGCTATCATGTTGAAAACCCAACTTGGAAGTAAGTTTAGACATCATGTAATTTCGAAAATGTTTTCCATAGTCTTTAACGATGGTTTGGGGCACACCAAATCTAGCAATAACATGGTTGAAAAGGAATAATGCAACATTTTTTTATGTTATTCTCAAGCGTAGGCATCACTTTGGGCCATTTAGTAAAATAGTCTACAACAATGATAATGTAGCCATACCCCCCAGCTGAGCAAGGGTTACAAGTCATGAAGTCAATGACCCATTTGGAAAAATGTCCAACAACAATAACTAGATGTATAAGAGCAATTGGAGCACAATATTTCCTATGAAAAATATGACATGCTTGACATTTTTGGACTACTAGAATACAATTTCAAAATATGGACAACCAAAAATAACAAGTATGTAAAATATTTTGGGCGGTCACATAGCCATACATGTGTCTGTCAGATGCTCTAGCATGATAGTCAATCAAGGCTTTCTTAACCTCCTCATGAGTAAGGCAACACCAAAAAATCAATTCAACACCATGATGGTAAAGGGTGTCACCAATGATGATGTATTGGAAAGCTTGGTATAATATTTGACGTTGGTTAGAACAATTAGTATCATGCCGAAAAGTTTGGATCTGGTGATAGATGATGATATCTCCATACTAGGGATCAAAAGAATCAATAAGAAAAAATGTTTCATATGGAATAGAATCATTAGTGGTTGATTATGACTTAGAGGAGGGAAGGTTGCAAATAAGTTGAACGAAGACTAAATATTTCTTAGATTTGGATTTAATAAATTGCAAATCAAACTCTTGGAAGATAACTATCCACTTCGAGTACTTGGCCCCCAAGTACTTGACGTGGCATAATGTAAGTCAAAAAGTTGAAATCAGAAACTACATTAGTCTTTCAAAGTAGGATATAGTGGTGAAATATATGGATAGCTTGCACCACCTGCAAAGATAACTTTTCTACATGCGAATACTTGAATTAAGTCTCAGTCAAGTTTTGAATTAAGTTATATATAGGATTTTCATCTCCTATATCATCTTCTTATACCAAAACCATTTCGATTATGGTAACTTCTGTAACTACATAGAGGAAATATTCTCATCGATAGTTAGGGGGATAGAGCAAAGAATCTCAAGCTAACACATCGTTCAAAGCATCAAAAGGTTTTTGAGAAGTGTGATCCCAATGGGAGGGAACCCCTTTTTCAACAAGCAAGGTTTGTAAGTTCTACGTAATTAGGGACGAATCTCCGTAGAAAGTTAGCCTTCCCTTGAAGGCATTGCAATTGAACTAGTGAAGAGGGAGCAGGAAAATCAATGATTGCCTGGAATTTCATAGGATCGATGCAGATCCCTCTCATAGACACTACGAATCCTAGGAGTCAACAATATTGGACACAAAATACACATTTGTGTGGATTGGACCTTATGTTATAATGTCAACAGTGTAGGAAGATCACTTTGATATGCATTGGACGATCCTCATGGTGTTTTGAGTGGGAAGAAAAGCCATCCAAATAGGGTTCCAATATATGCCTAATATCATGGAAAGCATAGTTCATCGCCATTTGGAAAGTCATGCTAGCGTTCTTCAGACCAAAAGGAAGTTTGCAATAGGAAAATGTACCCAAAGGATAAATGAAGGTCATCTTATGCTGTTCCGATGGTAGGATGTTCACTTCCGACACAATCGTCAATGATTTGGTTGATAAAAGGGGTCGAGTAGTTGTCCTTAGGACAAGCTCAATTTATATACCTATAATCAATGCATACTCTAATTGTACCCTATTTCTTCACAATGGGAACAATATTTGTAACCCAATTTGTTAAAGGAACAAGATACATAAAATTAGCACGCACAAGTTTTTCAACTTCTGATTTTATGGCAACAAATTTCTTCGGGTGAACTGGATGTAAACGTTGCTAAACAGGTTTAGCATCTGGATAAGTTTTAATCTTGTGCACCATAATTTTTGGATCTATGCCTGACATCTCTTTGTATGTCCAAGCAAAAAATCCACATAATTCTTGAAAGAGGTCCTTATAAATCTTAATCTCATCGGGAGAACAAGATGCACCAATATGGAGATTTTCAACAACTCCATGTTTGATAGAAATATCGAGGGGTATGGTCTCCTCAATATTAGATAAATTCTTCTCGGAATTCACCTCATGAACAAATATTAAACCCATAAATTATTTAATAACCTTAGGTGAATACCAGTCTTTAAGATTATTATCAAGAATCTCAGAAAATGAGGATTAATGATGTTTATTGTCCCATGGGGTTTCATCGAGAATAATGATATCCATGATGCTTTCATCGATGGAAAATGTGTCGTCAAAATGGTCAGAATGCGAACCCGAATCTTGGGAATAATTAACCCAATTTAATAAGGCATCAATATTAGGATTTCCTGAACAGGCCGAGTAGATAGTTTCATATTCGAGCTTAATGGGACTGAGAAACATACGGTCACCAAACGATTCAATGTTGGAGATTTCAAGTACTCTCAAGGGATCATATGGAATAGTACAAGATGAAATCATATTGATAGAGGCAACCATATTGTGAATTTCAGGAGGAGGGAGCGTGAAAGTTCCCATTAAATATGAATCTTTAAGTAATCATATCCCAACATGTTGATAAGGTTGTGGGGTTTCAATTACAAGTGGAATAATCCCAGTGATTTGGGAATCAATGGAAAAAAAGGCAAGTTAATCGAAGACCACAATCCCCCCCTAGTGAGGGAAAGCAATCATCCTAAAATAGTTCAAGACCATGACTTGCATGGCATAAACCCATGTTTGGCCCAAAAAGAGGTTATAATCTAAAGGTCCATCAATGACTTCAACCTCTATTGAGTCTCTTTTTCCAACTAATTCTACTTGTAATGAATTCAAGATTCCGTAAGGTTTAAATACTATCCCATCAAACACTTTGATGGTGGATGGAGACTAATTAAGCTATGGATAACCAATGGATTTCCAACATGAAAATGACATGATGCAAGTCAAGGTACCATCATCTACAATCTTGTGGTGGATTGTTTTACTTCTAACGACAAATTGACTCATGAAATCCATCTAGGGTGGAAGTTTAGGAATATGGTTCTCAAGAGTATCTACTCCTCCAATCACTACTAGTAAAGATTTATTTTGGTAAGGAAAAATATATAATACCCCGAGAGCTGACATGGTTGAAGGATTTTGAGCTAAATCCTTAACTATATTGTAATTTTGTGCAACTCTCCATAGTCCTTATTCCTCGTGGCCACCATAACACCATTTTTAATGCTAATAATATATAACATAATTACCTGGGAATAGGAGGATGGGTTTTGAGAAACCATATTTGTCTCTTGGTTTGGGATAGGGTCTGTCAAAACAATAGGCATAGTGGATGCAACTTTAAAAAATATATTGATATCTACATGATGTGGATATTCTTTAATTAAAAGTTTGTCATTATAGATAAGACATGGATTATGAGGCTTTTGATTCTTGTTAGGAGACTGATTCTTCTACTTTTCTTGTGGAGGGTTTTCTTGCTTATTCTTTCCTTTACCCTTTTTCTTACTTCCAGGTTGCTGAGATTTACTCTTATTGGATTGAACAAAATTTATCTCATAAGTAATCACCATAGTAGTATTTGAAGGGTTTTGATTGGTCACAATAGAATCAAATTTAAAATTAGACTGATCAGAATATTTTCTCATGGACTATTGACTAACGGAACCAACCACGCCATCGAAAACGTGTGATTCCTTCGAGGGGAGAGCAGGTGGAATAGTATGCTTAGGTCACGAAGCATTGGGTATCTTGTCATATAGAGTTCTAGATTGAGCATAAATAAAATCTCGATATTGAGCACGCGCAATGACTTTCTCTTTAGTAACAACTCCACCTTTGGCAACGTCTTCAGTTATAGTACACAAGAGGGATTTGACGAACCACTTTTCCAATAATTAAAAAAGAATGTAAGTTTTGACCTATCGGCATCAGTGCCTCCACTAATGAATATGATCAGATATATGGGTGGAGTTAGACTATTTCAAGGAGGTCAAAAGCTCATTTCCAGTTTCATAGCAGATGGAAAATTGGGAATGGGTTAGAAACGTAGTTTCCGAGGCATTGAATTTGTTGAATGAAGCTCATGGTAATTCAACATATCACTTAGCTTCCATACCAATAAGATTCCTTTGAAAAGGCCGTGAACGAATGGAATAATCATTTAAGGAGGTGGATGAATACCATAAATGACAGGTAATAACGTGAGTGGATGGGTCTTCTCCAAGATTTCCGTTGAATTTCAGAATGCCACTTGAAAATTTGGTAGGAATGGACGACCACAAAGGAGAATGAAAAATGGGACCACTTGTTAGCTAGGATAAATTTGGTAACTCAAGTGTTGCAATAAATGGAAACTAATGGACCTCTAAATTAGACATAAATTAAGGCCCATATAACCTTTCTTAGGAGAATAAAGGCTATATTAAATCTCTCCTTCTACACTTAATAATGTTTTTTTAGCTTTAATATGTTCTTAGGAAGGTTTAGAGATAATTGCATATTTGTGCCTAATATCATTTATTTTTAAAGAATATTGGGCATATTATGAATATTTGGAGAAGGAGATAATTTAGGGACTTTATCCCTACTAAAAGAGGATCAATATTGGAGAATAAATGAACGAAATATCATGAAATTATTGAGAGATTCTGGAACTCCGATGATTGAGAAAATCTAGGAATGTGTTCCCTGTCGTTTAATGCAAACTCCTAGGGATGGGCACCGGATATGATATTTGAGGGATTTTGGATGGGAAAGCTTCCTAATTTCAAGGAGAATTATTTCTCATAATTTTTTATAAGTACCAATTCTAATTGGCCTCTAGGGGCATGTATTTTTTAGTCTTCTTGTGGAGAAAACTTGTTTAGCATCTCCATTCTCATTTCTTGCAGGGATGTACTTGGATTGATTCAATAATGAAGTTTGGTGCCATATTTAGCTTCTAAGGCTTGATTTCTTCCATAGGAATATGAGTATCCTTGGGCTTGGCCATCCCAGGAGCCTCAAATCCCTCTTGAACAATTTATTTATGTTATTTTCACTTCTTATTCACATTCATCTCTTATTCTTGTTTTGCCTATTTTTGTATTTAGTATTGATGCTTTTCTTGCTGTAGGATTGAGTAAAATGATTTAAGTGAGTTATTTTTCAGGTTATTTACATATTAAAAAGCATTATTCATCCTTGTAATAAATTTGGAAGTTCGTCTTCATCATTGAGCTACTTGGATTTGGTTACTAGTTCACGAATATAGGATTTCTGGAAATGCCTTGTAGCGAAATAGTAGTAATTTTCGGATATTTTTTAGAATGGGTTGATAAGCTTAATTTTAGTTTATTCCACTTGTATTAGGTCATAAAAATATTCAAGTTAATACATTTTTTTAGCCCATTTCATTTTCACTTGATTAGGTTAGGAATTTGATAGGTTAACTAGCTCACTAGTTCTTGAATTTCCAGTTTTTAGAGTAGTAATTTGATGTTATTTTTTATCACGTGTGAACATGGGTATTTTGGAGTTATTTCATTTGGAGTGGAGACCTAAGACATCATAATTAATAAAAAAAAATTCCCATTCCATTTTCATTTGATTTACTTAGTCATTCGGTGAGTTATCTCCAAAACAAAACTTCTTGTAGCAAAAACAAAACTTCCTATAGCACTCTTGTAGCATATGTAAAATCGACCAAATTTGTTCCAAAATATTGGTTTTTGTCTCTTACACTTGAATAATGATCCCTATGATATAAATCCATGATTTAGGAAGGGTAAAAACCACTTAGGACATGCATTTTTACAAATTCGATTAGACCTATATATTTGAATTCATGCGCTTAGGATTTCAATTACAAATTGTTGTTCTTGCCTAGGATTAATTTATTTTCAAAGCAACACTTCAATTTCTAAAATTAGTTTAGAATTTGATTTCATGAAATTAACTCCATTACATCAGATCAAAAAAATAAGGACACATTATATGTTGCACATATAGTGCCGATACCTCTTAAGTTTGTACGAAACCCGGGTTGATAATTAAAGTTGGTAGCCTTGGGAGTTGCAACATTCTTGTTGTAATACCAAGGCTCATCACTTTTTGGTGCCATTGTTGGGGAGGTGTCAAAGTATGTCTTGTTTTCTTCCCTAGTTGATTCATTTATTTTCTTTCTGTAAAAACATTTTTTTGTTTGTTGCATTAGGCATATTTCATTTCAAAGAAAGAAAAATGCATTGAATTAACATTATTATTAAAAAGAATATTTAAAAATACTTCTCCAACAACAACCCCCCCATTTGATCACGTGGCGCAGTAATAACCACATCACCATCCACTTTTGCAGGTAGAAGAAGAAGAGGTGGCAGAAAAGGTAGAATAAATGGATGAAGATGATGACAATGAAGAAGATCCTCTTGAATTTCCCATTCAAGATACTGCTGTTAGTGTGAATATGAAGAGCATCTCTCCATATTTCCTTCCCAACTTCCATGGTATGAGGTCAGAGGATCCAAAAACCTTTATCTTTGAATTTGAAATACTTTGTAGATCTTATGGCTACTTATCACAGACACAAAAATTGAGTTTGTTTCCTGCAACATTCAAGGATAGAGCTCTTAAATGGTTCATGAATTTAGGTACTAATTCAATAAGACCATGGAATGATATGAAAAAGAAATTTCTAGAAAAATATAAAGATCATGATATTAAGGAATAAATATTTAGAATGAATAAAAATAAAATGAGAGCCTTGAGGATCTAATAGAGAGATTGATGTATAATGTTAAGAGGGAAAAATTACATCATTAAGGATTTGACACACTAAAATCCCTCTTACTTAGAACAATTAGGGATGATTGGATTGATCTCCTTGATCTCATGAGTAGAGGATATGTATACCAATTATCATTTGAATAAATTTATGAAACATAAGCACATATCAAGAGGAAGGGAAAGAGTAAGTAAATCAACATCAATATCAGTAATTCAAGCTAAACTTGAAAATTTGTTTGATGACTTCAGAAAAAAAAATTATTAGCAATCTAAGTGAACAAGCATAAATGTTAAGAATGAAAAATGATAAAAAATAAGATGCTGATATTTGTGTTATCCATGCAGAATCACATGCTACTAAATATTGTCCATCATTACCAAGGTTGAATAAATTGTACCAAAAATACAATGGAGCAAGTCAAGCACCAAAGCAGCTATGTTATGTAGCGCCAAGAAGACCATGGTAGCCTAGTCAACCTGGTATGGTTCAAGAACCTAATTCACAATTTCAAGCCTATGCATATCCATCTCAAAGTAATTGGAACACACTCCTTCCTTGGAAACCTTGGCTATCTCAACCCCAAAACCAATCTTGGAAACAAGGTTGGGAAGAACCTTTTGGGAGAAATGTATAGTATCCTCAATGTTTTCCTCAATTTCCTCCATACCCAAATCCATGCTATCCTTACCATCCACCTCCACCACAACCACAACCCCAACTACATCCATCTCAAATACACTCCCACTCAACTACCTGTACCACCATTTTCAAACCCATACAAAGAAGTAGCTCGACCCACTTACAATGTTGAGGTACAACACTTCCAAACATCTCCTCTTGATCTAAATGGTATTAATATTAGATCAAGAAAGGTATTGCAAAAAAGAGATTCTCTTTATGTCATTGAAAGACAACATTCATAAAAATAAGATTCAAATGATAATACCAAAGAATCATGGGCTATACTTGATGAAGAGCAGACATCAAAATTAGAGTTTGAGGAAGTTACATTATGTTCACCATTATATCCTCCATGTGCTCAAAAGAATTATAAAAAAAATATAAGAATATTTGAATTTCACAGAAGAAGAATACATTCAAGGTGATCCAAATCAACAAGTGGACCATGGTCATCACAACTATATTGAAATAGGTTCCAGAAAATCATTAAGTTGCAGCAACACACTCTTCTTCAACAATACTTGATATCATCTTAGTCAAAGCAGTTGGTCTCTCATATTCAGGTACATGTCAAAGCATATATTTTAAGCCTACACATGATTATATATATCATCTTGATGTGCACATGGCTCCATAGGAATTATTCCTCCACTTGAAAGAGATTTATTTATTTATTTATTTTATTTTATTTTTAATTTATTAATTTATTAATTTATTTTTAATTTTTAATTTTATTAATTTTTAATTTTTAATTTTTTTTCTATTAGAGTAGGATAGAAAAAAAATATTAAAAATGGGAAAAGTGAAAAAAGAAAACAATAAAATCTCAGGTGAAAAGCTCTTTTGAGGCGCCTGAGATTGGCTCATTGATTGAAAACCTCCATGAGGTGGTCAATGGGTTGGGAAAAATATAAAATAAGAGAAAACTAAAATATCTTAGGTGAAAACCTCCTTTGAGGTGCCTAGGCAGACCTACTAGTTGAAAACCTCATTGAGGCAGCTAGTAGGCCTAAGAAAAAGGAAAAAAATGAAAAAAATGAAAAGAAAAGAGAATTATTTGCTTCATGTATCTCTCTCTAATGAATGTAGGTGCTCTCCAACCATTGCAAGCAGCAAAAAAAACAAGTTGGCACTAAAAGAAAAAGTTGGTCAAAAATCTAGTCAAAGGAAGTCAAACTTGGAATTTCTCCTCCTTTGCTTAAATTCTCCAAAAGGACCAAGGTCATGCCAATCCATCACCCTCATATATTTCCAACATCCACCCATAATTTCCAATATTTTATCATTCATTTTCATTTCTGATCTAAAATGCTACAGGAAATCTAGTTTTTGAGTTGAAAATTATTTTTATTATTTCTTGAAAACTGTGCATCCATTTGCCAAGTTGTTTCATGGGCAGATGAATATGGATGATGGTAAGATGCTCAAGTAATTTTAGCAAATTCTGGTGCACACTTTGTGATAAACCGACCTCCATCACCTACAACCATTTTTATTTTTTCTCACGATTCGTGCATCTAATGGTCGAGATGTTTTATGGGGAGGTGAATAAGGATGATGGTAACATCAAAAAATATTTTAGGTCAATATATTCTACCGTTTGAGAGTTATGGATAAAACAAGTCTAATACAAGGGGGTTGTCCTGAAATGTTACAGGAAGTCCTGTAGATGCTACAGGAAGTGGATTTGATTGGAGGAAAGGGTCAAAAGATAATTTCTTATTTAGAGAAGGTCGAGAGAGGTACCCCAACACCACTTCAATCACCTATCCACTCCGTCTAGCGAAATTCATCCTCAAATTCGAGTCTGCCTTACATGAAAAAAATCAGAAAAAGATATTTCATCAACTTTTCCACCACCTACACCACCTATTGATGATTGTAACCTTGTACTTATACCTCCTATGACTTTCCATAAATCCCATAGAAAATGATATTTCGAAGAAGAATTAAATGACTGCTATAGGAAGAGGTTTCCTCTTGTAGCATCCTGTATAGTCACATCAAAACTCAACATCAATTATTTTTTCATCCATAGAGCAGAATATCCAGCCACCTTGAGCATCATGATGCCATTTCTGAAGTTGAGAAGAGCACAACCTTCTTAGGAAGTAGTCCATCCACTCCACCAACAGAAGATTGAACGTTGGGAAGAAGACTGCACAAAAAAAACTTTATCAGTAAAAGAATCATCATGCTATGAAGACTTGTACAGAAGAATAATCATCAAATACAACACTCACATCAATAGCATCTCAGCAACAACATTTTAGCCAGGGATGTGAAGTAGCAGAAACAACCACAAAAAACCCTATAAGACCTCCATATTCAAGGTTACCAGGAATAGGACCTCCAACATATTATCACATGCATTTTCAGGATCATTAGTAGTAGTTTCAGAACCACCAAAGGCAGCTTCAACAGTCATATCAACAACCTCCATATTGCCTGCAAAAACACATCAAGCATAAGGCTCAGGTATGAAAATCTCTAACCTCACCTTTCAAATCTATTTAAGCTTGAGGAAATATTTTAAAAGTGTGATAAGGAAAGGTTTTTTATGGCTAAAATGAGTAGTAGAGCAACCTCGGCCTTATATAGCAGTTCGCTTCACTTTTCCACCAAGACACACACATGTGGGAGAGGAGAAAGACAAAAGTGAAGAGGACTTGAGAAAGTGGGTGGTAAGTAGTTCGTTGTGATGGAAGAGAAGGAGTGCCAAGGGGTAACTCAGGGTCAAATCAGTAAACAAAAAAACACTGTGAGTTTATTTTGCATGCAATGAACAAATAAAAGATTTAGAAAAAATACGAAAAAAATAAATAAATAAAATAAAAGATGGACCACCACCTATTGGCATGAAAATATTGGTTTCTACAGGCGAAATAGAGATGCTATAGGAAGTTGTTATAGGAAATAGAGCTGCTATAGAAAGTTGCTACAGGAAAAACATATTTGCTACAGGAAGAACATATTTGCTACATGAAAGAAATTTTTTCTACAGGAAGCTAATAGAGGGCCGCAAGAGAAATATTTTGCTACTAGGGTGTTGGAAAATGATTAATTAATAGCTACAAGGTACAAATAGACACAACAAAGTTGCAAAGGGTTTGATACAAACATGGTAAATTCTCCAAGGGTGAAAGGTACCCAAGTCACCAATTTGGTCATCACATCATTCCTTTATTTTTCTTCAGTTTATTAACAACCATTTCTCCATTTTTATGAAGAAATAACTCTCTTTAAGTGCTCTAAATTCCAGAATTTAATGAGAAAAGATAATTTACATTACTGGTTAAGGATGTTCATAAGAATTTGATGTATAATATGATGTCTCATGGCCAAGAATTTGTATCCAAATTAAGAGGTTTGGACTTCAATGAGAATGGAATTACTAATGAGGTAATGGATGCCAAGAATTTCTTATTTTCACAAGAATAAGTGCCAGAGGAATACCGTAAGACAAACCAAAAGAAAGGTGTTTCCCTCATAAATAGAAACCATTACAATTGAATAATCACCTAAGATAAAGAAGAATCCTAAAACTACATTAGAATTTCCATGGGAAACAGAGATAAGGGAAGAAATTCAAATAGAAGAGTAGCAAGAAGAGTAACAGGAGGAGCAACATATGGACCAAAAAATAGAGAATGACCAGGCTAGCATACATGAAGAACCACAGGGCAAGGAGGTTAAATAGGTTTCTCAGAGGATGAGCAACAATTTCAATAGGGGGGTATGATGGGCCTCTAAATTAGACATAAATTAAGGCCCATTAAGCTTTATTAGGCACATAAAGGATATATTAAATATCTCCTTATACACTTGATAATGTTTTTTTAGCTTTAATAAATTCTTAGGAAGGTTTAGAGATAATTGCATATTTGTGCCTAATATTATTTATTTTTGAAGAATATTGTGAGAATATTGGGAAGATTATGAAGATTTGGAGAAGGAGATAATTTAGGGACTTACTCCCTACTATAGGAGGATCAGGGTTGGAGAATAAATGAACCAAATATCATGAAATTATTGAGAGATTATGGAACTTTGACGATTGAGAAAATCTAGGAATGTGTTCCCTGTTATTTAATGCTACAAACTCCTAGTGTTGGGAACTAGATCCACTATTTGAGGGATTTTGGATGGGAAAGATTCCTCCTTTCAATGAGAATTCTTCCTACTTTCAATGAGAATGCTTTCTTATCATTTTTTATAAGTACCAATTCGAATTGGCCTATATGGGCATGTAGTTTTTAGTCTTCTTATGGAGAAAACTTCTTGTTTAACAACTCCATTATCATTTCTTGTAGGGATGTACTTGGATTGATTCAATAATGAAGTTTGGTGCCATTTTTAGCTTCTAAGGCTTGGTTTCTTCCATAGGACTCTAAGTCTCCTTGGGCTTGGCCATCCCAGGAGCCTCAAAGCCCTCTTTCACAATTTATTTATGTTCTTTTCACATCTTATTCACATGCATCTCTTATTCTTGTTTTGCCTATTTCTATATTTAGTATTGATGATTTTCTTGCTGTAGGATTGTGTTAAATGATTTAAGTGAGTTATTTTGTAGGTTAATTATAGATTAAAAAAATTTATTCATCCTTAGAACAACTTTGGAATGTCATCTTCATCATTGAGCTACTTAGAATCTTTGGTTACTAGTTCACGAATATAGGATTTCTGGAAATGCTTTGTAGCGAAATATTAATAATTTTATGATATTTTTTAGAATGGGTTAATGAGCTTCATTTGAATTGATTGAAATTGGATCAGGTCATAAAAAAATTCAAGTTAATAAAAAGATTTACCCCATTTCATTTGCACTTGATTATGTTAGGCATTTGATAGGTTAACTAGCTCACTAGTTCTTGAATTTCCAGTTTTTAGAGTAGTAATTTTCTGTTATTTTTTAGCACATGTGAACAAGGGTATTTTGGAGTGATTCCACCTAGAATGGATACCTAAGACATCATACTTAATAATTTTTTTTTTCCAATCCATTTTCATTTGATTTACTTAGTCATTCGGTGAGTTATCTCCAAAACATAACTTCTTGTAGCAAAGAAAAAAATTCCAGTAGCACTCTTATAGCATGTGTAAACTCGACCAGATTTTCTCCCAAAGCTTGGTTTTTGTCTCTTAGGCTTGAATCATGACCCCTAGGATCTAAATACATAATCGAGGAAGAATAAACACCACTTAGGACATGCATTTTTACAAAGTAGATTAGGACTATTTATTTGAATTCATGCTCTTAGGATTTCAATTGCAAATTGTTGTTCCTTCCTAGGATTAATTTATTTTCAAAGCAACACTTCCATTTCTGCAATTAGTTTAAGATTTTATTTCATGACATGCACTCCATTACATCAGATCAAAAAAATAAAGACACATTTTTATGCTTCACATATAGTGCCGATACCTCTTAAGTTTGTACGAACCCTGGGTTGATAATTAAAGTTGGTAGCTTGGGAGTAGCATCATTCTTGTTGTAATACTGAGGCTCATTAGAAAATACCTATTAAAGTTCATATTTGGAGGTTGAACTTGCGGATAAAGGTTAACCTAGGGTTGAGGGTATCTTGGGTATGATGGAGTGGGTTGAGAAATTGGTATTTGCATTCCACAATGAGGATTCTGATAACCAGAATAACCTTAACCAGGTTATCTAGTTCCATGAAAGCCTTGGTAAGGTTGGAATGACTGATTTTGGATCTGTTGGCTTTGATAAGGAAATTGTGGTATAGTAGTTTGACCAACAGGTATTTGTGTAATGCCTTGGAATGGTTACCCGAATGGATTTCACATCATCCCAATATTGGGTTGACTGGTTGGTACCTGTGTCATGCCATGCACAAGTTGGTTTACTTTCATCTAAGGTATGAATTGACCAAGAAGTGGAGTTTGTAATGCATCCTGAAGAGGCTAGGTAGATGGTATTTTAGAAATACCAGATACTGTTGGTGTAGGTTTTATTTGAGAGACAACCTAAATAAGTTAAATCACTTGAGGGTGTAGCCAAGACAAGGTCAGAAGTCAGGATTTGATTTAAAACCAAACCAGGTTAAAAATGAAATGTAGGATGCCAAGGATCAACAACCATTCCTGAGAAAGGATGACCCGTAGGAAGAGGAATCGAATAGGATGGAGCACCAACTTGTAGCATTTTATTAGTAGATGGGAACATTCTAGCAACCAGTTTCCTCCTGCTGGGGAATAAGGAGTATATGGAGGAAACTACCCCCCAGGAGGAGGATACCTAGTATAAGACATATTAGGTTGTTGTAAATTTCCCAATCCACTAAGAAATGGGCCATATTTCTCCTCCAAATAAGGTTAGGTCACAATAGGTGGAATAGGTTGTGAGGATATTGTTAAAGAGGTACCAGATAGTATTCCAGATGAACATGATAAAGGAGAAGTCCATGGACTAGTCGATGCACCAGAAAAGGTTCCAGACAATGACTGGTAGCCAGGTGGTATTGATGGACCACCATAAAAATGGGCTTATGTTGAAGTTACAAACATATAAGTGGTTGCAAATTTGGTTGACTTACTCATGATAGTAAACATGGGTTGAGAGACTGTCTTGGACTTAGTTACGGTGAAACTTCTCAAAGGATTTTTTCGAGGGAAATTTAAAGGTGAATTAAAATGAGGAGTCCTAGGTGAAGGAGCTTGTACTTGAGTATGAGGGGTAAGAAATGGACGAGATTGATAAGGATGAGTCACTTTTAAATGGACAAGAGATGAAGGTCGAGACTCTTCTTTAGTAATTTCCTCAACAATACAAAGATCAGTTGGAAATTGTTCTCCTCCAGGACCAAAATTTACAGGTTTTGTTTGAGAAAAAGGCAAAGGAAGAGAAGAAGAAGTAAGTAAAGTATTCGATTCAATTATTTTAGGTTCCTTGCGATGTAATGTATATGAATCTAGAAATTCAGGTTCAATGACCTCAGGTTCTTGTTTCAAGGGCTTCAATTTTTGCTACGTCAGACTCACCAATTGGTATGGATGTCATTTTGGGTTCAATACTTATGACAAGTGACAATTTTGGTTGATTTATTTTAAATGTGGTTCTAGAAGGAGTAGCTTTTGAAGTACCAATTTTTTTAGTTTGCGTTTTATTATTCTTATGATGACTAGGTGTTGTATTTGGAGGTAAAGGACACAATATTTGAACTCTACGCGAATGACAAGGTTTTTGAGGGTATTCTTCCACTATGGATTAATCAATTTTAGAAATTAACCACAAATTAACAAAAGGGTAACTAGGAAAGAAGGGTTTACCAAGTTACTATGAACTGCAATATACTATATCTAGTACGTGGGCAATCTCCCTCAATGTTATGTTCGATGTATCAAAATGTACTAGGAAATGAACTCGGTTACCTATGGCAGGATAGCAACCTATAAGGGACTTCCGAAATATACATGGATGTACGTGGAAGAACATTCCGTAATAGTGCTATCTTATGCATCCTATACGATAGGAAGTATTTCAATATACTTTTCATATGGGGAGTGCCATCCGATATACCCGAAGGTATGTGGAGAACGATCCAATGTTCTTATGTACATGGAATACCGACTACCCCTAGAATTTAACGCAAAAAAATAATGACAAATCCTACTTTTAATGACGTCGGAAGATGTATCTAGCCAAGACCTCTATGTGTGTGATTAATGTTCCAAATTCTCCTTAGGTTAATTGAATAAATTTTAAATTTTATCTTTAATTAAGTTTAAATTTCAAGGTTCACGGTACAAATTCACTTGAACTTCCTATGATGCAACTAGCATGATGAAAATAACTCTTTCATTTCGATGAAAATATATCTATAGGAAGGAAGAAAAAAACAATGCTGCAACAATCAAAGATGCAGCAAATAAGAGCTTCCTTCAAATATTTCAATCTAATATTCCAATGCAATTCAAAAACCCTATATGAAATTCAAAAATGGAAATTTTCTTTTCTTTTCTTTTGAATTTCAAATGCAATGAAAATGAAAATGAAGATAGATCATTGATCGTAAGAAATCACAGGCTGCGTAGTATGAATTTTTACATGGACAATAGCATAAGTGAAATCCATTTGCAAAGTTCCTCCCAACCTTCTAATCCATGATCTAGAAAGTAACATGCCAAATCTAGGAGGAATGTTAGCTACAACAATATCCATCACCATCAATCTCATGGGTAACTGAAAGAGGATTACTGCAAGGTCTTTGATGACACCAAGGCACTGAACTTTCCGGAAATCAAGAGAGTAGAGATATTGGTATTCTCTAGTTACTTCTAAACCTAGTTCATCCATGATTACCTTGGGCATTAAATTATGTGAGGCTCCAAAGTCCATTAGAAAATTATGCATGACCTTATCATGACTATTTAGAGATAGATAGAAAGGAGGGGTTGAGTCATCTTTGTCTTCTACCAATGGACCTAAAATAACAGTGAGCTTATAATCTTGAAGGTTAACAAAATCATAGTCTACTTTGGTAGGTGGAGGCTGAATAGCTTTCATAAAAGTATTTTTGAAATCATCATTTTTCATGAGTTCTAAAAGAGGAACAAGAATCTTAATATTTTGTATCTCATTTTCAAAATTGAAAACAGGGGGTAGCTTGTGAGAAATTTTTATCTCAAGTGAAGGAGGGTTAGCTAATTCCAGAACTTCCGACTTACTTGGTTTAGCCACTTGCTTTTCTGTTGGAATTTTAACTGCATCCTTATTCTTCTTTGGCTGTGCAACAGGCTTGGAGTTATCATCAATTTTATTTGATCTGAGATTGTATCTACTTTGATGATCATCTGCAATCATGGAATGATCAGAACTCACTTCATTATTCTGAGTATATGACATGAAATCTTCATACTCTTCTTGTGTAAGATGAATCAACCCTTCTTTATCTCTTAGACAATTGATCAACACCTTTCTCCAACCTTTCAGATTCCTCTTCATCTTCAAATATAGCATTTTGCAAAGGGGGCTTCACTTTTTGATCATAAACATCTCTTCTTTTTCGCTGCAAAATTTGAGGAGCATTACGTCTTCTAAATTGCTGCCTATTAGGCTGGTCAAATGAAACATTTCTAGTAGTAGCTGGGCTTGCTTCCATCTTGAGCTTGGAAATCTCAGTGGTCAATGAATTGACCATCTTGGTCAGCTCATCTAGCTTAGGATCTATGTCAGAAGTTCCTGAAGATGAAACTTCAACTTTTTGCTTCCTTTTGTCTTTGTCAATCACTCCTATGAGCCTATTAGCTACTAATACATTAGATTCTACCTCTAGTGCATTGTCTTGCATTTATGTTAGTGTTTTAGATATTCTTTCTCTCAATAATAAACAAAAATCAGGATTAAAGGCACCAGCATAAGTGTTTTTTGCTGAAGCTTTAGTAGGCTTGATTTCAGTAGGTATTTTGCTATACATCTTATTGAATCTCTTAGAAAAATCAAAAACTGATTTTCCTTCTTTTCTTTTGATTGCACCAAATTTAGTGACATTATACATAAAATATTTCTTATCACCACATTTCCTTAAAAATGTATCATCTAGGGTTTCAATTCCAGTGATGCTACCAGCTATCAAAGATCTGAACCATTTCCTAGCATCACCCTCAAGGATCTGAACAAAAAATCTCATCCAGACATCTTCATGCTCAATATTCAAATTGTCAGCATAGGCATGAAAATCAACAAGGTGTTCTTCAGTTGTTACTTCTCCCTCACCACTAAATTTAGGCATATACTTGAGATAATCTCCTGCAGGTAATGCATTCATAGGTTGAGGTAAAACTAAAGGGGCATACCTGGGAGTAACAAGTGCATCCGTTTGGTTAGGGGGTGGGTTTTGACTTGCCTGGTATGAGTTGGTGGGATTTTTTGAATAAAAATTGGTGGATTTTGAACAACAGATGATGAAGCACCAAAACTTGATGTAGAGACTGTTTGTTGGATGGAAAACAAGGAAGGTACAAAATTTTCTGCAAAATTAGGGGACAGAGTTTGCAACACTTCTTTAGGGACAACCTTTGAGAAAACAATAGCAAAGGAAACAAACTTTCGTTTACTCTTTTTCTTGACTAGCTTCTTAGGATCAGGGACTGGGATTCTTAAAGGGTAATAAGGTTTAGCCCTGGTTCTAGACCTTCTAGGAGCCAGAAATTCAACAATGGAGTCACCAGGTGTAAAGCAGTCTAGAGAGACAGTTGGAACTATACACCTCAGAACTAGACTTATAACTTTGACATTCACCCAGGGATAAACTTCAATTCGCCTCCCTAGAAATGGTGCCAAATATGTTAGCGCAATGATTCACTCCTTGACTGCAAAGGACTAAGACTTACACCTCATAGTTCATTTCAAAGTAAAATATTTTAGATGGTGGGATGGATTCTTAATGAGTTTAAAATGATTTTAACTCTTTTAGACATTCATGAATTTGGAAAGATGTGGAAAGTGTAAATTGTATGGATAAGTTTGTAGTATAGGGGATCATATTGTGATAGATGAAAGGTGACAAATTAGCTGGTACTCAATCTAAGAAATATGCATATCCTAAATCAGTCACACAGCTACAAGAGTGTCCCTTTACATAAACTATGTTTTATGTAAAGTAAACAACATTTAGAAAGAATAATACATGCATAAATAATTTCATAAATCCTTCATGAAACCTTCAGTAACATGCTCTACACAACATAGAGATGATTTGCAGAAAACTAAACAGTAGATAATTAACTATTAGATCCTCTAACAGTTCTTTTATTCATATTATGCTAGTTGCTGCAACTCATAAATTAGATGAATAAAATAATAAGAGAGACACACCATACATTAGATAGTCCTTGAAACACAAAGTGCTCTAGCATGAAGTACAAAAAGGAGTTTTCTTTATTATGAAAAGTCTTCAGGTTGACCAAAATCCAACTGTGAAATAACATTTACAAATGATATTTATAGAGAGAGGCACCAACTCCATCTCTCCTAAAAATAAGGATCCATTCTCCCTCACATAACATATGAGTTATAAGACATTAAAGACATATCCTATTGAAATATAACTAACAGGACATATGTAGATAGGAAGAAAGAAGACAATTTGAACTGTGTTGTTGAGTGTGTTGGAAACTTGCCTCCTTTTCTGCCGATTTGTCTCTTCATGACCTTGGTTCTTTAAAAACCCATATGTATTCATTAAATGTGAATTTTAACAACCTAAAAACCACTTATCAACTATCACTTGACATTTCCATATCGTTAGGAGTCCTTATCATTCTTGGACTAGCTCAAAAATTCTGTTGACAACTGTTGAAAATAATTTAAAACAGATGCTACCAGAACTTCTAGTTAAAACCTGTAACTGTGCAAAAACTATAATGCTACCAAAATTTCCGGTAGCGCTCTTAAACATTCTGAAAATTGAGATGTTCAAAAATATAACTAGTAGGAAAAAAGACATTTCACTGAGTCATCCTTTTACCTCTCCTCCATATGAGTTGCAATGTCTGCAAGCTTGTCCAAATCTGTTTGCCTATCAACTGCTGATTTTGACCTTGTGGTCCTAGTGGCTGTCTCTTTTGTAATGGTTTTTTTATCTTCTGAACTCTTCTGGATTTTTCTTCTTTTAGAGGACCTGGTTTGCTGGTCTGAAGGGGATTTACCCTTCTCTTTCTTCTTGGACCCACTAGATTATGCAATTGAAGGAGTTACAATCTGTAACCCTTCAGACTACCTCTCAATATATATAACTTCTATCAGCAGACTTGGGTTATGCAGGGCTTTAGATTTCAGCCTAAATTTGTTGTTGGATCTTGTATGTCTTTTTCTGCTACCAACAACTTGTAATGAATCCTTTTGTATTTTCTTGCTGCTAATATCATACCATGCATCCTTTAGGAGCTCCTCATCTGACTTGGTGGGCTGATAGTCCTTCTGAACCTTTTGCTGAATGTTTTCTTCTGAAACTTTTGATAGCACCTGTTCTTTTGATTTTTCTGCAACTATAGTCCTTCCTCCCCGTGCTCTGGCATATACCTTGGAAAAGGAGAAATAGGAGGCACAATCTTCATTGATTTGGGCTTGCTGGTTGATGAACCTTATTCTTTCTCCAACTTCTATTCAACTTTGGTTGAGGGAGCCTTTTCCTTTTTACCCTTATTCTTCTTGTAGATATTCACCTTCTTAGATTTTCTTTTAGTTCTTTTACCAACTGATGAAGTAGTTGGTTTTCAATTTTTTCCCTTCTGCTTGGTAGGTTGAGAATGTTTTTGTGAGGCTGGAGATAGCTGAGAAGGAGTGTCTTGTGTAGGTGTAGGTTTTCCTACCCTATAAAATAGGAAATGCTCCTAGGTCTGGTTTCCTCTTATGAGTTCTTCAACAACCAACACCTTGATAAGAGCTTGATGATATATGCTATACTCTGAAACTGCTACATGGGTTTGTATCCTAGCTAACATCTTAGTCAATATTTTCAACAGGAAGAAAGGTAGGTTGAGGGTATTCATACCTGCAATGTGAAACAAAACCTCATGTGATACAGAAAAACAAAAATATACCTCCTCTCATAATAAAGGTAGATCTTAATGAGCTTGAAAATTTTAGCCCATTCATCCTTGAGATAGTTGCTAGGAATCCCTTTAGCCCATTTAGGGTGTTTGTATTCATCCTTGATGAAGTTGTTGAGGTCTCCTCCAGTGATAATTTGCCTTTTGAACCATTTTTCTCCTTCCCGTGGGAGGTGAAAAGCTTCATCAATGGATTCTATTGATACTTGTAGTATGACACCATAGACATTTTCTTCTTGTCCATCAAATGAGAGGGAAAATTCCTTAGCTACTCCTAGATGAGAGATTCTTAACCTTGAAAAAAAATGGATACCACCCAGCTTATACAAATAACCTTCTCACATTCGGATTTGCATCTATTAAATCAACTCTTTGAGGTTCAACACGTTTTATTTTTCCTCCTTTCTTAGTCATATTCAACAATAAAGAAGGTTATCTGCTATAATCTGATAGGTGTCAAGATTAGGAAAGCTTACTTAACAGGTGTTGTTGTATCTTCAAATAAAACTGTCTAAAAAATAAGTTTCCCTCTTCAAGCTGCTCACTGGAACTGCTCATTCACCAACAACCAAATTAAAAAATAGATTGCTTTTTCTTTCTTTCGGTGATTTAAAATGATATGTTGGTTCACTTATCCATGCATAAAATCTTCTCATAATGGGAAATATTCTGGATTGTATAACAAACTTCATGATATCTTTTGGTTTTTTGCTTTGTTTTAGATTCTCCACAACAGGTGGTTGGAGCTGAATGATATTGGAGTTGGAAGTCATCTCCATTGTATTCTTATGACAGGCCTAAAATTCTGGAAACATCCATGCATTATTAACCAAAATTTCACTACATTAAATCACAGATCCACGATCTACCTTGACACTAGATACGTACCTTGACATGTGGATATAATGACTCAGGTCGACATATAGGAAAAACAACGGTTGGTTCTTCATTACTGCGGATTGACACCTAACTCCTCTACATATGACCACAAAATAACTCGACATCACTAAAACATATAACCTTTCCTATCACGTGACATGGCTCATGATTAAAATATTAAAATCTTAGTTGATGACGGGAACACGTGGCTAACTCAAAATCGCATGCGTTTTTTTAATTTTTTTTTAAAACATGGGAGGTTACCGGAACTTCCAGTAGCATCGGGTAAAAGAAAAAAATAGACATAAAACAAAATTAAAACAGATTGTCCGATAGGGCTAAAATAGATGCTACCAGAACTTTTGGCAACGTTCTATTTCTCTTTTTGAAATTTACAAATTTTTATCCTAAAAGAAAAAAAATTAAAAAACATTTATGACTAAGCATAGAATTGTGCTAACACAACCTAGTACCCAAGGGTTGTGGGATTAACTCCCAAGATACACATTTCAATAATATGCTTTGAAGATCATCCCAAATTTTTTTAGCAGATTTACAATGCATTACGTTGACAAAAATTGATTTATCAAGAACATTCAAAATGACATTCGTTGCTTTGGAATTATTTACATAAATCCTTCTTCTCATTTGCATATGTTGGAAGAATTTCTGGAACTTTATAACCTTTTATCACTGAACACCAGCCATCAAAACCAATGGACATTAGATGTTACCTCATTCTTATATTCTATACAACATAATCTCATCCATGCAATAATGGAACTTTGATTGTGTAAGATCCATCCTAACTAGCCATGGTTCCTTTGAGATGTACCTTCCAATGATTAAACTACTTTTCAAGGAACTCACTATGATACCAATTGTTGGAATTCATAATTATACTGAGAGAGGGCATGAATCTAATTTTTACTTATTTAATTCCATTCAAACAACATAAAACATCAGTCTCATAATATGAGCAAGTAACAACATATATACATGGAACCCTTATGGGAGAAAACCAAAAAATTATTTATATGAAAGATATTGAAGGCACCAACTTACTATTACACCAATTTGTAGGTAAAAACCTAAAGGATACACGAATCCCCTCTGTTTCTTTATAGGCACCAACCTAAAGGATACACCAATCCCCTCTACTTCTTTGTAGGCATCAACCTATAAGAGACACCGATCCCCTTTGCTTATTTGTAGGAATTAACCTACATGAGACACTAATCCACTATGCTGCTTTGTAGGCACCAACCTATAAGAGACACCAATCCCCATTGCTACAAATATTTGCAGACACCAACTTATAAGAGACACCAATCCCCATTGTTGCAAATATTTGTAGGCACCAACCTACTTTCTTTATTCTTCACAATGTTTGTTAGTTTCTTCTAATTTCACCAAGTCTGCTTGATGCTTGTGTCCACCAATTCTATTAGTTGATTATGCATTCACTAGGTCTACCTGTTGCTTCTTCCTTCACCAATTATACTTCTCTAAAAATTGTTTGCTTTCGGATTTTTCCCAATAATGAATTTGCAAAACATGCCACATCCAATTTTGAAAATTTGGTTCTGAAATTTCTACCACAGGTACCTAAAGATCTCTTCTCTGTTTGAAGAATATTTTAGGAGCATTTAATAAGCCTAACTTCCTTGAATCATATCTTCGAAATTATAACGAATCAAGGTCTAAAACTTGAACCACGGGAATATGAAAATCTTCTATATGTATCCTCCAAGTTTCACGGTGTGAAACATCCTAGAAAAAAATTATAGCGAAAATTACCAGCTAACCTATTTGAAGAAGATTTTAGGAAGCCTAACTTCCTTTAGCCATATCTCCAAAATTATAGCGAAATAATGTCTGATATTTTAACCACGGGTACATGAAGATATTCTATATAGCTCCTCCAAGTTTAATGGTCTTAGACATCATAAAAAAATATATATAGCAAAAATTCCAAGATGGCTCGTTTACTTCATAAATCACATTTTTGATTCCACCTTTAGGATCCTAGAATCACCCCAAAAGTTATTCGTCAACTTCTATTGCAAACTTAGATATTTTCTTCAATGAATTGATGTTAAAATGAACTCATATGCCCTTAATTTATGGTGTTTGTACATTCACTTATGTGGTTGACTTGTAAAACTAGTTGGGTCAACCTACTTGTACTTTGTATGGGTCATCTTGACGAAATATTTCACATTTCCTCATTCCTATGGAGTTATAGAGAGTGTCATATGCCTTTGGAAAGGTACCATAATAATTTTTCCAATCATATATACTATGCTCCAATTTGAGCTAGGTAATTGGAGTAAAATATCATCTGTAGATATGGTATCCAAATGGGGCATTAAAAATGCAAAAGAAATATTTCCAACAATATTCTTTTTCCAATTTTTATATTGGACATAATTAGGTTCCCTGTGTCTTTGACATTGATGACAACAATATTTCCAACACTCACGGGGTCTTTCAGTACAAGATGGTGCTATAGTTGGTAAATGTTGTGTTGTATTGGAGAAGGTTTGTGTCTAGGTAAATGAGGCGAAACCCATAACTTACCTACAAATATCCAACACTTTCCCTCCAATACTAGGATATCCTTCAATCACGTGCTACCAGGCATTGAACGTACTAGTGACAAAAGGATTTTAATTGATAAGCTATCTTGGGTGGTGGAAAATTATGTACCAACCACTTATTTGCTTATATATAGTGATTGCGACTTTTCTAATGTTCTCCATTAGCTTAAAAAGAATTTAACATTTGCACATTATAGCATAAACCTTGTGTGGAGGGTTATTCAACCCTTTTAGGAGTTGAAAATGGAGGTCATGTTGTTGAATTTATATTGTTTTAAGTAAAAAATTGCTCAACTCTACACAAGGGTCATGATGCAGGGAATACTATTCTCTTTGCAAATATTAGGTCACATGCTTTTGAATATAAACTTGAAGCAACACCAAATGGCTAAAAATGGATAAAGATATTTGAACTAAGAATGGACACCCCTGATATTTGATAAAGGATTACTTGTAGTCTTGAAGCTGTTTGATATATATATGTGTGCTAATATTTATATTTCTCTAAATAGTCCAATTAATTGTACATGACTATGGTATTTCTACCTGCTGAGTTAAGGTCTGAACTTGTGAGAACCTCACCCTAAATGAACAAACATAATTAAGGAAATATGTGTTAGCCATGTGTGGTAAATGATGGTATGTATATATGTGTATTGCATTGAAATGAGTTGCAGTGATCCGGATTTATGCAGGAACGCAACAGAATAAACATATAACCATAAACACAAAGATGCAGTGGAAATAACACTTCATTTCATTAATATCAAAGAACTGAAATTTGCTTACAGACAGAATGGAAATAAAACTAGCTAGGGCGCTGGTAGCTATCTCTGAGAAGAGATGTGGTGGATACAGGCCTCTGAACTGATTTAAAATGAGGCTCGAGGACCTACTTATTATTTAGAAACAATGGGAAATCCTAAACACCTAAAACCCTAACCCTAGGAGATGAAACGCCAAAACTATGGGCCCCGTTTGGGTAAATTGGTGTTTCAACTTCCCAGGGGCGTAACTTTGACATACGATCTCCGTTTGACGCGTACCATACCTCGTTAGAAATATCTATCCGAGGACTAAAAATTTTGAGCAAGAAACATCGGTCCGTGGACCCATGTTACTCTCAGTTTTCCCAAAAAATGTCGTTTAGGGCCTCAAAACGGCTCCGAAAGTCAGGACCCGAAAAACTGCTAAAAATAGTAAGTTGTGCCGAAACTGAAAAACTGAAAGAGACAATGGTGGGGCCCCAAGTGGAATAGGAGGGTGACCACCAATATCCACCTGGATCATTCCTCCCCCCTTAGGAAGCAATGGTCCCCATTGCGTTAAGTTCCTCCATGAGATGAGGAAATTTCTGTTGAACTTGGTCCCTGGTGAACCACTTTCCTTGGTGCAGGAGTTGGCCAGCTTTGACAACCCGATACAGTTGGATCTGCTGTTGACAAGTTTTCTTGATTTGCATGTCGATGATACAATCTATTGTGGCATGTTCCCTGCAGTCTGGGTTTAACTCTGTTGGTGTGAGTTGTCTCCCCGCAATGTTGGGAGGTGTCCGCAGAGGGTGGGAAGTAAGGACGAAGGCGATCCACATCGAATACTAAAAGGCATCAGTGAATGGTGGAATAATGAGCTCAAAGGCCTACTTCCCTACAGGGCCTTGGTGTGTTTTTGATGGTGTATGACCCATATCGGAGTGGGCGAAGCTTGCAGTGGGGTCCACTGAGGCGCTCCTTCTACAAATGTAGCCATACTTTGTCGCCCACCTGGAAGTTGTGTGGCACCTAATGTTGATCATGGCGTTGCTTGTACTCAGCATTGGCTCTGTCCAATATGTCATGAACCTATTGGCGGATGTGTTGAATGCGCTCGATGAAGCTATTTTCTTTGTCAACTTCAGAATGGACATGAGCCGAATCAACCTGAGTAGCCGCAAATGGCATGGCTAGTCAATGGGACATAGTGGCTGGAAGCCCAAGCCCACCTGAAAGGGGCTATGGCCGATTGAACTTTGGAGAGCCCGATTATAACTATGTTTTACATAGGGTAGGCTCTTGTCCCATGTGCGTGGATGATTTGAATTGTACATGCGCAGAATGTGTACAATCATTTTGTTGACGACCTCTGTTTGGCCATCTGTTTGGGGATGGAAAGCTGTGGATTTGGTGAGCTTGATGTCCAGCATTGACCAGAGGCTAGACCAAAATGTGCTAAGGAACCTACTATCCCGATCTGATATGATAGACTTGGGGATCCCAAAGTGCACCAACACTCGTTCAAAGAAGAGTTTAGCAGTGGCTTCCGCCGTGATATTCTTCTTGCAGCCACCATAATGGCCATCTTGAGAATCCGTCAATGACCATGAAAACACAACATTTCATGCTTAGTAGAAGGCAGTTCGACATGTAATCCATGGAGATGGATTCCCAAGGTTGACTATGGGAAGTAGTGGAGTATATAGGCCTTGCTTCTTAATGGTCGGTTTGGCAATGGCACAGGCAGTGCAGGATCTGATGTGCTTCTCGACATCCTTTCAAAGGTTCGGCCAATAAAAATACTTCTGCAGTATAGCTACTGTTTTGTCGACCCCGAAATGCCCCACGACTCGACTATAGTGTGCTTCCCATATCACCTTGGCATGCTCTCTTGAAGGAACACAAAGGTGTCCCAGGTGACATAAAGTGCATCTTGGAGGTGAAAATTGGGAACTTGCATACCCCCCAAGAGTGCCTTGTAAGTGTGGTCGAATTCTGGGTCGCTCTCGTAGAGAAGCGGCCAATCAGAAGTCTCGTGCCCATAAGAGGTTAGAAAGGTGGTGAGTGCCACGACGGCGGGTTCGCCGAGGTGCGCTTTGCAACATTAGTGGTGCTACCCTTATTGTACTTGATGTTCAAATGAACCGTTGCGTATATGTGGACCACTTCGATGGCGATCATTTCGCAACTTCCCTTGTGTCTGTATGAACTGTAGGGGTCAGTGGTCTATGTGGATGATTGTCTCCTTCCCCAAAATGTAATGCTTCCATTTTCGACAAGCCTGCACAATAGAATACATTTCTTTGTCGTAAGTGGGATACTTGCGAATTGTGTCAAAAAATGTCTCACTATGATATGCCACTGGGTGCCCCTGTTGAGTAAGAACTGCCCAAATAGCATAGTCAGAGGAATCTATCTCGATCTCAAATGGTTGTCACAAGTCTGGTAATGTGAGAATTGGGGCAGAACAGAGGCGATTTTTTAATTCTACGAATGCCTTCTGTTGAGATTCTGACCAAAAGAAATTTTCTTTCGCTCCTCCCTTGGTGACTTGACCCAAGGGCCAAGTGATATGAGAAAATCCCAACACGAACCTGTGGTAGAAATTAGCAAGACCTAGAAAGCTGTGAAGCTCTATTAGAGTGGTTGGGGTTGGCTAATCCCGGATGACTTAGATCTTGGCTGGATCCACATGCACCCCCCTTTCATCAATAATGTATCCCAGATATTGAACCTGGGTCATGCCAAAAGTGAACTTCTCCAAATTGGCACATAACTTGTATGTTGTTTGGAGGGACTTGGTTTGAGCGTGGTGAAGGTGCTCTTCCCAAGTTCTGGCTGAAGATCGAATGTCATCCAAGTACACCACTACAAATGAGTTGGTGAATGGCCGCAAGATGTCGTCCATCATCCTCATGAAGGTTGTGGGAGCATTCGTCAACTCGAAAGGCATGACCAGCTATTCGAAAAGGCCTTGCTTGGCTTTGAAGGCAGTCTCCCACACATCGGAGGGTTCAATCGGTACCTGGTGATACCCCGACTTCAAGTCAATCTTGTTGAAATATTTTGCACCTTTGAGTTGGTACAGAAGGTCATCAATCGATGGGATCAGATACCTATTCCAGACAGTGATCTTGTTTAGCACCTGATAGTCAATACAGAGTCTCCACGTCCCATCCTTCTTCTGTACCAATAGGATCGGGCTCCCATGGGGCGATGAAATTGGTTGGATGTGACCTTTCTACAGTAGCTCCTGAATCTTCCTCTTGATTTCATCGTTCTCCAGAATAGAGCGTCGATAGAATCGGCCCATCGGGTAGCGGCGCACTCGGGGTTAGGTCAATGGGGTGCTCGACTCGACAAAGCAAGGTGAGAACCCCCCGTGGGTGAGGTGAAGATGTCACCGTACTCCTCCACGACCTTATCCATTTGTTGTTGTCGTGCAGAGGGGCCCTGTCTGGAGGTCGTGGCCACAGTCTTCTTCTTGCCCTGGGGGCGGATCATCAGGAAAACGAATTTCCTGGTTTGGGAAATTAGCTTACTACATTGTTTTGCAGTAACCAAAGAGATAGTCGTAGGAGGTGGTACCTCTGGTATCCTGTACAACTTATTTCCCAAAGTAATAATAACAGCACGAGGTCAAGACTCATACATAGCATGACGCTTCCACAAGTATGGTTGTCCTAATAATACATCAGAAACATCAATAGGAGCAACGTCACATAATACCTCATCCGTGAAGGGCTTGATGCTATAGGGAAGGCGACACTGCCGGCTGACGCGGAGATCTCGTCCTTTGTGAAGCCACCCGATGGTGTATGGATGTGGGTGAGCTGTGGTCGGCAAGCCCAACCGCTTCACGGCGTCTGCTGAAATGAGGTTCTTTTGGCTCCCATTGTCGACAATGAACTGTACAGGGGAGCCCTTTACCCACATCTGGGAGTGGAAGAGACGTTCCTCCTCCTCTAGATCTTCCGGTTCCTCCTTCTGGACCTTTGTAGTGGCAACAGTGGCGTTGGGCTCCGCATCAATAATCTGTTTCCCTTTTTCATTCCCCTTTTCAGGTTCTGATTCGGAGTCGGAGCATGCATCTGACTCAGAAGCCCTCATCTCGGCCACTAGCGACTGCTTGGCCCGACACTCACTTGTGTTGTGAGTGGAGCTCTTCTGGAACTCACACCACTTTCCCGGGTCCTTCTTTGGCTTTACGGTGTTGTTCTTTTCTTGTGGCTTTGACGGGTTGTCTTTAGCCGCCATGCTCTGTCCTTTGTTCTGCGGTTTGGAAGCACCTTTTCCTTGCTTTTGATTCACAGATCCAAAGTCTCGCTTCTTCTGTTTTAATTTCTGCTCAATCTTGGCAGCATACCGGTATGCCGTACCAAGCGAGGAGATGTCGAGGAACTCCATTTCCTCCTGAATGTATCTGTGCAGACAGCTGCGATACTTTAGCACCAAATGTTTCTCTGAATCTTTGATACCCAACTTTGTGCGCAAGGTATGGAATAGATTCGTCAGCTCATGCACATCTTGATCCCTTTGTTGTCGCAGCGTGGTCCATTGTATGTACTTGTCCTCATAGCTCCCCACGGGATAGTACTGTTCCTTGACGGTGTCTCGGAAATAATTCCAAGTTGGTACGACCGAGAACAGAGAGGGTTCTGTTTGATCCTTGTTCTCACAGTAGGTTTCCCACCAGTCCTTAACATGGGGGGTAGCTTTGAGGAGTGCAAAAATAATCTTCTCCTGGTCTGAAAAGTCATGAACAGAGAAATATCCTTTTAATAGATTCAACCATCTATCTATGTCATCTGCGTCTATTTGACCCTCAAATATGGGAATGTCAAATTTTAGTTGTACGTTAAAAGGAGTCATCTCCTGAGTGAGTGGCTTTCTAGCTTGATAGAGGCACACGGCTGCAATTGCTAGCTGATCCTCAAAAAGTTATCCATCATCGTGTTCCTTTGTTTTTGAGCCTCTCGAGCAATATTTTGATAGGATCTCCCCGCTTCCCTCATCTTTTCTTTTCATCCCCATGGCAAAATGGCTTGCTCGTAAGGCTGATATTGCAAAGGTTCCACCAGATCAAGCCCTAGCTCCTTATACCCCGACCTCGTTGGGGACATGCAAAGAAGGATCGAGAAAAAGCAGACCGCTCTGATACCACTGATCCAGATTTATGCAGGAACGCAACAGAATAAACATATAACCATAAACACAGAGATGCAGCGGAAATAACACTTCATTTCATTAATATCAAAGAACTGAAATTTGCTTACAGACAGAATGGAAATAAAACTAGCTAGGGCGCCGGTAGCTATCTCTGAGAAGAGATGTGGCGGCTACAGGCCTCTGAACTGAGTTACAATGAGGCTCGAGGGCCTATTTATTATTTAGAAACAATGGGAAATCCTAAAAAGCCAAAACCATAACCCTAGGAGATGAAGCGCCAAAACTATGGGCCCCGTTTGGGTAAATTGGTGTTTCAACTTCCCAGGGGCATAACTTTGGCATACGATCTCTGTTTGATGCGTACCATACCTCGTTAGAAATATCTATCCAAGGAATACAAATTTTGAATGAGCAACATCGATCCATGGACCCATGTTTCTCTCCATTTTCCCAAAAAACGTCTTTTAGGGCCTCAAAATGGCTCCGGAAGTTCAGGACCCTAAAAACTACTAAAAATAGTAAGTTGTGCCGAAACTGAAAAACTGAAAGAGACAATGGTGGGGCCCCAAGTGGAATAGGCGGGTGACCACCAATATCCACCTGGATCATGCAGTGAGTCAACCTACAAATTTTCGTGAGTCAACCTATGGATTTGGTTTAAGATATTTTGAAAAAAGGATGTGTCCATAGTTGATATTATATTAACACTTAAAATGCATGGGATGAATTCACATGGATTTGTTTTGACCATGTTTTAAGGGTCGTTGGGGCTCAATGCTCATTTGAAATGCTATTTTTTTCATATGAAGGATGACTGGGGTTTGATTCTCTTATATTTAAGAAGATGCCTTACTTTTGGAGGACTACAGTTGCCACCTATCCACTTGGAGGGGATATGGGTTATCTTGATTGACACATTTTGGAAAGTTTTGTGGACATCTATATGCTTTGGAGATTTTTAAAGGACCTTTGGAGTTTGGATGGCATGATCAAAGGGCCCTTTTGATGGAGGTGTCCCTCTTTCAAGGGGGGATTTAACATAAATTTTCACATGTAGCACAAATGCCCCTAATTTCATTTATTTTTTATTAGTTAATTACAGAAGAGGCACTTTTTCCCATCCATAGGCTATATTAATGTTTTGTTTTAGCCTATAAAATTATTATTTTAATTTAAATAAAGTTGAACACCTCTTCTATAAATAAATATGCACTTCCTCTCATTTCTCATGGTTGGATTGGGGGGAAAATGCCTTAACAAATCTAAAATTTATGCAATTTTTATCTTCTTAAATTTTGTAATGGATGGATGGATTTGAGCAACTTCTCTTCGGAGACTTTGTGATGTGTATGGTTCTCTTTTCATGGATGATTATTTGTGAACTTTGATTATACATCCTATTTATTGTGAGATGTCTTCTTCTATCTTGTTTATTTCCAATGGATAATGGTTATTAAGTATTCACCATAGTTTTGTTGGTATTTTTATCTCTTTGTTCTATTTGAACAAGGTTTTTCATTAAGTTCTTTTAGGTGACCTAAGTTAATATTCCTCCCTTATTTGTCTTTTAAAATATAAGGACATTATGATGAGAGGTCTAAGATACACAATTTAGTCTCCTTAATTCTTTTAAACTACATTCATCTCCTTTCTCTTTGAGAGCATTTCTTATTGACCCCACATGCCCTGAAAATATATTGACAAGCTAAGTCACTACTCCTCTATCCTCTATCTCCCTTTTTTTTGGGTTTCACTCATAATTCCTTGGTTGTGTCTGTTTGGGGATCTTCCATTTGAATTCAAACTTGTAAACCTAAATGAATCCTCAAAATCCTATCCACCTTAAATCCTAATGGTGCAATCCTATGGTTGGTGGTATTTGGAGTAAAAGCCTTAGGGGTCTCTTGACATGGTTTGACTGGGCCATTACATTCTTGATATGCACTGGGGAGAACCCCCCCTGAGTAGGAGAAGAATCAACTAGAAGTGAGAAGGTGGTTGGTGAGATGTGAATTGACCCCCTCTTGAGTACACAAAGTCTTACATTTGATATTTAGGACTTCATATCGAGAAGTGAAATATTTTTATATAAAATATACATTTAGACACATATTTGAACAAATCTTAAGATTATACCTTAATTCCAAGAATAAAACTCAAAATTTTTCTTGGGATAGAATTAACCTTAGAGTACAGATTTCCATTACCACTAAAAATTGGCCCCCTTATGTGAATTGGGTACTATGTTAAGAAATGATGATATAAGGAACCTGATCAAAACATCAAACCCAACTTAGCAATCAGTGTGTGAGCTTCCCAACATGACCTAAAGGATGATGCCAATGTGAGATCCAATTCAAATTTCAAATCGAGAGGAAGAAAATGACATGAAATAGGTCCAATTTAGAAGTAAAAACTACTTTGGGAGTTAATAAGATAATAATGAAGAAAAAATTTCATGTTGGGTGAATTGTTTCACACATTAAACATGATTTTGAGATTGAGGAAAAATTGTAAAATACAATAAAAGGACTAGGCCCAATTTGACAATTAGGCCATTTAGTAAGTCAGATCATCAATTCAAACACTTCGAAAATAGAAGAAAAAATCTGAAATTGATGAGATACATAGAAGTAATTCAACTCGAGAAGGAAAAGTTCGACCAAGTCATAGTTAACCAAATAAAAGGGAAGGAATCCTACATGTTTGATCAAATATAATAAGAATTGAATCTTATTAAATAAAAGTGGGTCCCCAAGTTTTAATTAAAATTTGAGGTGTCATTAATGGTTCAACACCCCTCTAACCTGAACAAAAATTTGAGTATTCATCAACGTCTATTCAAATTTATTATTCCAAGGGTTGGATCCCTCCAAACATCTCACAACCCACTTGGATATAATGATAGAAACTTAAGCCTCGACATCAATTATGCCAAGGCCCCCTTCATCCATAGGCATAGTGCAAACATCTCAATGAACCAATGAAAGACCCATCTAGCCACCATAATTAAACTGTGGGTAATGTTGCCTCAAAACATAGCATACCTTGTGATGGGATTCCCAAGGCAAGGGCCTGACACTATTACAACAGTGAGGTAGATTGCCACTATCACCTCAGGAATCTTCCTCTTGCTCTTTAGTGGAATTTCAACACAAGGGAGGCTTTGGTATGGATTTATGCAGGAACACAATGAAATAAAGAAATACACATAAAATAAAAGCTGCAGCAAAAATAAAACTTCATTTCATTAATAACAAATAACTGAAATATGCTTACAGACAAAATGGAAATAAACTAGCGAGGGCGTTGGTAGCTTATCTCTGAGAAGAGATGTGGTGGCTACAGGTGTCTGAACTATGTTACAATGAGGCTCGAGGGCTTATTTATTATTGAGAAACAATGGAAAACCATAAACATCCAAAAACCTAACCATAGCAGATGAAGCACCAAAATTATGGGCAACGTTTGGGTAAATTAGTACATCAATCTTCCCAGGGACGTAACTTTGGCATACAATATTCGTTTGACATGCACGATACCTCATTAGAAAGATATATCCAAGGAATAAATTTTTTTTATGTGAGAAACATCAAAGGTACTTCCAGGTTGCTCTCAGTTTTTCCAAAAAACATCGCTTAGGGCCTAAAAATGACTTCGGAAGTTCAGGACCTGAAAAAATGCTAAAAATAGTAAGTTGTGCTACAATTAAGGAAACCGAAAAAACGATACAAGCAATGGTGGGGCCCCAAGTGGAATAGGCAGGTGGCCACCAATACCCACCTGGATAATTCCTCCCCCCTTAGGAAGCAATGGTCCCCATTGTGTTGAGTTCCTCCATGAGATGAGGAAAATTTTGTTGAACTTGGTCCCTGGTGAACCATTTTCCTTGGTGCAGAAGTTATCCAACTTTGACAACCCGATACAGTTGGATCTTCTGCTGGGGAGTGTTATTAATTTTCATGTTCATCATATGATCTGTGGTGGTCTGTTCCATGCAGTATGGGTTTAACTCTGTTGGTGTGAGCTGTTCTGCAATGTCGGAGGTGTCCAGGAGAGGTGGGAAGTAGGGTCGAAGGTGGTCCACGTTGAACACTAGGTGCAACCAAGGAATGGTGGAATACTGAGCTCAAAGTAATTGGCCCCTACAACCTTGGTGATGGTGTACGTCCCATATCAGAGCGGGCGAAGCTTGCGGTGGGGTCCAGCGAGGCACTCCTTCTGCAAATGTAGCCACACTTTGTCACCCACTTAAAAGTTGTGTGGCACTCGATGTTGATCATGTCATTGCTTGTACTTAGCATTGGCTCTTTCCAATATATCATGAACCTGTTGGCAGTTGTGCTGAATGCGCTTAATGAAGTTGTTTTGCCTTGTCAGCTTCAGACTGGACACGAGCCGAATCAGCCTGAGTAGCCGAAAATAGCATGCCTACGTCAATGGTACATAGTGGTTGGAACCCCAATCCCACCTGAAAGGGGCTGTCGCTGTTTGAGCTATGGAGGGCCCAGTTATAACTGTGTTTTACTTAGGGAAGGCTCTCATCCCATGTGCGTGGATGGTTTGAATTGTACATGTGAAAAATGTGTGCGATCATCATGTTGACGAGCTCTGTCTGGCCATCAGTTTGGGAACGGAAAATTGTGGACTTGGTGGGCTTGGTGTCCAGCATTAACTAGAGGTTGGACCAAAATGTGCTGAGGAACATGCTGTCCCAATTTGAGATGATAGACTGTGGGATCCCAAAGTGCACCCACACTCGTTCAAAGAAGAGTTTATCAGTGGCTTTTGCTATGATATTCTTCTTGCAGACTTCCATAATGGCCATCTTCGAGAATCTGTCAAAGACCAAGAAAACAAAGTCGTTTCCATGCTTACTAGAAGGAAGACCCAACATGTAATCCATGGAGATGGATTCCAAAGGTCGACTTGGGGTAGGTAGCGGAGTATAAAGGCCTTGCTTCTTGATGGTCGGTTTGGCAATAGCGCAAGCAGTGCAGGATCTGATGTAATTCCCGACATCCTGTCGAAGGTTTGACCAAAAGAAATACTTCTGCAGTACTGCCACTATTTTCTCGCCCCTGAAATGCCCAACGACCTGACTATAGTGCGCTTCCCAAATCATCTTGGCATGCTCGCTTGAAGGAACACAAAGGTGTCCCAGGTGACATAACAGTGCATCCTAGAGGTGAAAATTTGGAACTTGCATACCCTCCAAGAGTGTCTTGTATGTGTGGCCAAATTCTAGATCAATCTTGTAGAGAGGCATCCAATGAAAAGTCTCGTGCCCACAAGAGTTGAGAACGGTGGTTAGCGCCATGATCGGTGGTCAGATGAGGTAGTCTGCAACGTTATTTGTGATACCCTTCTTGTAATTGATGTTCAAATGAAACTGTTGCAGATATGTGGAACACTTCTGATGGTGATTGTTCTGCAACTTCCCTTGCATCTGTATGAACTGTAGGGGTCAGTGGTCTGTGTGGATGACCGTTTCGTTCCCCAAAATGTAATGCTTCCATTGTCGGCAAGTCTGCATAATGGAATACATTTCTTTGTCACAAGTGGAATACTTGCGGACTGTGTCAGACAATGTCTCATTGTGATATGCCACGGGGTGCCCCCGTTGAGTAAGAACTGCCCCAATAGCATAGTCAAAGGCATCTGTATCGATCTCAAATGGTTGTTACAAGTCTGGTAATGTGGACACTAGGGCAGAGCAGAGACGATGTTTCAATTCTACGAAGACCTTCTGTTGAGATTCCTACCAAAATAATTTTTCTTTCGCTCCTCCCTTGGTGACTTGACTTAAGGGCCAAGTGATATGAGAGAATCCCAACACGAACCTACGGTAGAAATTAGCAAGAACTAGAAATTTGCGAAGCTCTGTTAGAGTGGTTGGGGCCAGCCAGTCTCAAATGACTTGGATCTTTGTTGGATCCACATGCACCTCCCTCTCATCAATAATGTATCCCAGATACTAAACCTCGATCATGAAAAAAGTGCACTTTTCTAAATTGGCACACAACTTCTATTGCCATAGTGTTTGGAGGACATGTTAGATGTGCTCTTCCCAAGTTTAGCTGAAGATCAAGATGTAATCTAAGTAAACTACTACAAATGAGTTGGTGAACAGCCACAAGATATCGTCCATCAACCTCATGAAGGTTGTAGGAGCATTCAACCTCAAAGGCGTGACCAGCTATTGAATTTGAAGGTAGTCTTCCACACATCACAGGGTTCGATTGGTACCTAGTGATACTCGAACTTAAAGTCGATATTTCTGAAATATTTCTACCCTTTGATTTGGTCCAGAAGGTCATCAATTCATGGGATTGGGTACCTATTCCGAACAATGATCTTGTTCAATGCTTGATATTCAATACAGAGTCTCTAAGTCCCATCCTTCTTCAGCACTAACACGATCGAGCTCCCACAGGGTGATGAACTTGGCTGGATGTGACCTTTCTGAAAATATTCTGAATCTGCCTCTTGATTTCATCATTCTCCAAAATAGAGCGTCGATATATCGGTCCATTGGGTAGTGGCGCACCTAGGGTCAGATTGATGGGCTGCTTGACCTGACAGTGCAGAGCCACCCCTGCGGGTGAGGTGAATATGTCCCCGTACTCCTCCACGACCTTGTTCATTTGTTGTTGTCCTGTGGGGGAGCCCTGTCTGGAGGTCATGGCCACAGTCTTCTTGCCCTGACGGTGGATCATCAGGAAAAAAAATTTCTCGGTTTTGGAAATGAGCTTACTGCATTGCGTTGTAGTAACCAAAGAGATAACGACATGTGGTGGTACCTATGGTATCCTGTACAAATTATTTCCCAAAGTAACAATAACAGCGTGAGGCCAAGACTCATACACAACATGTCGCTTCCACAAGTATGGTTGGCCTAATAATACATCATAACATCAAGAGGATCAATGTCACATAATACCTCATCCATGAAGGGCTTGATGTTGTAGGTAAGGCGACACTGTTGGCTGACGCAGAGATCCTGTCCTTAGTGAAGCCACCCGATGGTGTATGGTTGTGGGTGTGCTATGGTCGGCAAGCCCAACCGCTTCACAACCTCTGTTGAAATGAATTTCTTTTCGCTCCCACTTCGAAAGTGAACTGTAGTGGGGAACCCTTTATCCATATATGGGAGTGGAAGAGACGATCCTCCTCCTCTTGATCATTTGATTCCTCCTTCTGGATCTTCATGGTGGCAACGGTGGCGTTGGGCTCCGCATCGATAATCTGCTACCCTTTTTCATTCCCCTTGTTGGGTTATAATTTAGAGTCGGAGTATGCATCTGATTCAGAAGCCTTTATCTCATCCACCAGTGACTGCTTTGCCTGACACTCACTTGTGTTGTGAGTGGAACTCTTATGGAACTCACACCACTTCCCCATGTCCTTCTTCAGCTTCACAGTGTTGTTCTTTGCTTGCAGCTTTGGCAAGTTGTCTTGGGCCGCCATGCATTGGATTTTCCTTTTTTCTACGGTTTGGGGGCACCTTTACCTTGCTTTTGATTCATAGATCCAAAGTCTCGCTTCTTCTGTTTGAATTTCTTCTCAACCTTGGCAGCATACCAGTATGCCATACCAAGGGAGGATATTTTGAGGAACTCCATTTCCTCCAGAATGTATCTGTGCAGACAACTGCAGTACTTCAACACCAATTGTTTCTCCAAATCTTTGATACCTAACTTTGTGCGCAAGGTATGGAACAAATTTGTCATCTCATGCACATACTGATCCATTTTCTGCCGCAGCATAGTCCATTGTATGTACTTGTCCTCATATCTCCCCATGAGATAATATTGTTCCTTGATGTCTTATCGAAAATAATTCCATGTGGGTACAACTGAGAAAAAACAGGCCCCCCCCTTGTCATTTTTCTCACAGTAGGTTTCCCACTAGTCCTTGACATGGGGGATGACTTTGAGGAGTGCAAAAGTAATCTTCTCCTAGTCGAAAAATTCATGAACCAAGAAATATCCTTCTAATAGATTCAACCATCTATCTATGACATCTGTATCTATTTGGCCCTCAAATATGGGAATGTAAAAGTTTACCTGTACCTTAAAAGAAGTGGCGCCTCCAGAGTGACTGTTGGATGTAGATGTCCCGCTGGTGGGCAGTCGTTGAAGGATCTAGGCAAATTTATCCATCATTGCATTCCTTTGTTTCTCGAGGGCCTCCTAGAGAAAAATTTTGATAGGATATCCTGCTACATCATATTTATTTTCTTCCCCCATAGGCGGTCGTCAGGGTTTGCGAGGCTGATCTTGCAAAGGTTCAACCAGATCAAGCCCTAATTCCTTATACCCTGACCTCGTTGGGGACATGCAAAGAAGGATTGAGAAAGAGTAGACCGCTCTGATACCATTGATCCGTATTTATGAAAGAACACAATGAAATAAAAAATACACATAAAAGAAGAGATGCAGCAAAAATAAAACTTCATTTCATTAATAACATATAACTGAAATATGCTTACAGACATAATGGAAATAAACTAGCTAGGGCGTTGGTAGCTTATCTCTGAGAAGAGATGTGGTGGCTAAAGGCCTCTGAACTGTGTTACAATGAGGATTGAGGGCCTATTTATTATTTAGAAACATTAGAAAACCCTAAACATCCAAAAACCTAACCCTAGGAGATGAAGCACCAAAACTATGGGCCTCGTTTGGGTAAATTGGTACATCAATTTTCCCAGGGACGTAACTTTGGCATACGATATCTGTTTGAGGCGCGCAATACCTCGTTAAAAATATCTATCGAGGACTACATATTTTGATGTGAAAAACATCGAAGGAACTTCCATGTTGCTCCCGATGTTTCCAAAAAATGTTGTTTAGGGCCTCAAAATGGCTCTGGAAGTTCATGACCCGAAAAAATGCTAAAAATAGTAAATTGTGCTACAATTAAGGAAACTGAAAAACTAGAAGAAGAAATGGTGGGGCCCCAAGTGGAATATGCATGTGGCCACCCATATCCACTTGGATCAGGCTTCCTAGTGATCACCTAAGAAAGTATTAAGGGTTGTAAGGTTCATGGTGATGAAAACAAAGGATAGGTGGAGATACTAAATGATGGATAAAGACTCAAAACTTCTTAATGAGGAATATTTTATCATACACCTAGACTAGAAAAGGCTTATATGACCTAGGGTTTCTTGCTATGTATAAAAAAGGAGTACCTAGGCACATATGATTCAAAGAAATGGTTTACTAAAATATAAGATAAAAAAAATAACAAAGCAAATCCTCAAATTGAAGATATACTAGGGTTAGGGTTTCCATGCACAAACTAGTCTAAATAAAGATGATGTTGACCCTACAAGGTGAAGTTTTACCAAGTAAAATGATATATTTTGAGTTTAAAAGGATGATCAAGATAAAACTTACGTTTTTGCACCATAAAAACTCATCTACAAGTTCCCTAGACTAAATTGGCCCAAGGAAAAACCCTAGAAAATTTCCTTAAAAGGCTTAGAAAAATAGAAATGGAGGAATTATTTAGTTTTCCAAGGTTTTTATCAATAAAAATATTTCTAGTTCCTAATGCCACTTGGATGATGGAGTATTGAGGGAAATTTCAAGAGAAAAAGGACAAATTCTTGGAGTAGGGGGGAGGAGGCGGGTGGGGGGGGGGGGTGGGGGAATTATTTATTTCCACTTAAGCAAACCCTAACTATATTTTTTATGAGGAGAGAAATTAAATAGGAAATGAACCAAGGAGTTTTCTTATGGATTTCAAGGAAAAAAGGCTTAACATGCAAAAATTAAACAATATTATCCTTAAATAATTTTCATTTAGACATGTATCATATAAAAACACAAACAATGATTTAGTTACATATAAAAGAAAGAAAAATATGTAATAAACTTACAAATTCTTCCACGAGAAGACCTTCGATGAAAATACTTCCTAATGATTTCCAATCAATTTATCTTATTCCACTTATGTCATTGAGAAATTATACAAAAAAAATATCAACAATAATGCAACGAAAGCAATAGGATTATAAAGAGACAACCATGCACAATAGAAACATCAAATTTACCCTAGGAAAACCCAACCTTGGGAAAAACTCAACAAATTTTCTACTTAGGAGAAATTATTCTTCAACAATGTTTACAATTATAAACATTGTCTAAAATTCTATGCCAAAATACCAGTTAAACCTGGTCAAATTACAAATGGTTAATTCTAGTCAAACCACCTAAGAACATAGAAGTCAATGTTGGAAAATGTTTTTCAATGGTCATAAATTCAACCTGACGTCAAGTTCAAAATTGTGATCAACTTCAGTCAATGGTCAAAGATCCATGGTCAAATTTTAGACTGCAGTCAATGGTCAACTCGATCAAACTTGAGCTCGGTCAAGCCTCCGGAAAGTTGGTCAAACTTCAAAAGAAACTTAGTTAATTTGTCCTCTTTATGCTCTTTTTTGTGGTTGCTTAATAAGATATGTTTATAGTTGTGTTGTTGGTCAAATCCAAGGACTCTCATTGTGTATATATACTAGTCAAATGCCGTGCATTTGACCAAGGATCACCCATTCATGGTGGGGTTGACTTGACTATTTTGAGCCTACATGATGCCTCAAAAATAAAATTGTTATTTTAATTTCCATAATTTTTCTAGGCTAACTCAGGAGGCCTCTAGGCATGTGATAATACCTCCCGATGCTACACAAAAATCAACACTCCTCAGTGAGGGAGAAAATTATCGTCATAAGAAAATTTCATGAGATTTCCACAATGATGCATGTATATCGATGAATTCATCTTCAAGTGGGAAATGTAACTTTTCATGTGCATGTTTATAGATCACTCCATCCTTGAGAAGGCAATGTGAGTAACTAGGGCCTTTTACCAAATTATTTTATGGATCTTAGGTAAATGTGTCAATATCCTTTGGTGAAAGTCCTTTATGACCTAGCTAATTCCTTCTGGTAGCAAATTCCTTCTAGCTTCTCAGGAGAAGATATGTCCAATCCTATAATTTCCCTAGAGTCATTAACCTTTGGTAAAATTGCTTTATGACATAGCCAAGTCCTTCTAGATTCTTCGGCGAGTGTATTCTATAGTTGGCCCTGTAATTGCCTTGAGTCATTCACTTTTCTAGTCAAAGTATTTTATGACTTATCCAAGTCCTTCTGGTAGCCATGTTCTTCTGGATTCAAAGGTGAATGTATCCATCTCCCTTGGTCAAATATTTTATGACCCAACCAAAGTCCTTTATGGCTTCAAGAGATGGTTTTCCCAATCCTGCAAATACCTCATCATTACCTTCCAATAAGGGAGACATTTAGCATCATACTAATATTGTCTATGAAGTATGTCCACAATATTATCATCTATGGATATGTACTGGAGGTCTACTACTCCTCTCTGCATCATGTCTCGAATGAAATGACACATGTCCTTCTAGATTTTGAAGCCACACTGCTTCATGACTTGTGATACTGAATGCAATACACTCTGCCTTTTCCTGAATTTGTATATTCCTGTAACCTCACTTCACCACCAGATACCTATATGAAACCACATTCAACTGTACAACACAGGTGCCATGTGATTTACTACCATCCACTATACATGCCTCAGTTCAACCATAGACTGGTTCAAGTTGCTCACTGCAAAGTGAATATCTGGTATGATGTTATCTAGGTACATCATAGATCCAATCAACTTCTTGTACATCATGGGATCCACCAAATTTGAATCTCCAATTCCAAGAAATAGTGTATCGACTAGAATACTTCATTTGAATCTTTGAGGCCCACTCCCTTTGACACTAAAGAAGGTATTCCAGTGGTAGTCTTGGATGCTCCCTTTGTCACGGAAGAAAATTATTTTTCCACTGTTGCTATGTCACATCAGAAAACACTTTTGCCAATGCTTCTTTCTTTTTCATGTAATCAAGTCCTTTTTCTATTGATGCTTCCTTAAGCAAGTTCTTTTTCTATCATTGCTCCCTTAAGTAAGTATTTTTCCTATCTGACATAATGCTCCTAAATACCTTCTATTTATGAGAAACTTGACACTCTTAGCTCATGACATCTTCTTGGAAGGCCGCTCCTTCCATTCTTCCTGAATATCTTCTCCATAAATACTGGAAGCTCTTTTGGTGATTTATCACAGTCCTGGATGTCTTTTAAAATTTCTTCCCTTCGAACAAAAACCATTATTCTTCTCGATTCCTTTATCCTATTCATCGGAGACTGGAGGAACAATATCCTTGTACTCCACTCCCTCTTACTGGGACCTCTTGCCACAAAATTTTCTTTGTTCTTCCCAATGCTTCTATCTATTTTCCAAAATCATTGCGTTACAATGTACCCATTATTCCCTCCATTCGGGAGGACATGGAAGGAAAATCATGACCAAGCAAAAAAATACAAAGACAAGAGTCTAATTAAGGAATAAAAATAATAATATTAATCAAGGGAGAAAGATATGAATTACTTATATTTTGATTAAACTTCTGAGAGTTTTAGGGAATTGTCAACTCCCTCTTGATCCTTGGCTCCTTGTAGAAATCAATGAAGTCCATCTGCAATCTCATCAATTTTGGATACCTTGTCTTCTTCTAAGGTGGATGCTCATCCTCGTCCTTAACATCAATTGTTGATGCATATATTTTTTCTTGCATAAGAGCTAGGGTTTCTTCACCTTGTGAATTAATCGAGTTATCTAGCCACACAAAACTCTAAAAAACAAGCTAGCATCAATACCAAGTCAACCCCATACTATCAAGGAGATAAATGAAGTTCACATCCACTTGCATCTAGCACTCCAGGATTTGCTCTATGTTTTCATCCCATAAACACTAGGACTTTCTCATCCAAGACATCAATACAAGTTGTAACCTCTATGTCTTATCTAGGATTTACAAAACCTAAGCCTTCCAACTCTTTTACCACAAAACCATAAAGAATCCAAGAAAGGAACATACTTTAATGAAAATGCTATGGTAGGCTATTTTCTTGCTTTATATAAAACTGGGTGAAGGAGCCTTTCCCCTCAGCTTCCTATGGATTTGGAGTAACTTCCATATTGGAAAAATTAGAGAGATGCACTTAGTCAAATTAACAAATTCCTTTTGGCCCAAATTCTAAACAATAAAGTTAACCACATCTAACATGGAAAATAAAAAGGGATTTGACTCCATGTCAAATGTAGGTTAGTGCTTGTACCCAACAACTTCAAATTAGTTTTTACACATCACATGTCATGATTGAAAAAAAAATGTCATCATCCATATTGTAGATTTTATAAAGCATAATACTAAATACGTTATCATCAAACTGTCCTCTTAGGTTTCAAAAAATCAATCGTAGCATAACGATGATCAAAAAAACATTTTTGCATTTCTCTCACCTCAGGTCATTCCATAAGAACACATGATGTGGTACCAATATTTAGATCATTCTCCAGACTACAATTTTACCATCAATCACTACGCATCAAAAATATTATGAATACCATTGTGGATAATTCCATAAGTATTAACTATACAAGTTGTCCTTTTCCTCCAATGCTCACACAAATGCTTCTTCTTTTGGCCAACACCAATCACTAGCTTATTATAATTTCTTGTATCCCTTTAGTCCAGTGTTGGTTAGTCCACTTCTGCTACAACACCTTATCTTAGCTCTACCAACCCTCTCATAGAATTTATAGCCCTTGGTTTGTTTCTAAGTCACAACCACCCTCTTTAATGCCTCTCGGTCTGTCTGGGCATACAATCTAAGGCCTTCGACCTTCCTCTAGGACTACAAACCTTCCTTTATTCGGAATATATCCTACGTAGACCTCAAACAATCACATAGATCGACCTTTCTGCTACAAGATAGCCTCTCGGGTCACCAATCCTAGGCCTTAACCTTAGACTTATGTTCCTTCTTTAATCCGTGGTTAGGGCATTGAGCCTCCTTCCCCATAGTCCAAACTTAGCCAAACTTTAGCCCTTGATGAATAGACTTACTAACGGTTACTCACCAAAAGTGGGTGATCCACTTAGAGAAACATTTCTTGTATCCATCTCTTCCATCTAACAACCAACATCCGTTGATAGCTACCTTGTAGATGATGTGACATTCCATTAATATCTCTTCCACCCACATCAGTCCTATGTCTCCTTGCCCATTTGTCAACAATACATGTTGGAAGGTGCGCTTCTTATCAAAGGGTACTTTATTCATTTTGCAATTGGGTGCTTATTATTGTTTGTATTTGGGCATTTTGGCATGGATTATGGGGTACTTGGAAGAAAGAAGGGTATTGGTGGTAGTCTTGTTTTCTCACCTTAAATGGGGGATTAATTTTCAATCCTAGTCCAGTGGAACCTCCAATAATGGCCCATCGATTTAGGAAGGGGCCATTCTAAGGGGAATTTGAGGTCTAAAATGGGCCTCCTAAGGAAATTTTAAAATAATAGTGGAAATAATAAAATAAGATTTGATTATATCATCAAATTTTAGAGGGAAAAAAGGAAAAACTACTTTTTCAACTTATCTCCCAATTTTTTTACTCAAATTTTGAGCAGGAGTACTCATTGGATGCAAAATTTAATTCCTCATCCAAGGAGTACCCATGTGGCATACTTTCGATGGATCCTACTACACGAAAAATGAGAAATACATGAAAAAAGTGATTGTAATCACGTTTTTTCATGTATTTCTCATTTTTTCATGTAGTAGGGTCCATCAAAAGTATACAACATGGGCACTCCTTAGATGAGGAATTAAATTTTGCATCCAATGAGTCCTCCTATTTGAAATTTGAGTAAACAATTTAGGAGATAAGTTGAAAATACGATTTGAAAAAGTAGTTTTATTATTTTATTATTTTTTAATATTTTTACCCTTTTACTTAAAAAAATGGTGAGTCATCCCCCATGGTTGACATCATCATCTTGAATCCCATTGGTTCTTATAAATTTTATTTTGGTTGTACATTTTTCTTAGGAGGCCCATTTTAGACCTCAAAATTCCCCTAATGACTACTTTGGAAACCATGATTGAGATAACATAGCCACATCTATCCGTATTCCATACTTACCACTTTCCATCTTACATTACAAGACCTTATTCCACCTCCCTTCTTCAGGTTCAACTCACCATTGGTCCATTGGGATTTAGCACCCACACATCCTCATACCTAGGTAGGGCCTTGAAATGCACCCTGGGAGGTTGATGAAACTAAAAGAAAAAGAAAGAGCATATAATGGCAGCAAGAAATATAAAAGAAAAATAAAAATGAAAATGATGGTTGGGACTAACAAATTAGCATATGGGAAAAAGCTAATCATGAGCTCTATATCTATCATATGGCCATAACCTGATTCTTGGGCCAATGTTGCCCCTATCTCATAGAAGACAAGGAACCCTTGCATGTTCCAACCCCTGATGGATGATGAACTGCCCCAACCTAAAAGGGGTAATAACTACTATACATCATACACAACAAGCTCTCATTCCTTGAGCTACGAGCATTAATACAATGAAGAATCAAGAAAAAGTAAAAGCCAATATAGAGGGGTGGAAAAACAAAGGCTAAGGTAACTCATGCATCCACGATTGATCCCTGATCACATCTATACACCCAGGATGTGGTATTCCATCATAGCCAGTCCCTTTGAGCATGACACTTGGCCATTAATTTCTTTCCCCTCGGTTCCATCATTATTCACATGAAACCTATCGACTGAAGGGTGGAATAAAGACATGTCACTTCCCCTTGGGGGTTGGGAACAAATAATAGGATAGTCTATTAACCACTCATACCTAGGGAGGTAACAACATTAGGTGACCAAGGCCTCAATTTTAGAAGAGAAGCCTCATAGAAAGTGTTATTTTTCCCACTCTTTCAAGATTGGTTCACTTAGATGCACTAATGATTAATATACATGGTGTTGAAAGTTACAACACTATATATTGTGTTTAATTGGTAGGTGGTTCCATTTATAGGTTCGAGCAATTAAATAGGGTCCATGTCCTCCAGAGGGACATATTGACACCCATAGGTGATGCATTGAGAGCCATGGGACTCCATATAGTTGTAGAGAATCATTCATAACCATGGGCACCTTTAGAACCCACGTGATGTTCCTGCATTTGCTTTTTTATTCATGGGATGATTCACCTAGACCAGCATGCCCATGGTTGGCTTAGTAATGATCACGTTATTTGGCAGTTGAACTAGGGCCCATATGAGGTTTTTCTCACACCTTGAGACATGGGAGGGCTAACACCATCTTTAGAGCCCTCAACGTTGGAGCATAATCAAACTGATTCACCACTTGGAGACCCATAAGACCCAATTTTGTGCCTAAACCCACATTTGGGGCTATAGGATGATTTTCACAAAGATCTAGGGGAAAACCCCTAGACTATGAGTTTAGAGGCCCTCTACACTCATCATGATACCTGAGGAACCCAAAACAGGCCTTAGAATGGAATTATGATAGCATGAAGTCATCATTTAGCTTACTTCAGCTCACACATGTGGCATATTATTGATACATCTCATAAGCTGCTAGGTTGGCTTGTGACCTAGGCTATTATTTGCACATTATTTTATGATTAGAGGGCCTTGTAGGCTAAAATAAAATTTAATTTTTCACATACATATTCTAGATCAATTCATTGTGATATCTCATCATAATCACTCTTGGAATTTTTGCCTCATTGAGGAATTCAATCTCTCTAGAGGATTCATACTTGTTCTCTTGTGGATATTTTGGATCTGTTGGATGCATTTGGACATTTGGAGATGATCTTGGATATTTCTTTGAGCTATTCTTTGGCATAATGGAAGGAATTCTTGCATGTTGTCTTGTTAGTGTACTTTATTGTTGAATATATATATATATATATATATATATATATATATATATATATATATATATATATATATATATATATATATATATATATATATATATATATAGTATAATGTATGGAATTATTGTTTCAGGTCATGGTAAATTGTGGCCTAATTTGTTGAAGATTAATTGAATTACTATCAAGATGAAGATTGCATACATTACCCATGTAGAAAATGTGTTGAATACTCCTAGTGGTGAACTCATTTAAGCTCTCCCATGACAATCCATTTTTCTAATGTGTGGGTAAATGCTTGAAATTTGTTTGCTAGAGCATCAAATTTCAGCCTCATTGGAAACACGTTTAGTTAACCTAAATCATCCTAGACTCCATCCTCCTAAGGGACAAAGAACTGGTCTAAGTGGTTGGTGATCAATATTATCTTTATCCACATTTTCTCTTTGTAAATTTTGGTCCTTTCAAGGCTAGGATAGAAAGCTAGGGCTTGGTGCGAATTTCTAGGGAGAAAGGGTTTTGGTGATTTGAGAGCCTAAACATCAAGAAGGTAGGGATTGCCACAAAACCTATCAATTTGGTGGGCATCCACTCCAATATCATCAATAAATTCTCTTATCCTAATTTTTTTCTAAGAGGGAAACCCTATTTTTTCTTCCTTCAACTTAAGGACTTTCTTGCAATGTTCCACTGATTTTCCAGGGTAGGGAAACATGTGAGCGGGGATACGCACAAGGGGGGCATATATAAGAAACCCCAAAAATTAGGGAAATTTTAGGGAAATAGGGGGACATCAAAGTCATAAAAATGATATATATATATATATATATATAACTAAAATCCCAACAATATTTCAATAACTAAGTTAGTAAATAGTAAATCTTCATAATTATGAAATGTAATCTAAATATGATCATCATTCTGTATTAGACTAATATGAATCATAATTAGCATTTGAAATTTCTACAATCATCAATGTAAAATTGTAAATCTAAAAGTAAATTACTAAATCAAATCCATCATTTGACATTATGCAATGTTCCATCTAGATTTATCATTTGGAAATGAGCATTAATATTATGAAAGGTACATCTAAATTAAATTAATCATTTGACAATTGAAATTACAAAATGCACATCGAAATTAAATTCATCATATGAAAATGCGATTATGCTTAAGTCTAAAATAGCCATAGAATACTAAACTTAAATTAAACATAGAAAACAATAAAATACTAGTAAAATTCTCAAAAAATACTAAATTAATAAATCAAAACTCCAGTATAGCAACTCCAAGTCACAAAATGAAAAGCGTAGCTCCAAAAGTCGCAGGCCCCTGATTGATGGTAAATCTGAATCACAACAAATTGTAGATGGAAAATGTCAAGCGATGGCAATAGGATAATCTCGACCAACAAGGTAAAATTTTGAGCGGCAATAGAAGGAAAACATCGGGCGAAAAGGTAAAATCATAGGGTTGATGAGAAATGAATGAGAAATTTGAATTATTATGTTTTAAATTTTAAATTTATCCTTTAGCCTTTATTTTCATTTTTTTTATATTAAAATTTGTAATTTTTATGTTTTTAATTGTTATTAGAAAAAAAAATTGGGGGGATGCAGGGGGGAACTTTTCGTCACAAAAAAAAAGTCCCCCCTGGATTTTCCCTGAGTTTCCCAAAAAAAGGGGATTTGGGGAAAAGTTTCCCCAAGAGTTTCATTGTCCCGGAAGCATGGGGGAGCAAGGAAGCACATCCCCCACCCTAGAGAGTGCGTCCCCATGGAACAATGCTTCCTTGAAGGTTTCATGAGCCTTGACATTGATAATATACATTGCAAGAAACCTTTTCTCCTAACCTTGAACTTGCGTTACTCCAACACTCGTCAAATCTATCAAACCCCAGGTCTTGTTCCCTTATTTATAAGCCTCTTTCTAGAAAGTGAATTTCTACTTTGTGAAGGCTTGAGCATAAATTGTATCTTTCTTGAAGAGTTCCTAGCGAGATCATTTCATACCTTAACCCTAGAATATCTATTCTAAGTAATCTCCCTCCTACCAAGACTCCTCCCATTCGTGAAAATTTGTAAAGAGCAGGGGGGTTTGGATTTGGTGGCAATGGGCCACTACCCAATTGTTGGTTCTTGGTCTATTTTATACCTTTTAGGGTTTCCCTTTCCAAGGCTCGCTAGAATTTGTAGTAACAATAACCAACTCGACTCTCCTTCTAGGGAACTCCAATGGCTACTCTTTTATCAAGGCTCTCATACCGTGTTGAATTTTTTAGAAGGATGCTAAATCATTGAACCCTCTCAAGGTCTGTTTAAGGCACTCCTAAGACAAAATTTAAGGGGGAATTCTGAGGTTGATCTCAAGTTTGTTTAAAGAAGTTAATTTCTTGGTCTTATTGTAGGGAATCTTAAGACAAACCCTATCATAAGCCTAATTCCATTGGGAAAAATTATTGAATGTTGAGGAAACTATACATATTCTAGTAATATTTCTTACAGAACAAAGATCAATGGGTGACGAAGTCTAATCCCTTCTTTAAGGACATACCTGAGGACAAGGTTCCAAGCAGATCATAGATCCAAATTGAAGAAATAAGTTTAAATAAAAGGCTAAATTAGTGACTGTAAGTTTGAAGCTCTTCATCTTTGTGGCATGATCCTTTCAATTAATTAAATGGGGTAGAGCTTTGTGTTTGTTTTTGTATATTGAAAATTGAAGTTTGAAAAACATTCTTGAAGATTGAGAAGAGTATTGTATAAATAAAACAAAAGTAAGCTTTGATAGAATATCTTTGTAAGTGGGTCATTGTCCCCAGTACGGGAACCCACAATTATTTCTCTATTTTATATTTTCAGGGTGGTTGGGTGGTGCAAGGAGGAGAGTGAAGTCTCCCTCAGGTTAAAGCCTGAAAATACTTCAAGGTGGCAAGTTGGTGCTAGGGAAAGTTGGAGCTTGCAGGGTGTTGGAGCATTCTTTCAGGAGTTGGAGCTTCTTGATAAATTGAATGCTTCTCTAGAGTACTATCACTACAAGGAAAAGACCCTCTAGCGGAGGTTATAAAGGAGGTTTTTAGTGTTATAAAATTGGCCAAAATTGTCAAAAAAACATTTTCTACAACATCCATTTATGGTTACCGAGGTTTTGGCGGAGCTTTTAATGGAAATTCAACACAACTAAAAAAAAATGGGTGGCCGGAGGTTATTACGGATTTTTTTTCATTGGTGCGCTCCTCTGGATTTAACGCACCGGTGCGTACATGAAGACGACGCCCCGGGGCTTCCTCAGTTGAACAAACGCACCGGGACATTTAGGTGTAAAATCGCACCGGGTGTAGTGTTGGTCATACAACACACGAGGCCGTTCTAATTGGCCTTGGGATTTGTGTGGTGCCCATAGGTTGTATCAATGCACTGATGCGTATACCTTTATGACGCATCGGTGCGCCGTATCACAGAAATGCACCGAGATTTATAATTGGTGTCGGTGTTCGTGCGGTGCCCATGGATTGTACAAATCCACCGGTGCTTATAGATACATAAACGCCTCGATACGCAATATCACAAAAATGCACCGATATTTATAACTGGTATCGGTATTTGTGTGGTGCCCATATATCTTACAACAACACCGGTGTGTATAGACACATAAACGCACCGGTTGACAATTACTGACACGCACCGGTTTTCATTTTGTTTTTTTAGAAACATCGACATGTGATAGTCCAATTATTGTGATTGTTTTAAATTCATTATTCATCAAAAGTCGACACATCTTATAACAATATTCATATTAATTACATTTTTATTAATGCATTTGAATGTGCTGTTCGGAATAATTTGTTATATCATGTCAGAATTATTGTGGTTTTTTAAAATTCATTATTCATCAAAATTCGACACATATATATCTTATAACAATATTCATGTGAATTAAAGTTTTATTAGTGCATTTGAGAACAACAATGGAGAACACAATAGCGACAATGGATGACGCAATAGAATAAATTAAAACATATTTTATGATTATATATATATATATATAATACAATCTTTATCATACAAAATGGGACAGTTATTCGTATCCCTTTGTCTTTCAATTGGGACACTATGTCCATTACATTAAACAAAATCTCTGATTTCACAGACATATTTCAAAAAATAAAATGTCTTACTTTGATATCCAAACATAGTGATCATCATTCTTCGCTTGAACTGTTGTCACTGCTAGAGCTACTTCCATAACTTGGTTTATTTTCAGGAATGTTTTGTTTACGACGTTGATTGTTTTCTTCTTCTTCACCTTCCATCTGCAAACATAAAAATAAACTGAAATGACTGTATATACATTGGTGAGAATAATGAAAATTGCAATATTAAATAATATACATCAATGTAAATCAAAAAGAAAAATGATGTACCATAGCAACAATTGACTCATAAACTATACACATTCTTTCAAAACCATGTACCATGCCATCTTTCAAAATTTCATCTGTTGGCGCAGTTCCATACTTTGTTTTCTGCAAGTTTTATACCCCATAAAAAATCATATATTTAATATAAAATATGTTTTTGTTCTATTAATTATAGAAGGAGCTAATTAAAACAAGAGCGATAGATGCTTAGATCATTTGCAGATGATTTTGTAAAACAACAAAAAATACAAAATGAAATCTGATTAAGTTATTATAATGAGTAACAATTACTCCCCAGAAATTAGAGATCAACCCTTTCTTCCTTGTCGTCTGTTTTTTTTCTTTTAGATAGGTTCCATTTTTCATTTCTTTCTGAAAATTCTTGAAAATTAATATTTAATGCTAAATTGTTTATTTATTGTACCTAATGATGAAATTCAATGATTACATATTACATTTAGGCAGTTGTTGTTGAGATGGCTCCTCTGCGTGCAATTTTGTCCATTGCTTTGACCATCTCCTTGTACACCTTTTGGACATTCCTATCTTGGCATATTTCTGATATCGGCTCGTTCATCTTTTGAGATTTTTCATAATCTTCTGAAAATGTAACATGACAATAAAATGTTAAAATTTTATATTGATATATGAAAATTAAATATAACAAAAGTGATATTTATAAATAATTCTAGACAAAAATTTAAAGGAATATTACTTTTTCATTCCTTCTTTTTTGTTGTTGTACATTTTTGCTATTAAAATCCTGACATGTCTCATTGACCAATTATTTGGAAACTCTTCCTATAGTTTAGATAAAATTTGGTTCTTGGAATAATTGGATTGATTTTTGTATTGTAAGTGGAAATAAAGTCTATACATTCATTCCACTAGATCCCTCAAACTTTTGTAAAAGTTTTTCCCCCTTTCGTTAACTTCCAGCACCACTCTAGATGAGTTAAGGAGCAATTCGTTTTCATTTGCATGTTCTATTTTTTTCTTTTCTTAGAACAACATTCATTTTCTGAGTTGTTAGTCCCTTTAGAACATTAAACACATGTGAATTAGTAGACTGTTTGACACATGTTATCTAATAATTTTAAGTATATTATTAATGATAATTAAAAAAAGAAACTCATATTGAATCGATAGTATTTTTTCATTCACCTGATTCATCCTTTTGCAATTTTTCCATTAACTTTTACGCTCTTCTGGTCCTAGATCAGAAATAATCATATCGAGTTTCGTCATTTTGTGGCTCTGCATGATACACAGTAAACAATACATATAAGTTAAACTTACATATAGTTCAAAAATAATATTTTTTATAAAGAATTTACAAAGAACTTGCCTTTTTTACTTTTCTTGATGTGTTAACAGTATTTTTGTTACTTGATCTCTTGTCAGTCATTTCTTTATCAATATGAAACCTGTACCATATCATTCATTAATATATTTATAAATAAATTCTCAAATTTTTAGGTAGAAAATAAATCTCAAGACACTGGTGCGTCGTTCATGAGGTATGCACCGCAGTCGGTGCGTGGGGACATTAAAATGCACCACAAAACAATATAATAGACCGTACGATGCGTTGGGTATTATAAATGCACCGCAAAAACAATGTAATAGACCGTACGGTTCGTGGGGTCTTAAAAACGCACCGCAAAAATGGTGTAATACACCGTACAGTGCTATCCTCGTTAAATGGAGCACCGGTGCCCTATTTCAGATATGGCGCACGGATTTAGAAAAAAATGTTTACAATTTTTTTACTACACAGCACTTGCGCAGTGCGCTATATATTATGGCACACCGGTCCGGTAGCGTGCGCAGGGCGCACCGATAAAGAAAAATCCATTTTTTCCAAAAATTCACACAATTGCCGAATGGATTAGGATCCGACTATGCAAGTCGTCCCGTGGGTTGGACATCAATCTAAAATGAAAAACCCTAATTCTGAAATCACAGAAATAGAGAGAAGAAGGGGCAAAAACAAAAGAAATGAAGGGTTTAGGGTAAAAATGGATAAAACTGCAGAAAAAGTAAAAAAACTATAGAAAAAAGTAAAAAAATAATCAAATTTAATCACGAGATGGTTTAAAATTCTATGGTACAGGGTTTGAATCACTAGAGGTTTGGTTTCTGATTATCTGAATACTTCTGTTTGAATGTATTTCACTACTCCACAATGCCCTTGTGCTCTCTTGCTCCAGGTCTATTTCCTGCAAATATCTAGCTGAAAATTTTAGCAAAAATAGTGAAATATGAAAAGTTTTTTGTATTTATATAATTTTTTTATGAAATTAGATTTTTGAAAATATTTTGCCGCCCATTTTTCAAATTGCCGTTTTTTTTTCACTTAAAGAAAATAAAGTTGCATTTTTTTTATATTTGCGTTTATTCGTTACCGGTGCGGAAGAGTTGGGAAGCACCGACGCGTCTTTGTAATACGACGCACTGGTGCGTGTTATGATGATAAGCGCACCAAACTGTATAAAGTTCCTTTTTTTTGTATGTAAGATCATAATAAAATAATGATAATTCTAAAGTACATGAATTTATTTTCATTATTTTATAAACTTTATTACAAAAAATCGTATTATTCTAGATTTGTTATTTTACAATTATTTGCAAATTTACAAATTTAAATATTTTAATAAAATCATTTCACATTAATACAATTAAAATTTTCACATTAATAGAATTAAAATTTTACAAATATTTTACATACAATTACAATTAAAATTACATTTACAATTAGAATTAAAATTAGAATTACAACTTTACATTAATTTCACATACATGAATTACGATTAGAATTAGAATTAGAATTTTAATTTTACATACAATTACATTTACAATTTTACATAGAATTACATTTACAATTACAATTACAATTTTAGAAATATTTTACATACAATTCAATTAAAATGACAATTACAAATACAATTACAATTTTAGAATTTTACATACAATTACATTTACAATTTTACATAGAATTACATTTACATTTACAATTACAATTTTACAAATATTTTACATACAATTCAATTAAAATTACAATTACAAATACAATTACAATTTTATAATTTTACATACAATTATAATTAGAATTAGAATTTTACAATTTTTCATATATACAATTACAATCATTTCACAATAAATTAAATATTACAAATACAATTAAAATTTTACATTAATAAATATTTTACATACAATTACAGTTAAAATTACAATAAGTACAAATACAAATACAATTTTACAATTTTACATACAATTAAAATTTAAATTTCAATTACAATCACGACATAATATTTAATAAATATCATGGTCATTTAATAGTAAATTAATTAATAAACATCATCACGATCATGATAACCATCGTACAAACATCATATTCGATTAAAAAACACATTCAAACATCAAATTAACATTATATAATAACATCCTCACAACACAAACATCAAATATACATCTCATGTCAAATAACTCATGCTATCACTTATACACATCTATCTGCAAGCTAAACATTAAATGAACATATCTAACATGACCTAACAATATGCGCCACATCATGATGATCACCAACATGTAAATTAAGTACAACTGCAACATGAACATAAAATATATGGACCATATATATATATATATATATATATATATATATATATATACAACTGAATAATGTTAAAAATATACAACTGTAATATAAATGTCATGGACCAGCTGGTGGTAGTATAACAACATCAATAGCAGTACAAGTGGAGGCCTGCTTAGTAAAGGGTGCAACCTCAACAGTCGATGGTCGAGCTTGCGCATGATCATGATCACTAGTACTGATGGATGCATCAGTTGGTGGTACTAGTACAACATTAATATTAGTAGTAGTAGTGGAGGCTTGCTTAGTCAATAGTGCAGCCTCGACAGTCGATGGTCTAGCCTACTCATGATCATGACTAGTACTGACAGATGGCACTGCAGGCTGCTGACTGGACGTGGCCGATGGTCCAGCCTCATCTCCATGATGACTGCTAGATGCTGCTAGTGGATCAGCCTCATGCTCATCAGGCGCAGCGTGAGGTGAACGATTATGAGATGCATGTGAGTCGCTGCTCGCGCACTGTCCATCATGTGCTGCGGCTTGACTAGTACACCTATAGCTACGAACAGTCCTCCTCAGTCGTGTAATAGCTGCCGTAGCTCCTACAACATGCCGCATCAGGCTGTACATGTCAAGCGACATGCATCTCCACATTCGGAACAACCTATCATCGGCCTATATGTCTCTATAATGAGCAGGCCCGATGTCCACATCAATAGTCAATGCACAGAGTTGGTTGCCCAACTCCATCCTATATCTAGTCTCAGGTTGACCGCGCCTAGCAAAAGGCGGTATCGGTGCACCATGAGTAGAAGCATGTCTCTCTACTGCACCGGCCTCATCTTGATCATGATCATCCTCGGCATCGACCATGTCCTAATTATCATCAGGATCGACACCTGGATCATGTGGTGGATCCGAAATCTCCTTGCCATCAAAAGAGCCAATGTCTGCAAAATATATACAAGTACACAACAATAATTAGACAATTTCATTACACAATTTAATAAAAACAAGTTAAAGAACATGTTAGAATAAATATAAATAAAATAGTGATATTACCTCTATCATCTAGCGGCTCATCATCTGTGAAGAGGATGTTGGGACACCCTTGCCAATATAATCCAGCATAAGGACATGGGACCAAAATGAAGGGATGCAGCCCGTCAACACTAGCTAGTAAGTCCAATGCATCATGTGATATCCTGGCTGGAAACATAGTGTCTCCCCTCTTGGGCATCATCTGCCCCCACATGTGCATCCGGGCCTCGAACATCAGCCTACGAGGCTGTCGAACAAAACTAGGTCTCATCTTTGGAAACCTCTCAAAAAATAAACAAAATAGCTCTGAAGCAAAAGGGAAGTTGGCCCTCTCTTGTGCATGAGCATGACATCTATCTAAGGCCGTACAAAACTGCCACAAAAAAATGGCAGACCACTTGAAAAGTTGTGGCTGCTGTACTAAAGAATCAAAATAATATAAAAGTGAGCAACTAATGCGCTGTCGATCATTGGTGTTGTGCGTAATTGCCGAAATGATAAGTGAGAGGCATTGCACGTCTTGTCTACCAAATGCACCTATACGTAACTGACCTCCAGGTACCTGAAACTCTGAAGGAGATAGTACACGTGCTCCAATGTATCTCTGGAAGTAAACTAACTGACTCCCTGCTACACAACCAGCTGGCACATCTGGGAATGAGAGAAAATCCACCCCTCTCCTCGATAGTCCTATAATAAACTAAATATCCTCCTTAGTGGGTGTGTACCACTGGTCAGGACCAACCTGGAAAGCCTGTCGGTGGGCATTCCACCTACGGATAAGATATATTAGAAACACACTATGGGCCTTTAGGGAAGTATCCTCCTCATAGAACTTGAGGAGGCCTACCTGCCTAAGGATCCCCTGAGTATCTGCTGTAATAGGCCGAGGGTATGCATCTCTCTCCCTTTCTCGGGCCTCCCATTGGCGAATCATGTCATACTGTTCAGCCTGTTGTTGCTGCTGTTCCTCCTCTTCTCTCTGAATCATTGACATATTAAATATTTTTTTTTTATTAAAACAGACATGTATTTAGGAATTGTACATATATATATATATTTTTTGAAAAAAAAATAGACCAGTTGGTGCGCCACAAAAACAATCACGCACCGGTGGCGGTGTGGCTTAAGTTTGTAGCGCCCCGTTCTCGGTGCCCCTAATGAAATACAACGCACCGACCTCGGTGCAGTTGTTTATTTTTCAAGCACCGTTGACTATATCTAGGTTCAGAATAGTGGTGCGCTGACGGAAATATATGCCCCGAAGCGTATAGTCGTGTTAGCGCACCGACTTCATGACAATTACATAGTCGACAATGCGTTCTTTTACCCGACCGCACTGTTAACCCTCTTGGAATGCAGAATGCAGTGCGCTGACATATGCCGGGGCGGATAATACCGTCAACGCACTGCACTGGGATTCCCTTGGTCAACGATGCGCCTAGCTAAATGAGCGCACTGCATTTTATTTTATTTTTAATTTAAAATTAAGCGGGGCGCCTTTCGGTACCACCACGGAAACAATGCAGATACCATTAGCACCGGTGGTAGTGTGTCCGATAAATTTTACAGGCAGCACCGCTATCCGGTGCGAGCCGAACGACTTAGGTGTAGTGCATGACAATTTTTTGTTTTTTTTTAATGGTTATTTTTAAGGTTATTTCAAATTCTAATCTGCTAAAAGGCTTAATTATGGAAAAACTAGAAAAATACCAGTAGATTTCGCCGTCAAGGAGGAATATTAGCTGTAAAATTTGCAAAAGAAAATTTGTCCACCGTTTTTCAAAATGCAAGCTGGATATTGGTGGCCAATGCAGAACAAAAGTGCGTGGAATGGGTACAATGAGAGCACCAATGTTAGGGCGGCTCAGAGAATGGGAAATGGCACCGGTGCTTGAGAGCTCTGGAGCACTGAGGAAAGTGAAAAATGCGGTTTTTTGGCCATAAATATTTTTATTTAACCCTGTTCCGGTGCGCGGGGTTTTATAGGCGCACTGGTATGCTTACTTAAAACCACATCGGGCAGTGCCACATTTGGTGTGTTGTTTATAATGCACCAGGGTGGTTCCCTAACACCACACCAGGATGTTTCAGTTTTGGCGCATTGTTTTGTTGGTGCACCGGGGCAGAATATTTGTAAAGCACCGGTTTTTTGGCCTTAATTTTTTTTTTTAATTTAATGCTATTCCAGTGCATACGTTTTATAAGCACACCAGTGCTCTTGGATAAGAACGCACCAACACATTTCTGTTTTGGCACGGTGTTTTATTATGCACCGGTGCAGAAGAGTAGTGAAGCACCAGTGCGTTACCGTAATTGGACGCCCCGGGCGGGTGTGTACGTCGCGCACTCTATCCGGTGTGCCAATGTTTTGTGTGCACCAATGCATTCTATGGTAGAGCGTGCACCAGTAATTGAGAGTTCAGGAGCACTGGAAAAATGAAAAATCCGAGTTTTTTGTCGTAATTTTTTTAATTTAACCCTTTACCGGTGCACATGATTTATAGGTGCACCGGTGTTGTTTCTCACAAACACACCAGTGGGTTTGTGTTTTGGCGCGTTGTTTTATGATGCACCGGTGCGGTTTCGTTCTACCGCACTAGGTGGTTTCAATTTTGGCACGGTGTTTTATAATGCACTGGCACGAAATATGTGTGACACACTGGTGCTATAGAATAATACAACACACCGGGCGGGTGTGTATGGAGTTCATGGTGTCCAATGTGCCAATGTTTTTGTGCTGACCGGTGCTTTCAGTATTGCAGAGCACTGAGGCGACGTTTAATAATAAGCGCATCGAGCGGAAAACATCCGCAAAACCCTCCGCCTGCCAACCTCCTCTAGTAACCTCCGCTAGAAACATATGTATGGGGTATTTTTCTGTGGGGTTCCTCAAAAACATTCGCTAGATGGTATTTTCCTTGTAGTGTAGAAAGTTGGAGCTTCCTTTTTAGTTGTAGCTGATAAATATTGTACTCGTAAATCATATTAGAAAAGTGTTCGATGGTTTTTCTCCTGGGAGAGTTTCCACCTAAAAATTTATTTTGCATTGTTCTTATGATGAGATGTTGATTAATGTTTGATATGATGCTAATGACATTTAATGCTCTTAAAGACTAAGAATTAACTGATTCAAGTGAAATATTGATTCACCCCCCTCTCAGTATTTCCAACATAAGGATGCTTAGTAGAAACCAATTTTATGATATGATAATTACTTCATAATGATTTCCAATCAATTTATCTTATGCCACTTATATCATTGAGCAATTATACACAAAAAATATCAATAGTAATGCAATGAAAACAATAGGATCATATAGAGACAACCATACACAATAGAGATAAAAAATTTACCTTGGGAAAACCAGTCTTGGTAAAAACCCACCAACTTTTCTTCTCAGGAGAAATTATTCTTCAACAAGGTTTACAATTACAAAATTTTTCTAGAATTTTGTGCCAAAATCGAAGTCCAAAATACCAATCAAACCTATTCAAATGATAGTAGTTAATGTTGTTCAAACCACCCAAAAAAAAGAAATAAACATTGGTCAATGGTCAGAAATTCGGCCTGAGGTCAAGTTTAGACTTGAGGTTAATGTCCGAATTGCAGTCAATGGTCAACTCGATCAAACTTGAGCTCGATCAAGCCTCTGGAAAGTCAGTCAAACTTCAATAGAAACTTGGTCAATTCATCCTCTCTGATCCTTTTTGCGGTTGCTTAAGAAGATATGTTTGTTGTTGTGTGGTTGGTCAAATAAAGGACTCTCATTGTATATATATACTAGTCAAATGGAGTGAATTTGACTAGGGGTCACACCCATTCATGGTGGGGTCGGCTTGACCATTTTGAGCCTACATGATGCCGCAAAAATAAAATTGTTATTTTAATTTCCATAATTTTTCTAGGCCAACTTAGGAGGCCTTTAGGCATGCAGGAATACCTCTCGATGCTACACAAAAATCAACAAAATTATCCAAAATATCACATCTCTACAAGTAGTGCATTACACAAGGCTAAGTCAAGTTCTCAAGAAGAGGTAGAAACACAAGTGTGATGATGAAAAATAAGAAATTAATTATCCTCAATATATATGAGCTCTATCACTCACTGATATTAGCCTAGAATCCCTATAAAAAGTTTGATTTTGAGTATGAATCAAGATAACGAGTTACAAGCCAGACTAATAATGCATAATAATAAAAATGTGCCACAAAAGGCCACACATGTGGGTTGAAACTCTCCATAAGCATGATGTCATGCCCCTTTTGGAGACTAAATACCGTGAAAGTGCACAAATGGGCTAGGGGGGATGTCCAATCATCATAATCAACTCCATCCTTGAGGGGAAGCCCTCAAGAAGTGCCTCAAAATGATGCCAAGTGTCAAAACCATGCTTTGGGTGTCCTACATCACTTTATAATGGGATAGAAGTGTAACATATCATCATCTCTCTCTAGAACTGAGGCTCCAAGTGGTAGTACAAGCCATCCCTTTTTATCTTAGTGATGATCGTCATCATCTGGAATTCAGAACAAATCATGCCCATAAAAGGGTGTCAAAGCTAGCTTGGGGGCATACTGGGTCCGTTGGGTACATCATTAAGAATCTCCAACACCAAGCAACAAAAGGAGCTTAGTTTTTCAACATCTGGGTCTAAGGTGTCAATCATATGTTGGAGTCATCGAAGTACCCAACACTCTTCTCTGTAGGGGTGAAATTGCATTTGCAAGGTCAGCACTGCTCTATGAAAGTGTAGAAAGACCCAAACATAATGTGTAGTGGAGGCATGAAATGTGCTCTTAGGGCCTCTACTGCAATGTGAAGGATGACCTAGCAAAACCATCTCAAAATCAAGCAAAAGTTACCCATCATTAAGGACAATGACCATAGATGTATCATAGTGGATCACACTTCATTTTTAAGGGCATAATAACACTTGAAACTGGGACCACCTTCAAATATCTAAGTAGACGAAGTCCCGTAAATGTTGATTTGGGGTAGCATCAGATGTGATCTAAGTCTCAAATTTTGTGGAGAAGCTTAGACACATGTATTCCAGATAACCCAGAAATCATTTGGGAATTTCCACTCAGAGACTGTTTTATTTAATAAATTAATTATTTTTAATGAGACCCTAAGTCTAAACTTAGGAAATTAAAATAATTAATAGGTATTAATCTAAACTGTGGGTGTAACTTCTAGAAGAAGACAAGGATCAAGCCAAAATGATCTTAGCCATTGATTAGCTTTTAATATGGGTCGTTGAATATCAACAAGAAGAGTATTTATGGAAGGATTGAGGGCCATTTGGAAACACACCAAAAAGGGTTGACACTAGGATTGTGCAGAAGGGTTGACGATGGGACTGCCAGAGCCTGTCAGAGGCATCTCATTCAGTGGTTGGATCAGCTGGGATTTCCAGTGATACTGTGAGGTAACCTCACTAATATTTATGTCAGTGATACTCTGTAACTAAATTGGATTTTTCCGGGGACGTTTGTCCAAAAACAACTGTGTCCTGTGTGATGTTTTTATTTATTTCTCAGTTTCTTGTTTCGACATATTTAATTAATTGAGCGAAGGATGCAGTAGTAATTTGCTTTAGTATTTTCAGTAGAACACTTAAAATAAATTGTTCATTTGATAATAAGTAGGTGAAGTAATTTCAGTTGGCTAAAATAGGATTCTAGACTTGGAATTTCACACGGCATCAGAGTGTTGCAGGTGAAATAAGAAGAGTAGAGCTAGCATTGGGTAGGAGGTTGAATAACTACAGGAGGCAGAAGTTTGAATCCCCAGAGGGATTGCGCAATCCAGGCTAGGAGGGTTGAATTTTCGAGGAAATTCTCTCTCTGAGTGAGTCAACGGAGAGGAAGGGCTTCCAGATCGAAGTTTTTTCATGGAAGAAGTGTAGAGCCTCAACGTTAGTGCTGTTGGGACACCGTTTTCTATAGGAAAATCCGCTTTTTCTACACAAAAAGTTGTCAAAGGAAGAAAAGAAGCACAGTGAGGGAATTTTCTTCCTCACAGAATTCCTAGTTGGGGAATTCTATTTTTTCAAGATTTGTGCAGCAGATTTGGGAGGCTGAGTTACCACCACCAGCAAGGAGTGTGTAAGCCAGTCTAGCATTGCACAGAGGAGAAAGAGAGGGAGAAAATTTGACATTTTCAGACGACAGAGATGGCAACTAGCGGGTTCAATCACACTGAGGGGATTTCTTCCTCAGAGAATTTTGAGCCAAGGAATTAGATTTCCCACTTCATAGTGTTGCGATTTTCGGTAGAATCGAATGCGCTCTAGCTTCGAAATTTTGTGCAGGGGCTAGAACACATGAGATCTCCAAGTCCCAGAAATCGTTTGGAGAAATTCCACCTAGAACCTAAGTTATTCAAAATATTAATTATTTTAATGTAGACCCTAAGTCTAACTTAGGGAAATTAAATAATTAAGGTGAATTAATTTAGACATGTGGGTGAGAATTTTCTAATTGACATGGATCAAGTCTTTTCTAATCTTAGTCGTCGATTAGAGATTAGATCACGACCATTGAATGTTCAATGAGAAAAGGATTAAAGGAAGGCTTGGGGTTAATTGGAGAACATACACAGAGTGGCAACACTTGAGCTAAGTCGAAATTCTGGGGCGTGGTTTGCTGAGAATTTTCGAGTGAGCTTGCAGTGCAGTGAGGGGAAGATCAATAGGGAGATTTTAGATCTGAGGTCGAGAATACATTGGCAGAGAGGCAGATTCGTACCAAAGCAGTGCAAAGACCTAGCAAGGGGTGACGCAGGCCCAGCTAGAGCAAGGTACACTACAAGGAAAAGACCCTCTAGCAGAGGTTATAAAGGAGGTTTTTAGTGTTATAAAATTGGCCAAAATTGTCAAAAAAACATTTGCTACAACATTTGTTTATGGTTACAAAGGTTTTGGTGGAGCTTTTAACAGAAATTCAACACAACTAAAAAGACTGGGCGGACGGATGTTATTACTGATTTTTTTTTCATCTGTGCGCTACTAAGGTTTCAACGCACCGGTGCGTGTCATCTAGAAGGTGACCCCGGGGCGGTCGAAGGTGCATGCATCGGGCTGTCAAGGTAAAAAACCGCACCGAGTGTAGTGTTGGTGATACAACGCACATGGCCGTTCTAATTGGTCTTGGGATTTATGCGGTGTCCATAGGTCGTCTCAATGCACCGGTACATAGAATTATACAAACGCATCAGTGCGCCGTATTAGAAAAACACACCAAGATTTATAATTGGTATTGGTACTTGTGTGGTGCCCATAGGTCATACAAATGCATCGGTGCGTAGTCTCACATAAATGCATTGGTGCGCAGTATCGCACAAACACACCGAGGTTTTTAATTGGTTTTGGTATTTTTGCGATGCCCATGTGTCGTACAAGACCCAGACGCTTACAAACTTACATAAACACACCGTTAACAAGAAGAATCATACGGCCTATTGTTCATCTGTATTTTTTAGAAACATTGACTCCGTGATAAGGTAATTATTGTGATTTTTAGCATCTCATTATTCATCAAAATTCGATTAGCATCTTATAACAATATTCACATTAATTAAATTTTTATTAATGCATTCGAATGTGATGTCTTGATTAATTTGTTATATCATATCATAATTATTGTGATTTTTGTACCATTATTCATCAAAAGTCGACACATATATATCTTATAACAATATTCATATGAATTAAATTTTTATTAGTGCATTTGAATGTGATGTTTGGATTAATTTGTTATATCATATCATCAATTTTCACATCTCTTCATTATAATATTTAATCATCCATAAACTTAGTCAGTGGTGTTATATTTCACAACAACAATGGAGAACACAATAGAATAAATTAAAACATATATATATATATATATATATATAAGACAGTCTTTGTCATACAAAATGGAAAATTTATTGGTATCCCTTTGTCTTTCAATTGGGACACTATGTTCATTACATTAAACAAAATGTCTGATTTCACAGACAAATATTTCAAAAAATACAACGCCTTGCTTTGATATCCAAACATAGTGATCATTATTCTTCGCTTGAACTGCTGTCATTACTAGAGCTACTTCCATGAATTGGGTTATTTTCAGGAATTTTTTGTTCACGGTGTTGATTGTTTTCTTCTTATTCACCTTCCATCTACAAACACAAAAATAAACTGTAATGAGTGTATATACATTGGTGAGAATAATGAAAATTGCAATATTAAATAATATACATCAATGTAAATAAAAAAGAAATGACGTACCATAGCAAAAATTGACTCATAAACTATACACATTCTTTCAAAACCATGTACCATGCCATCTTTCAAGATTTTATCTATTGGCGCAGTTCCATACTTTGTTTCCTGTAAGTTTTATACCCCATAACAAGCCATATGTTTAATAGATTTTTTTAAATTTAATATATATATATATATATATATATATATATATATATATATATATATATCCTATTATTATAGACGGAGCTAAGTAAAACAAGATCGATAGATGCTTACAAATTCCACAATTAATTTCTGATATGCCAACATATACTCACAACCCATATTCAACCCAATTTCAATCAATTCGTCCGATGGTTGTTCTTAGTATGTTAGCACCTGTTTGAAGACATTCAATGATGATTTTTGTAAAACAACTTAAAAAATACAAAAATGAAATCTAGTTAAGTTGTTATAAGGAAGTAACAATTACTCACAAACTTAGATATCAACCATTTTCTTCCTTGTTGTCCTGTTTTATGTGCTGAATGGGTTCCATTTTCTTTTCTTTTATGCAAGAAAATACTTGAAAATTAATATTTAATGTTAAATTGTTTATTTATTGTACCAAATGATCGAAAAATTCAATGATTACATATTACATTTGAAGCATGTTGTTGTTGAGATGGCTCCTCCTGCGATGCAATTTTGTCAATTTCTTTGATCATCTCCTTGTACACCTTTTTGGACATTCCTACTGGCATATTTTTTATATCACCTCGTTCATCTTTTGAGATTTTCATAATCTTCCTGAAAATGTAACATGACAATAAACTATTTAATTTTTATATTGATATATGAAAAGTAAATATAACAAAAGTGATATTTATAAATAATTCTAGACAAACATTTAAAGAAATATTACTTTTTCATTCCTTTTTTTTTGTTGTTGTACGTTTTTGCTTTTAAAAGTCTGACATATCTCATTGACCAATTCTCTCGAAAATCTTCCTGTAATTTAGATAAAATTTGGTTCTTGGAATCATTGGATTGATTTTTATATTGTAAGTGGAAATAACGTCTATACATTCATTCCACTAAATCCCTCAAACTTTTGTAAAAGTTTCCCCCCCTTTCATTAACCTCTAGCACCACTCCAGATGAGCTAAGGAGAAATTCATTTTCATTTGCATGTTTTATTTTTTTTCTTTTCTTAGAACAACATTCCTTTTCTGAGTTGTTGGTCCTTGTAGAACATTAAACAAATGTGAATTAATAGATTGTTTGACACATGTTATCTAATAATTTTAAGTATATTATTAATGAAAATTAAAAAAAGAAATTCATATTGGATCGATAGTATTTTTTTCATTCACCTGATTCATCATTTTGCAATTTTTCCATCAAGCTTTTACACTCTTCTGGTCCTAGATAAAAAATAACCTTATTGAGCTTCGTCATTTTGTGGCTCTGCATGATACACAGTAAACAATACATATTAGTTAAACTTACATATAGTTCAAAAATAATATTTTTTGTTAAGAATTTATAAAGAACTTACATTTTTTTCTTTTCTTGATGTTTTATTAGTATTTTTGTTACTTGATCTATTCTCAGTCATTTCTTTATCAATATGAAACTTGTACCATATCATTCATTGATATATTAATAAATAAATTGTCAAATTTTCACGTAAAAAAAAAATTCTCAAAAAACTAGTGCGCCATTCGTGGTGTATACACCGACCTCGATGCATGGGGGTCTTATAAACGCACTGCACAAACAATATAATAGACTGTACGATGCTCTATGTCAACAAGGATCACTGGTGTGTTACATGTTAACCACCGCACCGATTAACACAGAGAAAATAATAAAAATTGTCCAGTGTTAGTTTTTGTAGCATAAACGCCCTGCACAAACAAGGGACCACCATACGGTGCTCTCTGTCAACTAGGAGACTAGGTGCGGTGCGTTATATGTTACATGGTGCACCGATTAACACAATAAAACATTTTATTTGGAAACAACACGTTCCCGGTGCGCCATAATGAAATAGCGCGTCGCTGCCCTATTTTACATATGGCGCACTGATTAAAAAAATATATTATTTTTTAATTTTTTATTACACAGTACTTTCGTGGTGAACTTGGATAATACAGCGCACCAGTGCGCTAGGTTATACATGGCGCACCGATAAATTTTTATTTTTTTTTCAAAAATTCACGCAATGGCCGACATGGATTGAGATCCGACTATGCAAGTCATCCCGTGGGTTGGATGTCAATCTAAAATGAAAAGCACTAATTCTGAAATCACAGAAACAGGGAGAAGAAAGAACATAAACAAAAATAATGAAGGGTTTAGGGTAAAAATAGATTTTTTGTTTTGTTTCTGAAAATGAAAAAAAAATTGATTTTTTTTTTCTTACTTCGTAAAAAAACTACAGAAAAAGTAAAAAAAATAATCAAATTTAATCACGAGATCCTTTTAAATTCTATGAAACAGGGTTTGAATCACCAGAGCTTTGGAATTCTGATTGTTTGAATACTTCTGTTCGAACGCATTTCGCTGCTCCACAGTGCTCTCGTGCTCTCTTGCTCCAAGTATGTCTTCTGCAAATCTTTGGCTGAATTTTTTTGCAAAAATAGTGAAAATAATGAAAAGTGTTTAGTATTTAAAGAATTTTTTTATGAAATTAGATTTTCGAAAATATTTTGCTGCCCATTTTTCAATTTACCATTTTTTTTTACTAAAAGAAAATAGAGTTGTGCTTTTTTTATTTGCGGTTATTCGTCATCGGTGTGTCACTTAATAGCACCGCACTGATACGTCCATTGGTAACATGACACCAATATGTAGTAACTAAAACGCACCGGTGCAAGATTATGTATATAGTAACATCGATTTGCGGTTAAGGCACCGAAATTACTTTTAGGTGTGCACACCAAAATTTAGTGAAATCCGACCATAGAAATTGAGAATTAGAATTTTGTTTATTCTTGATGGAAAGATGCAATTAGAATTATAATAAGAATTTAGAATTAGAATTGGATAAATTCTTGATGGAAGTAACTATTCTTCCAATGCATTTTGTTTATTGCAAGAGGTCCCCACTCATTATGTGGAGAGAATGCAATGTGAGACATGTGAAGATGCAATACTACAGGGTTCAAGTGGGCAATTGTGGCATGTAAACCTGTGCTATGCTAAGACATGGGAAATTTTGACAATTGGTTGGGAAATTTTTGTTTCTAAGTAGTTTATTGAAGTTGGAGATATTTTAGTTTTTAGACATGTTGGAAATGTACATTTTGCTATGAAAATATTTGGGCCATTTCTTTTCAAAACTACACCTCTTCTTCTTTCAGAAAACGAAACTTGAACCTTTCCACAACCTGCAACAAAAAAATGTGCCAACAGGAGCCTCTGACATGCATATCTATTTCTGACATGCATATATATTTTTTTTGTTGAGGTCTCAAAGGAATTGATTATGGCCAATCTGCTTCGCTGACGAATCTGCCTGAATTTTCTTTGGTTCTGTGGAAGGGTGCAGTTACTAACATATACAAGATTGTAAGCTCCCTCCAACTGTCATTAAATTGCAGAATATGGATAAAACTCCATAGAAACGCCTATCATTAGCGTAAAATGCCTCGAAACACAGAATGGAGTGTTTTATTTTTTGAAAGTTCTGTGTTATTATGGTGAAAGAAATTATACTTTCTATTTTGTGCTAATATGGTGAAGAAATGGAATAATGCTCAAGTATATGACAATAGCCTTCAATCATATTCTCAAAATATCTGGGTTCTTTGTTAAATGCATAGCTACAAGATTCGGTCATATCGCTACTAGGAAAAATTCAACTGAAATACCAATACGATAGGGTCGGTACTGTCCACTGTCCCATGAACCCATAAACCCCACAAAAAATCTCAAAAACCTTTTGATAAAATTCAAAATAGTCCAAAAAAGTTGTTGTTGTTGTTGTTGTTTTTTTTTTTCCTATTGCATTCTTGACACTCGAATTCTTCTAAAATCTGTTCATGGAATTAGCATCCATAAGAGGCAACACAATGGTAATATACTCAAATTCTTCTAAAATATGTTCAATGGAATTAGTACATGCGAAATGGTACATGTGTTATTTCATCAATATTTATACTTTTTAAGATGCGTTTTTATAAAGAAGAGACTTTAATTACCTTATACCTTATAAGACTCTTTTTTTCAAAACATTATAATATTTATTTTGAAATAATGTTAAAATCAATATTTCAATTGATAATTTGCAATTATGTTGATCTCAATAAAAATGGCGTACTGTATAAGTTCTTTGTTTTGGTATGTAAGATCATAATAAAATAATGATAATTCTAAAGTACATGAATTTATTTGCATTATTTTCTAAACTTTATTATGTTACAAAAATTCATATTATTCTAGATTTATTATTTTACAATTATTTACAAATTTACAGATTTAAAATTTTTAATAAAACCATTTCACATCAATACAATTACAATTACAATTACAATTTTACAAATTTACATACAATTAGAATTAGAATTTTAGAATTTTACATACAATTGCAATAACAATTAAAATTTTACAATTATTAAAATTTTACAAATATTTTACAATTACTAGTTGTGCATTACAATTACAATTTTAGAATTTTACAAACAATTACAATTACAATTTTAGAATTTTACATAAAAATTACAATTACAATTACAATTTTACAAATCTACATATATACCATTACAATTACAATTATAGAATTTTACATACAATTACAATTTTAGAATTTTACATTAGAATTATAATTACAATTTTACAATTTTACATATATACAATTACAATTACAATCATTTCACAATAAATTAAATATTACAATTAAAATTAAGATTTTACAAATATTTTACATACAATTACAATTTTAGAATTTTACATACAATTAGAATTAGAATTACAATTTTACAATTTGTCATATATACAATACAATTAAAGATATAATTACAATCATTTCACAATAAATTAAATATTACAATTACAATTAAATTTTTACAAATATTTTACATACAATTACAATTAAAATTATAATTACAAATACAAATACAATTTTACAATTTTACATACAATTAAAATTAAAATTTCAATTACAATCACGACATAGTATTTAATAAATATAATGGTCATTTAATATTAAATTAATTAATAAACATCGCGATCATGATAACCATCGTACAAGTTACATCATATTTGACTAAAAAACACAGTTAAATTCGCTAACATCATCGTGATCATGATCATCTAACAAAACACAATTAGCATTGCATAACATCATCACAACACAAACATCAAATATACATCTCATGTCAAATAACTGCTATCACATACACATCTATCTGCAAGCTGCACATTAAATGAACATATCTAACATGACCTAACAATATACACATCATGATGATCACCAACATGTAAATTAAGTACAATTGAAACATGAACATAAAATACATGGACCATATATATATATATATATATATATATATATATATATATATATATATATATATATAAAACGAAGAAGGAAATATACAACTCGTAATATACCCTCTATGGATCACTCGGGTGGTATATCATCAATAGCAGAACTACCGAGGCCTTCGTCAATGGTGCATCCTAGCGGTTTCCGTATACATGATGATCATCATGTGTCCGTCGTATCCGTACCGGTTCTCATGTCGATTAGACTCAACTGCTTCGCCGTCGATCGTGATGACTCGACATGGTCGGCGGCCCAACCTCGCTCATGACCGCGAGTACCGGTCAGCACAGTCGCTAATCGATGAAAGGTTGATGGTCCAGCCTGCTCTCCATGATGACTGCTACTTGATGTTAGTGGAGGCTACTCATCGGGCGCGGTGTGAGGTGAACGATCATCAGGTGATGCGTCGCTACTCATAGAATGTCAATCACGTGCTGCATCTCGACCACATCTATAACGTGAAATGGTCCTCCTCAGGTGCGTAACTAAGGTCGTAGCTCCTATGACATACCACATCAGGTTGTACATGTCACGTGGCATGTCTCTCCACATATATAACAACCTACCATCGGCCTGTATGTCTCCCATAGTAGCGGGCCTGACTCCCGCCTCACCAATCAATACAGTGAGTTAGTCGCCCAACTCCCTCTTGTATCTGCTATCAATCCTACCTCGCCTAGCAAAAGGCGGTACCAACGCTCCAACAGGAGCATGTCACTCTGCACTGGCCTCCTAATGATCCTCGGCATCTGGCATATCTTGATCGTCATCAGGATCCACACTTGGATCATGTGGTAGTGCTGGCATGTCCTCAACAATATTTAGACATTTTCATTACACAATTTAATAAAACAAGTTAAAGAACATGTTAGAATAAATTTAAATAAAACAGTAATATTACCTCTATCATTCGGTGGCTCATCATATGTGAAGAGGATGTTGGCACACTCTCGCCAATCCAAACCAGCATAAGGACAGGGGACCATAATGAAGGGATGCTCGTCAACACTCACTAGCAACTCTAGTGCATCATGCGATATCCTCGCTAGAAACACAGTCTCGCCCCTCTTGGGCATCATCTGTCCCCACATGTGCATCCGTGCCTCGAACATCGGCCTACGAGGCTGTTGAACAAAAGTAGGTCTCGTCTATGGAAACCTCTCAAAAAATAAACAAAAAAACTATGAAGTAAAAGGGAAGTTGACCCTCCCTTGTGCATGAGCACGACATCTATCTAAGGCTGTACAGAACTGCCGCAAAAAAAATGGCAGACCACCTGACAAGTTGTGGCTCTTGTACTAAAGAATAAACATAATATAGAAGCAAGCAACTAATGCGTTGCCCGTCACTGGTGTTATGTGAAATGGTTGAAATCAGAAGTGAGAGGCGCCTCACCTCCTCACTAACAAATGCACCAATACGTAACTGACCTTCGGAGACCTGAAAATCTGAAGGAGATAGTATATCTGCGCTAATGTATCTCTGGGAGTACACCAACTGACTCCCTGTTGAATAGCCAACTGAAACCTTTGGGAACGAGGGAAAATCCACCCCTCTCCTCGATAGCCCTATAATGAAATATATTTCCTCCTCAGTGGGCGCATACCACTGGTTAGGATCAACCTGAAAACCCTGTAGGTGGGCATTCCACCTACGGATAAGATGTCTAAAAAACACACCATGGAACTTTAAGGAAGTAGCCTCCTCATAGAACTTGAGGAGGCCTACCTGCCTTAGGAGCCCTTGGGTAGCTGCTATAATAGGGCGAGGGTACACATCTATCTCCCTCTCTCGTGCCTCCCACAGGCGAACCATGTTATACTGGTTCGCCTGTTGTTCCTGTTGTTCCCCCTCTTCTCTCCTTTCACGTATTTGAATGATTGACATATTAGATACATGTTTTTTTATTAAATGAGACATGTATTTAGGAATATACATCTATAATTTTTTTAAGAAAAAAAAAAAAAAAAGCCGGTGCACCACAAAAAACAGGCATGCACTGGTACCGATGTGTTTTTTTTGTCGCACACTTGCGGCGGTGCACCAGAAAATCTTCAGCGCATTGGCAGCGGTGCACCTGAAAATTTTCAGCGCACCATTGACTATGGACGGTGTCGGGAGTGCGGTGCGCTGACTAAACTCTATGCCCCGGGGCGTAGAGTTGGTTACATAGTCAATGGTGCAATATTTTATCAGGCCACACTATTAACCCTATTGAAATGCGGAATGCGGTGCGCTGACAAACATGCCCACCCCGAGGCGGATATTTAAGTCAATGCACCGCATTGCCGCTATTTCACATAGCCAATGGTGCGGACGAGTAATCGACCGCACTGCACTTTTTTTAAAATTTTAAAATAACACGGTGCGCCTTTGGTACTGCCCTGAAACCGATGCAGATATCGTTCTCACCGGTTGCGGTGCGACCGGTAAATTTACAGGCAACACCTTAAATCGGTGTGAGCAGAACGACTTGAGCACATCGCGCGACAATTTTTTTTCTTTTTCTTTTAAATGGTTAATTTTAAGGTAATTTGAAATTCTAATCCGCTAAAAGGCTTGATTATGGAAAAACAAGAAAAATACCTGTATGTTTGGCCGTTGAGGAGGCATATTGGCTGTAGAATTTGTAAAAGAAAATTTTCCCACCGTTTTGCAAAATTCAAGCTGGAGATTGGTGGGAAATGCACAGCAATAGTGCGCGCAATGGGTGCAATGGGAGCACCGATGTCAGGGCGGCTCAGACAAGGATAAATTGCACCGGTTCTTGGGAGCTCTGGAGCACTGAGAAAAGTGAAAAATGAGGTTTTTTGGCCGTAATTTTTTTTTATTTAACCTTGTTCTGGTGCGTGGGGTTTTATAGGCACACCGGTGTGTTTGCTTAAGACTGCACCAGACGGTTCTTGTTTTGGCACGGGGTTTTACGACGCATCGGTGCAGAATATTTGTAAAGCACCGGTGCGCTACAGTAATAAGATGCACCGGGCGGGTGTGTACAGAGTGCACAGTGTCCGGTGTGCCAATGTTTTGTACGCACCGGTGCTTTCTCTTGTTGAACGCACCGGTGCGATTTAGGATGATAAGCGCACCAGACGAAAAACATCCGTGAAAACGTCCACCCGCCAACCTCCTCTAGTAACCTTTGCTAAAAACGGATGTCTGGGGAATTTTTATAAGCGGTTCCTCAAAAACACTCACTAGAGGGTCTTTTCCTTGTAGTGGTAGAGGTAGCGTAGGCCCAACAGGAGTGACGAAGGCCCAACCAGAGTTGCACAGAGGCTCACGCAGGGTCATAGGGCTGATGCAGTGCTGGGAAAGGCATCGTTGGGGTTCCAGTGTGCCAGAAAGGGCTCGTTTTCAGCAGATCCATAAGGTGTTAAGAAGCCACACTGAAGGGTGACGCAGTGACTGCATAGGAACATGCGGGGTTCTTCATCCTCAGCTGAATCAACCATATTTTTTGTCTTCGAGTGATAGAGGTACATTTGCCGTGATTTTCTCTGTTTGGACGAACCATGTATGGTGCCCTTGAATGTATTCAAGATTCATCATAATAATAAAACCCTTTAAGAGTTATTGCACCGATTTTCCTGCATTGGGTTTTTTCGGGGGTATTTGTCAAAAAAATATTGTATCCTTTGTCATGTTGGCTTTATTCTTCAGTGCTTGATCTGTATGTATGTGTAGGCTGCAGTAGTGTTTACTTTGATGTTTTACTGAATATTTCAAAAAAATAAATTGTCAATTAAATCAAACAAGTAGGAGAAGTAAATCATAATACTATAGTAGGGTTTTTGTAATTTGGATTCAGAATTTTTCACATGGTATTATATCTATTGCAGATCAGGGGGAGTTGAAGCCATCAGTGAACTAATGAAGATATTTGCTGTAGGAAAGCAACTAGGACAACCTAGATCCATAAAGAGGCATCACAACACCTGAGGGACAACGCAGACCCAGTAGGGGTGACACATAGCATGTCTAGCTCACGCAGAGCTGATGCAGAGGCTGAAACAAGCCCAAAAGGGCGACACATAGCCTATCTAGCTCATGAAAAGCTGAGGTAGAGGCTGACGCAGATCCAAGAGGGTGACACAACTGAGAGGGGGTGATTCTATGCTAGTTGTCGTGGCTGGAGGTGCAACTTTTTTTTTTTTATCTTCGAAGTTGCCGGTGGGGCATTGTTTCTGTCAGTGCATAACAATGTATAGCAGGATTGACAAAGTAAGGGGAAACAATTCCTCAAGAGACTTTCTAGCCAAGAAGTCTGAGATCCAATCAATGGAGTGATTAGAGAGGGTTGATTCGACAGAATTGGTGGAGGATTTCTGGAAAGGAAATCACTAGTCAGAGGGAGCGTATTCTCTAGAGGGTTTCTATCGCCAAGAAACCTAGATCCAGTCTCTTGCTGAGAGAAACAACAGAATAAGGGAGAAGAGCATATGTTTCAACATCGTTGAGCAGAGATGGCCTCTCATGGATTGAGGGATCAAGACAGGTTACATGGAGAATCTAACTTCGTCATCTGGAAGGCCAGAATCTAGTCAGTCCTTGATGAATATCACATCAAAGATAATTCCAAGAAGGCTATAACTGTTCTTGTTGACGGTGATCCGTTGAAGAAGTATGAGGAAGCACAAGAAAGGGCCAAACGCTTGATAATGGATGGGGTAAAGGATCACGTGGTCCCACACATTTTCGAGAAGAATATGGCAAATAAGATGTGGATGACCTTGACCACATTGTATCAAGGTACTTCTGTCCAGAGCAAGATGCTTCTGGAGAATCAACTGCGACTATTTTAGATGCACAAGGGAGAGGAAATTGACCCCTCCCTCATTATATTGAAGGCGATTCAAGATCATTAGTTGCGATGGGGGGCAACTCCTGATGATGGTCTCATGGTGAGAACTGTCCTTAGTGCAATCATCGATGATTGGGATACCTTTGTCCAAAGTATTTTTGGCAGAGCACAACTTCCAAATTGGGAGGACATGTGGGCAACTCTTTGTCAAGACGAGATCAGGAGACTGTCTAAGATTGGTAGCAGGAGCAGAGGAGCCAAGATCAAGAAGGAGGAGGAGGAAGATTCGACTCTTTCATCTAAGGGACAACGACAACATCAAGGGAAGAAGAAGAAGGACCTCTCAAAGGTCCAATGCTTCAGATGTGGTGAATTAGGACATTTCGCCAATACTTGTCTTCAAAAGAAGAAGGGAAAGGAAGATTCAGATTCCAAGGTTGTGATAGCTAAAGGGGATGATGGCAATGATGATGATGTGGCTATGAGTGCTCATGTGCCTCGATAGAAGAGGTGGGGCGGCAATGATCTGTAGTTCTCTTGAACTGCATATGAGGAGCAGGATCCTTGAGGTGCCCAAACTCTTGGATCAGATATGAGCTACGAGAGCCCATAAAGACAGTAGCAGGATGAATGGAGTAAGTTGGTGTAGAGGATTATGGAGGCTCGGTGGCAGTGAGGGCGTTGAATATTGGAGCAGCATAGTGCAAAGGCAGAATAAGCATGGAAGCAACAACGTAGAGGTTGATTGGACTTCAAAAACGCATAGGGGTAGTGCTTACGCAGTGTAGAGCAGCAGCAACGCAGAGTTTCAGAGGGTCAATGCAGTCCAATAGCAGAGGGTGCTTCAGTATAGAGATGTAGCCAAACTGACTTGTTCATTTTATTTTGGGTGAAATCCTTCAATTTATTATTTCTCAGCAACTGTGTTGCAGTGCAACAGTTAGCAGTGGCATTGCTATGGGGAGCATGAAGCATCATTTAAGAGGGAGATGCAGTACAGATGAGGTAGTGATTATGGCAGAGTCATGGGCATCAGTATAGAAGGCAGGAGCACAGTGGATGAAGGGCAATCGCCGAGCATCAGCAGCGCAAGGGACCAATGCCATGGATCAAAGTAATGCTTCTGGAGTGAAGTGTTGCTAGAGCACATTCCTCGCTAAGAGGGAGTGTTGAGATTTTGGGTAGCATCGGATGTTCTTTAGCTCAAAAACTTTGTGGAGGGGCTAGAACACATGAGATCTTCAAGACCCATAAATCGTTTGGAGAAATTCCACCCAAAACGTAAGTTATTCAAAATATTAATTATTTTAATGGAGACCCTAAGTCTAACTTAGGGAAATTAAATAATTAAAGTGAATTAATTTAGACATGTGGGTGAGAATGTTCTAAGTGACGTGGATCAAGTATTTTTTAATCTTAGCCATCGATTAAATATTGGATCACGGTTGTTGAATTTTCAACGAGAAAAGTATTAAAGGAAGGCTTAGGGTCAGTTGGAGAACATACACAGACTGGTAGCACTTGAGCTAAGTCGAAATTATGGGGCGCAGTTTGCTGAAAATTTTCGAGTGAGCTTGTAGTGCAGTGAGGGCAGATCGACAGAGGGATTTCAGATTCGAGGCCAAGAATACATTGACAGAGAGGCAGATCCGTACCAGAGCAGCGCAGAGACCCAATAAGGGTGACACAGGCCTAGCCAGAGCAACCTAGAGGCAGCGTAGGCCCAACAGGGGTGACGCAGGCCTAGCCAGAGCTACGCAGAGGCCCACGCAGGGCCGTAGAGCTGGCGCAGTGTTGGGAAAGGAAGCGTTGGGGTTCCAATGGGCTAGAAAGGGCTCGTTTTCAGCAAATACAAAAGGTGTGAAGCAACCACATTTAAGGGTGATGCAATGACTGTGTAGGCACCTGTGGGGCTCTTCATCCTCAGCTGAATCAACCATATTTTATGTCTCCGAGTGTAGAGGTACATCTACCGTGATTTTCTCTCTTTGGGCAAACCGTGTCTGGTGCCCTTGAATGTATTCATAAGTTTGCAAAATAATAAAACCCTCTAAGAGTTTTTGCACATGTTTTCCCACATTAGGTTTTTCCAGGGACATTTGTCCAAAAAATATTGTGTCCTTTTTCATGTGGGCTTTATTCTTCAGTGCTTGATCTATATGTATGTGTAGGCTGCAGTAGTGTTTACTTTGATGTTTACTAAATATTTCAGAAAAATAACTTGTTAGTTAAATCAAACAAGTAGGAGAAGTGAATCAGAATACTACAGTAGGGTTTTTGTAATTTGGATTCAGAAATTTTCACATGGTATCATAGCTATTGCAGATCAGGGGGAGCTAAAGCCATCAACAAAGTGACAAATATTTTTGTGGCAGGAAAGAGACTGAGACAACCCAGTTCTAGAAAGAGGTAGTGCAACACCTGAGGGACAACGCAAACCCAATAGGGGTGACGCAGAGCCTGTCTGGCTCACACAGAGGCTGACACAGGCCCAGAAGGTTGACACAGATCATGTCTAGCTGACGCAGAGCTGATGCAAAGGCTGACATAGGCCTAAGAGGGTGACACCGTCCAAGAGGGGGTGATGTTGTGTCAGTTGTCGTGGCTAGAGGTGCAGTTTTTTTATCTTCGAAGTTGCTAGTGGGGCATTGTTTATGCCGGTGCAGAAAAATGTCTAGCAGGGTTGAAAAATTAAGGGGAAACAATTCCTCATCATAATTTCTAGCCAATAATTTTGAGATCAGATTAACAGAGTGATTGGAGAGGGTTGATTCGACAGAATTAGTGGAGGATTTCCGGGAAGGAAATCACTGTTCATAGGGAGTGTATTCTCTAGAGGGTTTCTATCGTGAAGAAATCCAGATCCGGTCTCTTGCTGAGAGCAGTAATAGAATAAGGGAGAAGATCATTCGTTTATACATTGTTGAGCATAGATGGCCTCTCATGGATTGAGGGATCAAGATAGGTTAGATGGAGCATCTAACTTCATCATCAGGAAGGCCAGAATCCTGTCATTCCTTGGTGAATATCGCATCAAATATTATGTCGAGAAGGTTGTAGTTGTTCATGTTGACGCCGATCCGTTGAAGAAGTATGAGGAAGAAAAATCAAGGGCCAAACGCTTGATAATGGACGAGGTAAAGGATCATGTGGTCCCACACATTGCCGAGAAGAATACGACAAATGAGATGTGGACAACCTTGACCACATTGCATCAAGGTACTTTTGTCTAGAGGGAGATGCTTCTGGAGAATCAACTACGACTATTTGAGATGCAGAAGGGAGAGGAAATGTTGTGTAACCAACTCCAAAAAGAGAAGAAAAGAGATATCAACGCCTTAGAAATGAGCCACTTCGAGGGGGAAACCTCCAATACATTACATAAATGAACAATTCTTAGATGATACAATTTACAAAACCTCCTTTCTATATATAGGAGTCCATGGGGCCATAATGTAATCCTAGTGGGCCATAATGTAATCCTAGCCGACCTAACAATAATAATTTAAGGGCACAATAATAAAAAATTGGGGGTTACAAGGGTACAATAATAACAATAAGGGGGTTACACTAACAACAATAAGGGACTATACTAGTAATATAGGGACCTAACATGCCCCTCTCCTTCAAAAAAGTGTTGTCCTCAACGCTTGAGTAGCTCTGGGTGCTTCTGTATGAAATTCTCATCCTCCCATGTAGAATCTTCAGTGGGTAAGTTCTTCCACTTGATGAGATACTCTGAAATTGATCGATTCCGTAGTTGTCGAGTTCTTGTTTCCATGACCGCTTTTGGTTCCAATATGATTTTTCCTTCCTCATCAAGTTCTGGCAATATTGTTTGAACTGGAAGATTTTCACCTATAACCTTCTTTAAGCATGAAACATGGAAAACTGGATGTACTCGCGAAGAAGCAGGAAGCTCCAATTTGTATGCCATAGTACCAATCTTTTGCAACACCTTGTAAGGACCATAGTACTTTGGCGATAATTTATTGTCCTTCTTAGCTTGCTTGAGGGACATTTGTTTGTATGGTTGTAGCCGTAAAAATACCCAATCTCCTACATCAAAACTTCTCTCGCTGCGATGTTGATCTGCCTGTTGTTTCATTCGATTTTGTGCCAAATTAGGGTTATCCTTTAAGAGTTGGAAAACTTCTTGTTGATGCTCGATGTGATCTTCCACTGCTTGAACCTTCGAATTTTCCCTTAAAGATGATGTGATCGATGGTGGATGATATCCATAAAGTGCCATAAATGGGGTCATTTTTGCTGCAGTATGGAAGGAAGTGTTATACCACCATTCAGCGAGAGGTAACCACTTGACCCATTGTGTTTGTTTCTCAGATACAAAACAACGAAGATATCCTTCCAAACATTTATTTACTATCTCAGTTTGACCATCAGATTGAGGATGATAAGATGAGCTATGAGCTAATTGAGTACCCAAACAAGAAAATAACTCAGTCCAAAAATTTCCAGTAAAAATGGGATCTCTGTCGCTCACAATAACCCTTGGGCTTCCATGTAGCTTTTGAATTCTGTCCATAAATGTAGTAGCAATTGCACTTGCTTTAAATGGATGAGATAATGCACAAAAGTGTGCATACTTGGTAAGTCTATCAACACCACCATGATGACACTCTTTCCTTCAGACTTAGGTAAACCTGTGATAAAATCCATTGAAATCTCCTCCCAACGTTGACTTGGAATGGATAAAGGTTGTATAAGTCCCGGGGTCTTAATTGTTTCCACTTTATTCTGCTGGCAAACCAAACATTCCGCCACAAACTTTTGAATATCAGATTTAAGGCCATCCCAAAAAAATTCTTTCTTCACCCTGTGGTAAGTTTTTCAAAATCCTGAGTGTCCTCCTAAAGGAGAAGTGTGCAATTCCAAAAGAATCTTTTGTTTTAGTTAGGAATTATTACAAAGATATAAGCGATCTTTGTACCATAAGGAATCATTTTTCCAACTAAATGTATCAGATGTACTAGGATCTTGCTGCAACTTTTGAATGGGTGTCCATACATCTTTGTCCTTCTTCCATTCATCTCTTGCTTCGGTTATCCAATCTGGTTGGATAATAGAAATGGCACAAAGCAATGCTTCCACCTCTTCATTCTTTCTTGAGAGTGCATCTACAACAACATTAAACTTTCCTTTTTTGTAGATTATTTCAAAGTCATAACCCAACATCTTTGTGACCCATTTTTGCTGCTCTTCTGAAGATAGTCTTTGTTCCAAAAAGTGTTTAAGACTATCATGATCAGTTTTTACCTTGAAGTGTCTTCCCATTAGGTAAGTTCGCCATTTCTTTAGTGCATGGAGTATTGCTAACATTTCCTTCTCATAAATAGGTTTCTGTAAATACTTTCCTTCGATTGGACGACTTTCAAAAGAAATGGGTCTTTCTTCCATGAAAATGCATCTTTCTTCAATAATGTTGTTAGAGGTTCTGCTATTCTTCCATAATTCTTAACAAACTTGCGATAATACCCTGTTAACCCGAGAAATCCTCGCAATTGCTTTATGGTCGTGGGGAATTTCCATTCCTTAATGGCTTTAATTTTGTTAGGGTCTACTTTAACACCCTCGTGAGATATAATATGACCCAGATATTCCACCTCTTGTACTCCAAAGAAACATTTGGATGTTTTTGCATATAATTGTTTCTCATGCAATAGTTTGAGCACCCTGTCAACATGTTCAACATGATCCTTCCAAGACCTGCTGTAGATTAGTATATCATCAAAAAATACTAGCACAAATTTTCTAAGGAAGGGTTTGAAAATGCAATTCATCAACCCTTGAAATGTAGAAGGTGCATTGGTAAGGCCAAAAGGCATGACCAAAAATTCATAATGACCCTCATGAGTTCGAAATGTTGTTTTTGGAATATCTTCAGTCTTCATTCTAATTTGATGATATCCTGAACGAAGATCCAACTTGGTAAAATAAATTGCTCCATGTAATTCATTCAATAATTCATCAATCACAGGAATGGGAAATTTTTCTTTAATGGTGAGCTTATTGAGCTCCCTATAATCCGGACACATTCGCCATGATCCATCCTTCTTGTGTACCAATACTACAGGAGCAGAGAAAGAACTTTGACTAGGTTGAATTATACCCGCCTCTAACATTTCTGCAATCATACGTTCAATTTCAATCTTTTGGAAGTAAGGATATCTATAAGGCCTGATGTTTGGAGGAACACTTCCTGGAATCAAATGAATAGCATGATCATGATCACGAATAGGTGGGAGTCCTTTGGGAGTTTCAAACACCTTGGAATGATTGTCCAAGACTTATTGGAGATCTACATAAATAGATGATTTTTATGTCAGAACTTCTAGTGAGCATAATTGTGCAATTACGCCTCATTGTTCTTTCTTTAGAAGCTTTGTCATGACATTAGAGCTTATTATCCTTCCCGGCTTCCCTTCAATACCCCGTAATTCGACTTCCTTTCCTTCTGAAAAAAATTTCAAGAAAAGTTCTTGAAAAGTAAAAGTTACCGTCCCCAAAGATTGTAACCATTGTACTCCTAGTACAACATCAGCACCTCCCATAGAATGGAAAGCATTGGACTAGTCAATACATATTCCCCCATGGTTAGCTTGATATTATGGCATTTCCCAGAGCAATTTATAGTTCCTCCATTTGCAACCATCACTTGGCATTCTGGTGCTGGGTATATGAAACAATTTAATTCCTTGGCTACCTTACAATGAATAAAATTATGGGTGCTACCTGAATCAATCAACACTATTACCTTTTTCTTCTTGATTTGTCTTGCTATCTTGAGAGTTTGAGGAGTGGTAATTCCTGCCAGTGCATTACACGATATGGTCGGATTCATTTCTTCCTCTTCTAGGGTTGGTTCCTGGTGTATATCCTCTTCTTGTTCATTTTCTTCTTCCTCTTCACAATCTGTGTAAAATAATTTCTTCTAAGCACACTTATGACCTTTAGTGTATTTGCTATCACAACTGTAGCAAAGCCCTTTTGCTCTTTTTTCTTCCAATTGTTGTGGTGTCAACCTTGTAGGTTGTGGAAATCTAGGCGTAGCAACACTTCCTTCTTTATAGAATTGAGTGGTAGGCTTCCTTGTCGCCATTATTTTACCTTCAACTTTTCTTGCCAACCTGAATGCCTTGTCCAATGAATCTGGTTCCAAAACACGAACTTCATGTTGGATATTATCCTTTAAAGTGCCTATGAAGAGATCGATCTTGTGTTCCTCTGGAATATCAGTTACCCTTATATTCAATTTTTGGAATTCCTCAATGTGTTGCCCCACTAAACCCTTTTGTTTGAGATTTATCAATTGGCTAAAGAAGGTGTTGCTCTTTGTATCCTCATAATGTGCTATCATTTCCTCCGTAAAAATTGACCAAGTGACAATTTTTTTACGGGAGTAAAGCCATCGATACCATACAAATGTATTTTGTTCTAAATGTAAAGTTACAATGCGTACCTTTTGTGTGTTTTGCACATTATGGAGATCAAAATATTGCTCCATCTGTAGTATCCATGTTACAGGATCCTTTCCATCAAACTTCCTCATATCCATTTTTTGAATATGGTGGTTCTTCCCGCCAACATTAGAGTTTATGAAATCACGATTAACATTGATTTTGTTCTCATCATGAGGTTCTTCTACTATCTTTTCACCATTAGGAAACATTTCTTGTATCAACTTTTTCAAACCTTTGATGTCTGTTTTTAGATCATTCTTCATGTTGTCCATCTTAGCTTCCATGCCAGCTTCCATGCCATCCATCTTAGCTTGCACGTCATCCATCTTAGCTTCCACGCCTTTCTTCAAAACTTCCATTTCATTTTTTGTTGCTCTTTGCGAGAGTGAAATTTGTTGCACTTGCTCTTGTAATTTTGATAGATCATATTGCAATTCTTCATTTTCATGAGTCATAGTAGAGCCTTTTGAAGGCTTAATGGGTGTTGAATTATTTTTATGGGGCATCTTTTAGAACCCAATACTGATATCTATTCTACAATATGCCCTTGGAATCAATTCAAATTGATTCTTAAGACTTATGCAATTCGGAAAAAAAAAATACACACCTTTTTCTTGCTTTTGAGGAGCTCGATATTGAAATTGGATTATATTTGTGATTGTAGCACTTCAATATTTGATTTTTGGTACCAACGTAGCCCTCTGAATTATATTTCGAATGCCACAAGTCTGACCTGATTTGGATTCTCCAAGACAAAGTTGTGTCCAATCTCCCACAATGACCTAATTATGGACTGGTTCAGTAGAGCGAACTTGTACGACTTGCCACGTGTCACTGTTTCATCCTTCGTCTCTGAAATTGATAGCCAAGAAACTACAGTCCGTGTACTTGCGACCACTTTTTACGGCACTCCAATCCGATGCCCAGAGAGAGAGTTATTGAACTTTTCCCACGATCACCTCTTTGAGATGAAATTCAGGAGCCTGAAAAAGCACTACCTTCCACAGATCATATCTCCAAAAATATTGCGAACCAAGATCTGAAATTTTTTGACGACTTTCCTCAGGATTTCAGCTTCGTACCATATGAATTTCAGATTCTGAACCTTCGTAGAAAAACAATTATAGCGAAAATTCCACGATGACCTGTTTAGGAGCTTGAAAAAAAACCTAACTTCCACAGATGATATCTCCGAAAATATTGCGAACCAAGCTCTGAAATTTTTAGACAATCTTCCTCAGGATTTCAGCTTCGCACCCTAAAAATTTCAGCTTCTGAAACTTCGTAGAAAAAATGTTATAGCGAAAATGCCACGATGACCTGTTTGGAGCAGCGAAACCCTAGAATCCAAAGCTCTGATACCAAATGTTGTGTAACCAGCTCAAAAAAGAGAAGAAAAGAGATATCAACGCCTTAGAAATGAGCCACTTCGAGGGGGCAACCTCCAATACATTACATAAATGAACAATTCTTAGATGATACAATTTACAAAACCTCCTTTCTATATATAGGAGTCCATGGGGCCATAATGTAATCCTAGTGGGCCACAATGTAATCCTAGCCGACCTAACAATAATAATTTAAGGGCATAATAATAACAAATTGGGGGTTACAAGAGTACAATAATAACAATAAGGGGGTTACAATAACAAAAATAATGGACTATACTAGTAATATAGGGACCTAACAGGAAATCAACCCCTCCCTCATTAGATTGAAGGAAAGTTGAGATCAGTTAGTTTCCATGGGGGAAACTCATGATGATGGTCTCATGGTGAGGACTGCCCTGAATGCAGTCACTGATGATTGGGAGACCTTTGTCCAAAGTATTTTGGGAAGAGCACAACTTCCAAATTGGGAGGACATGTAGGCAACTCTTCGTCAAGAGGAGATCATGAGAATGTCCAAGATGGGTAGCAGCAGAGTAGGAGGAAGATGTGGCTCTCGCATCTAAGGGACAACGACAACAAAAAGGGAAGAAGAAGAAGGACCTCTCAATGGTCCGATGCTTTAGATGTGGCGAATTAGGAAATTTTGCCAATACTTGTCCTCAAAAGAAGGGAAAGGAGGATTCATATTCCAAGGCTGCAACAGCTAAAGGGGATGATGGCAGTGATGATGATGTGGCTATGAGTGCTCATGTGCCTCGAGAGAAGAGGTGGGGCGACATTGATCTATAGTTCTCTTGAAATGTAGATGAGGGGAAGGATCCTTGAGGTGCCCAAACTCTTGGATCACATATGAGCTATGGGATCCCTTAAAGACAATAGCTAGATGATTGGATTTAGTTGGTGTAGAGGATTATGGAGGCACGGTGGGAGTAGCAATAGCTGGGAGTAGATCTACTTACTCCAGTGGGGAGTGCGTAGAGCCAGTAAACAGTTGTGCAAAGGAGAGATGAGACATTCGACATTTTTGCAAGATCATTTTTTCCTCTAGTTTTGAGTTTCCATATCTTTGCAGCTCTACAGGTATGATTGCACGATATTTCCAGAAGAGGTCGTGAAAATTAGCCAGAATGCAGATATGGGCAATAGATCGACTTCCAGTTTCCGGAGGCACATCGAGTTGTCTAGTATGAGCTGCAAAGAGAGTGTTATCACTAAGTTGGTACAAATGGGCTACTGCACCAGACAACCTAGAGTAACTCTTTCAAACCAAGTTCTGGATGAAAATTAGCCTTTTCAACCTGAGAGGGCTCTCTCAAAGGTAAATATGATTCGTTCAAATTAAATTCAATCAGATGGCTAACTTTGTAAGTGTTTTGAGTGTATTTGTATGCAGGTGAAAAATGTATAGGATTTACCACCATTGGGCTTATGGAGTCAGTGCTAAGAAACTCAGTGACATGGTTCTTCTTGTGGAAGCTGAGGCATATAGATGTTTTAATGAAAGGACATCACACATAGAAATACAATAGTCTAATGCTTGAAGGAAGTAAGAGCATGATGTACATGAATTATGAGTAGTCAAAGATTAAAATACTGAAAGCAAAATAGCAAGATACATGGGACAAGTACTCATGAAAACATCAGATGAATCTTAGGTGAAGAGAGAACCAACAACCATTGTCTATTACTAATCAGAAAAAGTTTACAATAGTGGTAGTGTAAAATAACATCATTCAACCCTTCATTCTTTGTAATTATTCCTATTAATAGGCTTTAGTCACTTTACATTGGATCTGCCTACATGGCTAGATCATCGAACTCCATTGCTGACACTATCTTCACAATAAGCAAAATATAGGGAAATGAAACTGACATCTACTAACTTTAGGACTTAGAGACCTACTAGGACTCTTCTACCTATTTATTACATCAAATAACTGAAAAGACTGCATATTTACATCGAAGATGGTCATGTACTTGAGTGGCACTAACCATGACCAAGACATTAATGTCCTTACTAACTTAGGAAACTAATCCTCCTACTTTTAAGGAAGTGGTGTCATCATAAATGTTGACTGTCTTCATGATGAGCTGGTGAGCTGGACAACCTTGTCGAAGACCATGATTTCAACAAAATATTTTTGTGATACTCTTTAAGCTTTCCATGTGGCTGGCTGACCTCCAATGAACAATCAAAACTCAAAATTGCTACAAAAAAATTCTAGTTGCAGAAACAGGGGAGTCAAGGCAATTTCATAGCAAAATTTTGTAGCAAATTGATTTCACCAATCTATGCCACCTATTAGCCCTCTTTTCTGATTTGGAAATGTTTGTTGAGTCACATGAGCTAAATACAAATCCCCCCCCCTCCCCCCGTTAATTTTTACCATATCCATGATTTTAACCAAAAAGTCACCTACAACGATTTCGTAGTGAAATATGGGCTTCAAGGTTGGGATTCGCTATGAAATTGCCTAATTGGCAGAAAACTCAAAATTTTCCTTTTTTCTCCAAAATTTTTCTTATGGATCTGCAAATGTTGATTTTTGAATGATGCAAAAATGTCAAAAAGGTATTTGGTCTACTCTTCAAGCTTTGTAAGCTTCACCTTTGCCAGTAGGAAGTTGAATCTCTTCAAGTTCATTTATGACTGTGATTTTAAGGCCTCTTTTCTTTAAGTCTGACTGTATCATCTCCATTTTCTCCTCTAGCTCTTTGACATGGCCTTTGAGTTTCTTTCTTTCATCTTGCAACCATAAATTTATGTTTCTCGTGTGCTTCATTACCCTTCTCAAAGGAAGTGTCATTTTTAGCAGTTTCTTGGCATTGGTTAATGACTCATCATATTGATTTAGTTGGTCTTTTACCCTTTCTTTGAAATCTACTATCAGTTTCCTGTCAACCTTCGCTTCTTGAAACTGTGACACCTGCAAAGAAACAAATGAACAACAAGTTGCTTGCTTGCAATGGAGCTGGACTTTTCGAGGATGATAATCAACTGATGCATGCAAAGGTCGAAATGATGATGAAAGATAAGAGCTTTGGAGATGAGTTTAAAAAGATGAAATTCAAATATGGGAGGGATAATGACAAAAGAGAGGAGTGAAGTGTAATGATGAAAGCCACTCATGATTATGCATGCTTGGATGACACTAATAAACGATCACGTGACCTCACATTCACCCTAAACCTCTAAAAACTCGACAACTCATCATCCCCTTCATTGGTGCAGAAAAACATGATTCTGCAATGCTTTTATTATAAATCTGGCAGATTCGCTACGGATTGGTCAGGTGAGTCTGTAGCGAAAACAACCTGTTTGCAGTTATATTCAATGCAAATTTGGGAAAAATCAGACAAGTGGCCATTACCAAACTTTAAACCAATGCATGTGAACCTAAGGTGAGTTTCGATAGATTTGACTGTGATGGGCATGCTAAATGGACTTTATAAACTTAGGATAGTGATCAATTTATGAGTTTTCATCAATTTCATGAACCAATTTTATGAGACAAATGACACCTAAACTAATGACCCTATCAATAAAAAATGAAATATTATTCGTGATAACAGAGAGGAAGGGTCCCAACTAGGGACTACGCTTGAAAAGATACAGTGGGACACCAGATCCAAGAGGAGGAGGAGTATAAGACTCCAGTGTGCCATATTGGGCAAGATCCTTGAGAAGCCCACCTCTTGGATCAAGACCTTGCTACGAGAGCCCATGATAAGTAGTAGCAGGCTGGAGGAGTTTCAGTTGGTGCAAATAAGTGTTTGAGCGACAGATTTGGTAGCTAGAGTGATAAATCTAAGCAGTGTAATGCATAGTTGAAACAACGCAAAGAGGCACGGTGCAATAGTAGCATCAACACAATAACTTCAGAGGGACAGCGTGGGACTAGCAAAAATCAATTTTTTAGCATCGATATGTATCGATACTGAACACTTGTTCAGAGTTTGGATGTTTTTCAATTGCTTCTCTCAACCACTGAGTTGCAGTGTAGAGTTAGCAGTGGTAGTGATAACAACAACATAGATGCAACATTTGAGAGGGAGTTACATTACAGATGCAGTGTTGATCATGGCAGGGTCAACAACAGTATAGATGTAGCAGTGCAGTAGTTGGTGGACAACATGTCAGAAATCAACAATGTAGAGGGGGGTGCTTCATAGCCAGAGAAGTATCCAACATGGTATATTGCTAGAGCACATTCCTCGCTAAGAGGGAGTGTTGATTTGGGGTAGCATCGGATGTGCTCTAAGTCTCGAATTTTGTGGAGAGGATTAGACACATGTATTCCAAATAACCCAGAAATCGTTTGGGGAAATTCCACCCAGAGACGATTTTATTTAATAAATTAATTATTTTAAAGTGACCCTAAGTCTAAACTTAGGAAATAAAAATAATTAATGGGTATTAATCTAAACGATGGGTGTAACATCTAGAAGAAGACGAGGATCAAGCCAAAATGATCTTAGCCATTGATTATATTTTAATTGGGGCATTGAATGTCAATGACAAGATTATTTAAGGAAGGCTTGAAGGCCATTTGGAAACACACCGAGAGGATCAAGAGATCGATTTCTTTAGTGAGCAGTGCTCAGGGGGACACTTCGATCTAGAGATCTTTTGCAGAGGGGAAGAGATAGTATCAAGAGAGAAATGTTTCTCAGTCGGAGAATCATCAGCCGATAGGGCAGAGAGAGATCCAACAGCTCCAACGTAGATCTAGAGAGGGTGACATAGAGCCATGCAGAGGGTGCGCAGAGGGCAAAGAGGAAATCCAAATAATTTTCTAAAGAATTGATTTCAAAAGCCAGGAGCTGGGGTGTGGTACCGGGAGGCAGAGATCGAAGATTATAGGGAGCAGATCGATCCACAAACTGAGTGATGCAGTGCCCATAAGGGTTGACGCTGGGACTGTGCAGAGGCAGCACAAAGCCTGTTAGACGCATCTCATTCAGTGGTTGGATCAGACGAGATTTCCAGTGATAGTGTGAGGTAACCTCACTAATATTTATTTCATTAATACTCATTGCAACTAAATTGTCGGGAGAGACATTCAGAGATGTATTATGAAATTACTATTGCTTAATAATAAAACCCTCAGATCTGTTGCACCAGTTTTCCCGCATTGGGTTTTTCCGAGGACGTTTGTCCAAAAACAACAATGTCCTATGCGATGTTTTTCTTTATTTCCCAGTTTCTTGTTTCGACATATTTAATTAAGTAAGTGAAGGCCTCAATAGTAATTTGCTTCAGTATTTTCAGTAGAACACTGAAAATAACTTTTTCATTTAATAACAAGTAGGTGAAGTAATTTCAGTTGGTTGTAGTAATATTCCAGACTTGGAATTTTCACAGTAAAATTGTTCCCTACCTATGTTAGAGATGGTTATATGATCAACCCAATTAGGTGTTTCCAACTCCAAATGGAAGGTGACATGTCTTAGGGCAACCCTTCAATTCATAGGCATTTGTGATAATGTGGCAACGAAAGAAAACAATCAACCTATCTTTCGAAGAATATTGGTACCGGTACTATCAAGTATCATGATAATATTTAATCTTGGAAGGCTTATAAGCTCAACATTCCACATAAGATTGATTTGGTATGGTTAAGAGTATTTCAAAATACGAAAATTTTGTACCACACTCATAAGTTCATATCGTCTTGTATCATCAAAGATGAAAGCTTTTAGGATTAAAGAAATGAGAAGACATTACAAAATAGAAAAATATATCAAGTCTTTTCATTAATAAGCTTTGAGGACAAATATTTTCTAAAGGTGAAGACAATGATATGGATATAATATATAATTAATAATTAATAATTAATTAGTATATTGAAGAGACGTCCTAAAAGACATGACTATTCTTGAAGATGATTCTTTCCTATTATATAAACATGGCCCTCATTTGTAACCAACATATCAATTTTATTTTCAACATTCTTATATATAAATATTATTTTTCCTATAATGGATATTTACATATTCCAGATATATGAATATTCATGAGTATATGAATTTTTTCATTACATAGAGGATCACTTCACATGTGTAGCCCTACTTGTTTCTATTAGGTTGCAAGGGTTTATGCCCACTTATATATTGTCAACCTTCCTTAGCTCTCATATACATAGTGGAAGGAAAGAGTCCTTTGACTCACCATATTGATCATCTTGTGTTTAGAGATGCTAATAGAAGAGTGCTTTAGTTTCTCTTTGTTGTGAATTCTACCTTGTATTCTCTCTCTTGGTCTTGGAGCACTAGGGTTTTTGGAGAATATTTTGAATGTGCTTGGGAAGGGTTTTACTCTAAGAAGACCAAGGAGCTAAGGTTTGTGGGAATATGTAGGGGAGAAAAGTGTTGATTTTTGTAGCATCATAAAGTGTTCTAAGTCTCAAAATTTGCGAGGAGACTTGGACATCAGTATTCCAAAGAACCCAGAAATCGTTTGTGGAAATTCCACTCAGTTCATGTCTTATGAAAATAATTAATTATTTTAATGGAGACCCTAAGTCTAAACTTAGGGAAATTAAATAATTAAAGGGTATTAATAAGACAAAGTGTGATTCTTCTAGAAAATAAAGATCAAGTCAAGTTTTAATTTGAGCCATTGATTAGACTTCTAATCCGGGCCGTTGATTCATCAACGAGAAGATTATAAAAGAAGGCTTGAGGGTCATTTGGAAAAAAATTTGGGAATACACTCAGTACCCAAAGGAGATCGATTATGAAGGAATATAATTCGATTTCAGTGGGAGAGTTGCAGAAGAAGGAGAAGAGGGAGTCAACAGTGACTGAGCTCGAGGACAGAGGGACGTAGAGGGTCACGGAAGGCAGCACAAAGTTGTAGTGCAGTGAACCCACGCAGAGCCTACATAGAGTGACACAGTCCAACGCAAGGATAGCGCAGAGAAACACATAGAAAAATGCAGAGGAAGCCAGAGGCTCTTCCGGGTGTCAAGAAATTATCGAAAGGGGCCGAGAATTTTGTCTCAGGTATTTTCTAATTATATCTGCTAGTGTATTCCTTGTAAAGATTCATTTGCTGAAGAATAATAATAAAAACCTCATCTGCTGCACCTATTTTCCCACATTTGGGCTTTTCCGGGGACAATTGTCCAAAAATAAGTGTGTACATGTGATTGGTTCTTATGCTTATGTTATTTACTGTTTATTTCTCTGCATATATAATTGTGAATGTTGCAGTATTATTTATTTCGAAGTTTACAGATAGATTTCCGTAAATAACTTATTGGACTAATAAGTAGGAGGAATAAATATATCATTGCAGCTGTAGATTTCCAGATTGAAATTTTCACATGGTATCTGAGCCAGAGATGAGTAACAGAAATGGAGAATCAACAAGTGAACAAAAATATGACATTGCTACAGCAGCTCGGAAGGGTTCACACAGTTCTCCAGAAAGTAAGAGAAGCATGAAAGAACAGATGGATCACGATGTTTCTGTCCTGGCATCCAGACTGGAAGAAGAATTTGCTTGTGTCAAGCACTGCTTCTCTTGAGGTATGGTACATTGACAGTGGAGTTTCTGCTCATATGATAGGAGTGCGGGAATATTTTTCCGACTACTGAGAGGAGCAGATGGATTTTAAAATTACCATGGGTAATAAAGAAAAATGTACCCCTATTGGAAGAGGTACCATAGTATTTCAGACAGAGGCTGGAAATAAGTTTCGGGCCACTAATTTAGTGCATTTGTCCAAGCTAGAAATGAACTTTCTCTCAGTGTCTCAACCTCAAAACAAAGGTTATGACGTTTACTTCATTGGTAACATAGTTTATGTCAAACACCCCAGTTGGAAGAAGAAAGCACAAATCGGAGTAAGGAGAAACAAACTTTATAAGTTACAGCTCGAATCCCCAATGGAACTAATAGGAAATGCTAATGAAGCGAACTTGAATGAACTATGGCATAGAAGAATGGGGCATTTGCATCATGGGGCTGTAAATATTCTCAAGGAAACTGTCACAGGAGTTCCAGAACTGACCACCAAGCGGGACGATGTTTGTAGAGGGTGCGTATTGGGTAAATATGCCAAGGCAGCGTATCAGAGAAGAAGCAATAGGGCTAAGAGTGTATTGGGCTTGATACACTCGGATATCTACAGACCAATTTCCACTAAAGCTCTTAGTGGTGCCGAGTATTTTGTCACCTTTATTGATGACCATTCCAGGAAAACCTGGATCTACTTTCTGAAGACCAAGGATGAAGTCTTCAGTCGGTTTAAAGAGTTTAAAGCTCTGGTAGAAAGTATGACAGGAAAGTGGATCAAGGTGTTGCGTTTAGACAATGGCGGTGAATACACAAACAAGGAATTCATCGGCTTCTATGAAAGGGAAAGTTTCAGAAGAGAGTGGACAACTCCATATAATCTGAAGCTGAATGGTGTGGCAAAAAGGAAAAACAGGACTATTTTCGAGGTTGCAAGGGCGATGTTGTATGATCAAGACATGCCCAAATTTTTTTGGGTTGAAGCTTGTAATATAGTTGTCTATGTTCATAACATGATTCCTCACAATGCATTGGGAAAGATCATGCCATAAAGTGTCTTCACTGGCAGCAAGCCTGAAGTGAGTCATTTTAGGATCTTTGGCATTACGACATATTGTCATGTGCCCAGTGAGAGAGGAAGAATTTGGACATGACTATGGAAAAGGGGTATCTGGTAGGATACAATGATAATGCAAAGGCATATCACATCTACATTTTGGAGAGCAGGAAAGTTGTAGTGCAAAGGGATGTGAAATTCATGGAGGAGAGGGCCTTCAAAAGATCCCGCGGGTTTCCTTCTTCTATGCAGTATGAGGAGGATCCAATGGTTCAACCTCAACAACCTATGGTAGATAATTCAGCTGCCTCTCCAAGGCATGGGGATCCAAGGGACACTTCTCTCGAGGACTTGCAGGAGGGAGAGAAAGTAAATCCACCCACAACCAGTGGGAAAACGAGTAGGGAACTACAATAATTTTTGTGGGACATGGAAGACTTTGTTGAAGCCCCCCGATATGTGAAGAGACAACATAAGCAGCTTGAGAGGTACCAAGCCTTGGTTGCACATGTTGGGGAACCTTCTAGTTTCTGGGAAGCAGCTTAGCACCAGGTATGAGTAGATGTGATGGTGGAAGAGTATAGTTCCATCATGACGAATGATGTCTGGGAGGTGGTCCCCAAAAATCATGAGAGATCAGTTGTAGGTTCAAGGTGGATCTACAAGATCAAGTATGTTGCAGATGCCAACATTGAGAAATTTAAAGCCAGGTTTGTGGCTAAGGGGTATGCTCAGAAGGAAGGGATAGATTATGAACAAACCTTCGCCCCAGTAGCCAGATATAGCTCCATTAGATTCGTAATATCCCTTGCTGCGCAGATGGGATGGGAGATTCACTAGATGGACGTCAAGACTACATTCTTGAATGGGGTGAAAGAAGAGGAGGTGTATATTGAACAAATAGAAGGCTTCAAGATGAATGATCAGAAGACTCATTTATGCAGGCTTAAGAAATCCTTGTATCGACTGAAGCAAGCTCCTAGAACTTGGTATGGTCGAATTGACAGCTACTTGCAGAAGATGGGATTCGTCAAGAGTGACGCATATCCCAATATCTACTATATAAGTGTAGGGAGTGGGCCCTTGCTACTAGTCTTTTATGTAGATGCTCTATTTCTGATAGGATCATTGAGGCTCATCAAAGACTGCAAGGAGAAATTGGCTACGAAATTCGACATGAAGGATCTAGGGCCGATGCACTATTTTCTGGGGTTGGAATTTTGGCAGCAGAAGGGGGAGATCTTTCTTGGTCAAGAAAGATACACTACAAAGATTTTGAAGAGATTTCAGATGGAGGATTGTAGACCCATGATGACCCCAATGATCACCAACTTGAAGAAAATTGACATGTCCGAAGATGATGAGGCTGATCCTACTCTGTATAGGTAACTCATAAGATCTTTGATGTATTTGGTAAACACTAGGCCAAACATTTTTTATGATGTAAATACCCTCAGTTAGTTCATGGTGGAACCTAAGAGGGCTCATTGGGCAGCAACCAAGCATATTCTCAGGTACTTTCAAGGAACAATCGAGCTTGGATTGAAGTACACCAATGGTAGTGATATCAGGTTGAGTGGGTTCACCGACGTGGATTAGGCCAGGAGTCCAATAGATCAGAAGAGTACTAGTGGGTACTGTTTCAGTCTAGGATCAGGGATGAATTCCTGGTGCAGCTGGAAACAGAAATATGTGGCACTGAGCTCATCGGAGGCTGAATATATGGTAACTAGCACAACTTTGTGTTAGGCCATATGGCTTCAGAAACTACTTATGAACCTATTGAAGGAGAAAATGGAAGCAACCAGTGTTTTGGGTGATAATCATAGTTTTGTCAAGCTCTCTGAAAATCCTGTGTTTCATGATCAGTCGAAGCACACTGATATCGGGTGTCACTTCATTAGATACTGTGTCCAACGGGGAGTTGTACAGTTTCATACACTCCAACAGGAGAGGCAGACATTCTCATGAAGGCTCAGGGGAAGGCTAAGTTTTTCTACTTTAGAAAGAATATGGGGATGATCAAGAATCCATTCCAATAACAAGGATGGATAGGATCAAGATTCAGAGGGAGCTCCAGTATAGATGCAAAAATGACAGTGGAAGTGTCATGGGCAACAATACAGGGGTAGCATCTAGATATCAACAGTGCAGAGGATGCTTCAAAAGAAGAGAAGCATGCAACAGGCATATTTCTAGAACACTTTCTTCACTAAGAGGGAGTGTTGATTTTTGTAGTATCAGAAAGTGTTCTAAGTCTCAAACTTTGTGAGGAGACTTGGACATCAGTATTCCAAAGAACCCATAAATCGTTTGTCGAAATTCCACTGGGTTCATGTATTATGAAAATAATAATAATTTTAATGGAGACCCTAAGTCTAAACTTAGGGAAATTAAATAATTAAAGGGTATTAATAAGACAAGGTGTGAATCTTCTAGAGAATGAAGATCAAGTCAAGTTTTAATCTGAGCCATTGATTAGAATTCTAATCTGGGTCATTGATTCATCAACGAGAAGATTATAAAATAAGGTTTGAGGGTCACTTGAAAGACAAGTCGGGCATACACTCAGTAACTGAAGGAGATCGATTATGAAGGAATAGAACTCGATTTCAGTGGGAGAGTTGCAGGGCGAAGGGTTGCATAAGAAGAAGGAGAAGAGGGAGTCAGCAGTGACTGAGCTCGAGGACAGAGGGACGCAGAGAGTCACAGAAGGTAGCATAGAGTTGTAGCACAGTGAACCCACACAGAGCCTACACAGAGTGACGCAAGAGCAGGGACTGCACAGAGAAACACGCTGACAAATGCAGAGGAAGCCAAAGGCTCTTCCGAGTGTCAGGAAATTATCGGGAGGAGCCGATAATTTTGTCTCAGGTGTTTTCTGATTATATCTGTCAATGTATTCCTTGTAAAGATTCATTTGCTGAAGAATAATAATAAAACCCTCATCTGCTGCACCAGTTTTCCCACATTGGGTTTTTTCGGGGAGAATTTTCAAAAAATAAGTGTGTACATGTGATTAGTTCTTATGCTTATGTTCTTCATTGTTTACTTCTTTGCATATATAATTGTGAATGTTGCAGTAGTATTTATATCAAATTTTATTGATAGAATTATGTAAATAACTTATTGGAGTAATAAGTAGGAGAAATAAATCTATCACTGCAACTGTAGATTTCCATATTGAAATTTTCACAAAAAGCTTATGCTTGTTGGAAGAAGAGGAAAAGGGAGATGTATTGTTTGGAGCCAAGGACTCTTACTAGTATTATTCTCATTTGTGGAGGATCTTTGGTGTAGCTAGGGTTTTTCATGGTTTTCTTTAGCTAGAGTTTTGGAGAGCTAGAGGATTTTACTATCCTTTGGATGAAGCTCTCCAAAATTGTCTATTTGTATATTTGACTTTTAGCAATCATTGTCTACATGGTTTTGTAATTTCTAGCTCTTATATGTATTGCTGATTTGACACATGTTAATGAGGAATTGTTAAGGGTTTTAACATAGATATTAAAGACAACAACACAAAATTTACTGTTGTCATAATTTCCTTCACAAAAGTAAATTTTAATATATGGCTTATTCATGATAAAGTTTCCCTATAATGTTGAAACTTAGTGTTGATCAGATTGGTATCTGTTTTCTTGGAAAGCCTTGCTGATTAGGGTTGCGAAGAGTGAAATATTGTCTCTTGTTGTTGTTGTTTATGTATAATTCAAAGCAGCCCTAAGGATGAAAAATTATAGGGTGAAGAACTAGGAAACATCTAGGAAATAGGTGAAATTTTTGAAGTTACATTAATTTCCCTAGATCCATAAATTTCTATACTTAAGGGGGTTGTTGAAATAATGGTGTAATATTAACATACAACTACAACCAACCTTAATTTGTAATCAATATTATTGTGTTTCTAATGTTGAGCTTAAAGTGGACCTAGTCAACACTATTTTTATCATATATTCCTAGGTGGTTAAGACCACCTAACCAATATGTGCATCCATACCCCTTCTTGGAGAGGACACCCTACCCCTTGAGTTGTGTGCAAATACACACACAGTCTCATTTGTAATGTTCATTATACGATATTCTTGTTTTTTTTAATACGACTAATTTAGCCAGTGGGCACCATAAACTCTGTGTTCGCTATCATGCTCTTGGGTTGCATTGTCTCTTAAAGGCACTTGTGATTTCATGTTGTGTCGACTTGGTGTTTTTTTTCTTTTTGTCTATTGCAAGAATAAGGGTTTGTAGGTTGGTTATCTAGATACCATTAGTGACTTGTGAATCCTAACAAAGTATAAATTGTATAGATTCACAATCAACATTGTTACCGATGAAATAGGTAGCCTGACCTCAAAACGGGAACTCTAACCCAAAAAGACTCAAAAAAACATGAAAAAACACTCCAAAAACAAAAAAAGTGTATTCCAGAACGCACTTGGTTTTTTTTGAAGGTCAAATTTCAACATTTTATAAAATTATGCTAAAAACAAAACTGTTTCTTGAAAAAATGATTGAAAAAACACCCTCAAAACAAAACCAGTTGATGCTGGAATAACAAAAAAATTTAATAAATTTAAAACTTTAAAATAAAAATTAAAAAAACAAAAAAACATTATTGAAATTAAAAGTAAAAAAAATGAAAAATAAAATACAATAAAAATATTAAATGTAAATTATAAAAAATAATATATATATATATATATATATATATATAAAAGAACTTAAATTAAAAATATATATATTAGATTTTATTAAATTAAGAAAAAATGTTAATATTAAAAAAAAAAAAAAAAAAAAAAAAAAAAAAAATAAAATTAAATTTTGAATATATATATATATATATATATATATATATATATATATATATATAAAAGTTAAAATACTTTAAAAATCAATTAAAATTGAAAAATTGAAAAAAATAAATAAAATAAAAAACAAATTAATTTGAAAATATTAAGTTTAATTAATATATATATATATATAATTTTTTAAATACACAATTTTAATTGAAATAAAAAAATATAAAAAATTATATAATAATAATAATAATAATAATAATAATAATAATAATAATAAAAAAAATAAAAATAAAAAAAATAAAAATAAAAATACAAAATTTACTAAATTTTAAAAAATTAAATGAAAAAACTAAACATAAAATTTAATAACAAAAAAAAAGAAAAAATTAAAAAAAAAATCAATTAAATAAAAAAAAAAAAATACAAAATTTAATAAATTTTTTTAACAAAATTTAGAAAAAAACAATTTAAAAAAAAAAAAAAATCAAATTAAAAAAAAAAAAATTTAAAAAAAAAAAAAAATGATCGCGGTGGCGCTGCCAATCGGCCTCCCGCCCAGGTGGCGGCGGAGGCCAACCGCTGGGCGAGAGGCCCATTCCGGGAATCACCCTCTTGCTACGGGAGGCCGATTCCGGGAATTTCCTCCCGCTACGGGAGGCTGATTCAGGGAATCGCCCTGAGGTCGATTCTAGGAATTGTCCTCCCGCTACGGGAGGCCGATTCAGGGAATCGACCTCCCGCTACGGAAGCGGTCGGGGAATCGACCTCCTAATACGGGCGATTCGGGAATCGACCTCCGCCGGACGATTCCCGAATCGACTCCGCGACGAAAGCGATTCTCGGAATCGGCCTCGGGGGCTCGAAATCGGCCTCAGCCATTTCGAAATCGACCTCGGGCGATTCTTGGAATAAGCCCTCCGTATGAAGGGCGATTCCTGGAATCGGCCTCCCGCCGCGGGAGGGCGATTCTTGGAATCGGCCTCCCGCCCAGCGGCCGGCCTCTGCCGCCACCTGGGCGGGAGGTCGATTGGCGACACCACCACGATAAATTTTTTTTTCTTCTTCTTATTCTTCTTCTTCTTCCTTTTTTTTTTTTTTTTAATTTTTTTATTTTTTATTTTTTATTTTTTAATTCAAAAAATTTAAAATTATTTGTTTTTTAATTCAAACTTTTTATTTTAAATTTAAATTGTTTTAATTTTTTTTGTTTTGTTTGTTTGTTTGTTTTTTTATTTTGTTTTTAAATTTAATATTTTAGATTAATTATTTTTTAAAATTTAAAATTTATTTATTAAATTTATTAAAATTTAATTTAATTTAATTTTTTTTTAATCTTTTAGTTTATTTAGTTTTTTATTTTTAAAATTTATAAATCGTTTCATTTAAAAAAAAAAAAACAATAAATTTATGGATATTTGTTTTTAAATTATTTGCACGTGGTTTTTTTCATTTTTTTTGTTTTTTAATGATAGTTTTTTTATTTATTTTAATTTTCTTTTTCAATTTATTTATTTATTTATTATTATTTTTTTTTGGTTAATTTTAAAATTTGTAATTTTTTTTCTTTTTATTATTATTATTATTATTATTTTTGGTTAATTTTAAAATTTGTAATTTTTTTTCTTTTTATTATTATTATTTTAATTTTAATTTTTAAATTTAAATTTAATTTAATTTTTTTTTAATTTTTAAAATTTTTAATTTTTTTTTTTTTTAAATCTAAATTTTAATTTTGTAATTTAAATTATTTTTAAATTTTCTATTTTAATTTATTTTTTAATGGTTTTTTTAATAACTTAGAAAAAAATGTTTTTGATGTTTTTTTTTTTAAATTTTTTTTGGTTAAATTTTGTTTTTTTTTTCTTCTTTAAATTATAGGTTTTTTTTTTAAATTTTGTCATTTCTTTTGATATAATTTTCGAATATTTTTGTTTTTTATTTATTTATTTTTGTTTAAATTTTTTATTTTTACGAGTTAATTTTGTTTTTTTTTACATTTTTATTGGTTTTTTTTTTTTATTGTTTATATATATATATATATATATATATATATATATATATATATATATATCTAAGTTTTGTGTTTTATTACCAACATGAAAATCACCACTCTAAAAAAAAAGGTTGATGCTGCATCAATACGTTTCAAAATTAGCATGAAAATCACCTCTCTAAAAAAAAAAGTCGATGCTGCATCAATACGTTTCAAAATTAGCATGAAAATCACTAACATTTTAAAACAAATATTCATACTTCATAAATAAAAAGTGTCGAAAATGTGCTAAAAAAAAAGTGATTCTGCATCACCACTTTTCAACATCGGGTGCTTTTTATGCTACCAAAAAAAAGTAGTAACAGTGCGGTTACCTATTTCATCGGTAACACTGTTAATCTATTAACATTGTGAATGCTCTTTTGTTTGAGTGTCAAAGTAAAACAAACAAGAAAACAAACTATACGATAGTAGCCAAAATGAATGAATAAATGACCATAGATTGGCATGAACCAAAGCTAAGATATTATGAATCTAGTTGAAATATGAAAATAAACTAAATAATAAGAGACATGAAGAAGATAAGCATTACAAGTAAATTTGGAAACTATAACATTTAATTTCAATCATCATCAACTTTTAAAATCAAAACACAAAATAGATGAAGAGGCTGTTGAATGTTGTCTAAAGAAGTAATGTCCTATGTATCACTAGAGATGGGAGAGGACAATAAACAATGTATAGACTTATGAAAGGATTCAATGCACCATGTAAACTAAATTAAGAACTAGAGCCCAAAATTTGTATTTATTTCTTCCGACCAATTCACTAACGTAAAGCTTTATTATTACTTGACCTTGTTTGGGGTTAAAGTAGTGAACAATATGCACCTATAATGTAAACAAATTGTAGGAATTCAATATTAGGAATTTGGCTTCTGTGATCCATAAATTGTGTATAAAATCTTTTAGTAAAAATCACATCAAAGTAAATTAAGTCGACACGTTTCAAACCAGCGAGTGTGGTTCATCATCAGGACAAGACAAGAAATCTGATCAGGGAACCTCATTTAAATTGATGAGGAAAACTCTAACTAGCCATTTGTAAATTAACGGCTAGTTTGACTCAAATAAGAAATAAAAAATAAAAATAAAAATATATTTATTTTCTAAATTTTAAAAGTAAATTAAATCTTAAATATTTATATTTTGAATTTTATATATTTATTTTTAATAAATTAATAATTATTTATTTATTAAAAAAATTGAATTTTATATATTTATTTTTATTTTTAATAATATGTTCATTTTTTAAGGAATAAATAAATGTTTAATATTTATATTAGGATTTTATAAATTTATATATTAATATGTTATGTTATGAATATGATCATAAAAATTCATATTTATTCAACTTGATAGGAAATATTAATTTACTTATTGGTAATTTAAATAAATGAATAAATAAAGGAGGGGAGAAAGAAAACAAGAGTCGATGATAGGTTTGTAAGTTTTGATGTTGTCTCATTATACACTTGCATCCCCATTAAGGAAGCTATCGATGTCATTTCTCGAGTCACGGATCTTGATACTGCTCATCTTGTTGAAATCTGTCTAACTTCGACCTTCTTTAGTTTTGAGGGTGAATTCTTTGAACATACTTGTGGTGTGGCCATGGGTTCCCCCCTATCCCCTGTGGTGGCTAATCTGTTCATGGAAGCCTTCGAATCTAGGGCCCTTTCTTCCTCCCCTTTTTAGCCTAGTCTTTGGAAAAGGTTTGTTGATAACACATGTGTGGTGTGGCTTCATGGCAAGGAGAAATTGGACCTTTTCTTCCAGCACCTTAATGATCAATCTGACTTCATTAAGTTCATCATGGAATTTGAAGATGATGGTATCCTGCCCTTTCTGGATGTCCTTATTTCTAGGAATGAAGATGGTTCTTTCTCTCATCGAGTCTTTAGAAAGAAGATGCACACTGAGTAGTGTTTACATGCTAGTTCTCACCATTTCCCTGCTCAAAAGTTTGAGATTCTGAGTACCTTAGCCACCAGAGCCTCTAGAATCTCTGATGAACACCACTTTGAAGGTGAAAAAGCTCATCTCCTTAAAGTTTTTAATAAGAACGATTATAGCTTGAGTCAATGTCTTAGAGCTTTTCAAAAAGCTGAAAAAGGTCCTAGGAGTAAGAAAGATCCTTGTGATCAGTTATCTAGAGTTCACCTTTCATTTATCCAAGGTACTAATGATAAAATCGCTAGGATCCTAAAGAGGCATAATGTTTCCTCAACCTTCAAGCTCTCCCGCATCATTCAGAGTTCGCTTAGATCTGTTAAGGACTCGATTTTCCCTAAGGATAGTAAGGGTGTTTACTTGATTCCGTGCTCATGTGGCACCCCTTACATAGGTGAAATTGGTTGATCAATTAATCAAAGTATTCATGAACATGTCGCTAACCTTAAACATAGTAGATCACGCTCCTCTGCACTTGCAGAGCATGCTGAGAAGACAAAACATCACATTTGCATTGAAGATGCTCAGGTTATTGCGATGATTGACTATTTCCACCTTCGTAAGTTGAGGGAAGCCCTGGAATTGGAAAAGAGGTCGATTAACCTCAACAGGGATGATGGGTGGAGTGTTAGCAGATGTTGGATTCCTGCCATTCACTGTTAGTTGTTGTTTATCTTCTCTTGTTCTCCTCCTTGTCTTTTCCTCTGTTATGGCTCTTGTTTTCTTTCTCCCCTCTTCCTTTTTATTTTTATTTTACTATATTTTATTTATTTATTTATTTAAATTACCATTAAGTAAAGTAATATTTCCTATTAAGTTGAATAAATATGGTTTTTTATGATCATATTCATAACATAACATATTAATATATAAATTTATAATATCCTAATATAAATATTAAACATTTATTTATTCTTTAAAAAATGAATAAATAATTATTATTTGTATTAAAAATAAAATTTAAAAATAAATAATTATTAATTTATTAAAAATAAATATATAAAATTCAAAATATAAACATTAAATATTCCATTTATTTTAAAAAAAATTCAAAATATAAATATTAAATATTAAATTTATTTTTAAAAATTAGAAAATAAATAAATATTTATTTTTATTTTTTATTTCTTATTCGAGTCAAACTCGCTGTTAATTTACAAACAACTAGTTGGAGTTTTCCTCATCTATTTAAATGAGGTTCCCTGATCGGATTTCTTATCTTGTCTTGATGATGAACCACATTGGTTGGTTCGAAACACGTCGACTTAATTTACTTTGATGTGATTTTTACCGAAAGATTTTATACACAAATTGTATGAAGTAAAATTGAATATAAATTTTGGAAGTTCAATGGACTTCATGTCCCTCTCTCTAGAAAAGGCTCTAGTTTCACAAGGTCAACAAAACATACTTGCTCTGGTCGTCTCCAAAGCAGTATTGTCTCCCTAGTCCACACAGTCCTTATTGTTCCCCAAGATCAAACAATCAGTTGCCCATCAATGGATTTTACTCTTCAATCCCATGTTTTAGGAGAGCTCCTGCAAGTAGCACTTAGGTGCCTGACAAGATCATCCAACCCAGTCCACTCATTCCTAGCTATTCCACACAGGACATTCTTAAACACAGACTGAGGACTATTGACCACACTTTGTCAACAGTCCAAAAAAGAAGTGTACAAGGAAGTGGAAATTTTTTTCCAAAGATTAAAATCATCAGTTAGCATGAATTCATCATTGTAAACCCAATTTCTGCAAATTTCGTTGTAAATGATGCTAGTATGGCCATTTAATTATGTAACAACACCTAGGTAAGCCTCTAATGTTGGCAAATGATTTCATCCTAGGAAGTTTTTTAACCTCCCTGAATTATGTGTGTTTGTAAACATGCATAATAGGCAGAGTTTTTCTTCCAACTATAACCCCAAAGCTAGGGTGGAATTCTTTGACAGAGTCTTAGGTGAGTTCTAATGTTTAACAAGTTTAATGTAAAATTGTGTTTAGGAATAATTAAAGTGTATGGTCCCTCGTAATTAGAGCACCATGCCTAAATTATTTTATTATAAGCACACTTGGTTTCATACTAGATCATGTTGTGTCACAAAATTGGATAATTTCTTGAGGGTCTATGTCTAAAGGTGTTTTCCCCTTCTACGGGTTGACAATGTAATTATTTGATGTAAAAAATATTTAGTGCATGGTCCCTCGCAATCAGAAACCATGGCTAAAATATTTGAGGGTGGACAAATTATTAATACCCTAGAGTCTGTTAATTTTTTTTTTTGCTAAATTAAATAAAAAATCTTAAGCCAGAAAATTAATTAATTTTGAGTCAAAAATAATTACAAAGAAATTAATTTCTCTTCAAGTGGAAAATAATCAAAAGTTTGCGGGTCAAAAAAGAAGTCAATTTTTTGATGTCCCCCACCAAGGGAAGAACTGACATTTTAAGAAAATTTGAGCCCTTTGATCTTGGTGGTTAAGTCAATGTCATTTTTTTGAGAAATGTAATACAAAATATTAATTTTTGGATTAATAAAAAATGGTTTTTAAGAGAAATTTGAATTTTTCCTCAAAAATAGAAATCAAACGGCGGAGATTAAAAGATCAAACTATTTTCAACAATCGAGATTATTTTGATAAGGATCAAGACAACTAGCCATTATTTTCCACTTGGAGGGGTTTTCTCTATATAAGGAAGCTATCAAACTTCTATTTCCCATATTTTGATGGCGCAATTTCTGGGTGAAGTGATATTCTATTGATGTACTGAGCTTCTTCTCTATTGGAAACATTTTTCTCATAATATAAAGACTTTCTGGTTCAGTTCATGGTCTTCTTCTCTCTGTTGATCTGTGGTAGGTGCTAGTTATGTGTTTACCTTCTATATTGAGTTGTATATTTAATTGTAATTTCATTTTTAGGTGATAAGAACATTCTATTGGTACGATCTATCTTAGGTGATCTTATTCACCGTATGATATAACAATTTGTCTTAAGATTTAATAGAGATTTACAGTTATGCTAGCCCTTGGGCTCCAAGTTCATAGACTGTGTAGAAGAGACGACCTTGTTTGGACTCTAAGCTTTCATTGCGACACATTATTTTGCATAAGGGTTTTTAGCTGGTCTATCTTATGAAATTATTCCCCCATGAAATTTATTTAAAAATCTCTCTCAAAAAAATTTATTTGATCTTGGGCTAAAAATATTTAATTTGCTAATGAGAGCTAATAATTTTATTTTGTAAATATTTATAAATATTTCCAACCCTTGTTTGATTTTTGTAGCACTTGGGGGTTTTGGTGTTTTGAATTTTTTGTATATATTTGGGGTTTTGGGAATTCTTTCATTCATTTTTACAGGTCAATCCTCAAGGCATCAAGGAGATCGAATTATTTTCTGAAGAAGCTAGCCCTAAGGCTAGGGTTTGAAGGTTTATCTCATTCAAGTAAGACGTCTAGCCTTCTTGGACAATTTTGGTGGGATTTGAGGTAAATCTAGGCCTAGAAGGCAAGATCTAGCCCTCAGACACCCTCCATGCTCACACTCAACCAGGAAAGGAAGATGTCAGCCCTACAGGGTGAAAATTTTGGCGTCTTGTGGTAAACTTTTGTGATTGCAGGGTTCTAATTTTTTTTAAAGCCTCTAAGGCCTTGACATTACCTTTTCCAGCCTTGTCATGGCCTCTTATTCCCTTTTTAGTGCACCGCTAGCCCTATTTACCTTAGCCGCAACTCCTTTTCCCTTGGACATCAACCCTAAAGGGATTTTATCTTAAGCCACAAGCCATTTTTGGCCTTGTTTAGCCTTGTTGTGGCCTCATTGGGACTTCAAAAACTCTCTGCTGCCTTTGTTTCCCTTAGCCACAGGCCCCTTAGGGCCTTTAACACACACAACAACCCTTATAGGCCTTGGCCTGGGCCTCAATGGGCCTTCAAACCCTCTCTACCTCCCTCCTTTGGCCTTATTGCCTTAGTCAAGGGCCATTTTTGGCCTTTCTCCTTTGCCTTAGGCATATTAGGCCTTCCTAGCCCTAGCGTTAGGCTTTCTAGGCTTGGAATTTCCCTTTCCTAGCCTCTAGCTGCTCATTGTTGGCCTTGGTAGCCCTTCTCTAGCCCTCATTCAATCATTGGTTGAGTTCTCATTGGTTACTGATCTCTAACATCTTATTTTCTAACAATTTTGGATTTAACATTGTCGCTACATGTGGGAAAGTACCTTGGAAAAGTTTCTAGCCATCAAACAAGGCCATAAGGCTTGGTGGTTTTCCTTCTAACCCTTTGTCTCACCACTGTTTCATTTGGATTCTAAAGTATATTAATGACAATGTTATTTTCAAGGCCTAAACATATCTAAAATAGTCATAAATTCATTAAGTAATCACATTAGGCATACAAAATTAATCTTATGGTTGAATTAATTATAAGTGAAATTTTGAGGGACTGTGGGTGAAATTCAAAGTCTGATACATTTGCTACAAACGTCTTAAGTCGCCTACAACAATGACAAAATCACATGACAATGAAAAAATAATCAACTTACAATCATATTTCATCATTGGTAAATCATTGGCATTGGTTGGGCTTGCATTTCTTGGCATATCTTCTTATTTTTTTGGAGGACTGACATATTAATATAGGACGTGATATATGAATCATAAGGTCAAATCATAAACATAACAATGGTGAAAGAATTAATTAGTCATCATCCTATCTCATTGGTAAAGCATTTGTATTGTTTGGCTAGTTCATTGCTCGGTGTATCTTGTGATTTTGGGGACTGTTGTGATCATCTCTTGACTTCCATCTCTTGCATCCATTGCACTCAAGCATATCGTTGCTTGCATTCTCATTGACAAACATAAATGCTCTAAAAGGATAATTGAATTGGTAATTGTTGGATAAGATTGGCTTATTTCTCTAAAGAAATTATTGTGGTGAATGCTCTCTTTCTCTCATTGATAGCTAACATTGTTGTGACATTGGTCTTTGAAAACAATTCTTACTTGTCATTGCTATTATATTGCTAAAGAGGTTGGTTGTTATGAATACAAATTATATACAAATAATATAAATGTAAATAGTAACAATGATCATAATAATAACAATTTAAATAATAATTAGTATTGAAGGGGCATGTCTAATGAGACATGACCATTCATGAAGAGACACCTTCTTAGGTATATAAGCATGCCTCATTTGTAATATTCAATATCTCACATCAATTCTTTTATACACTATACAATATACATTCCTTGTCCTACTATGGATGTTTACATTTTTGAATTATTTTGAAGATTATTCCACTGCGTATACGAATTTTGTTCGTGACATTGGTAGCAGAGAGCCACGTGCCACGTTCTATGATCTCGACCATTGGCTATTAAAGTCTCCGTCAACGTGGTTGTTATTGTGATCAAAACATTTCGCTATAGAGCTTCTAGAGTTTCTCCATACTGCCAACTCGTGATTCAAGCCTTTGGCCATAAAAATAAAAATAAAAATAAAAGTTAATATATTTAAAGAAAAAAATAAAATAAAAGGAATTAAAAAAGATATAGAAAAAGAGATTCAAAATATAAATATATAGTGAAAACAAAATATTCAAAAATATTTATAAGAAAATATATATAAAAAAAATGAAAAAATAAAATAAAATATATATTGAAAATAAAATAAAATAAAACAAATATATAACAGAAAAAAATATAAAAGTGATATATTTAAAATATTAAAAATATATAAAAACAAAAATAAAAAAGCAAAAGACCGACTTACCTGCGACTGCCCCATAGTTCCACCGGCGCTGCTGCCGATCGAATCCCACGCCATCGCCTGGTGCATCATCGGTGTTCCACTCTTCGTATATTTGTGCTACTTCAAAGTTAAATGAAACCAAATTAAATCAAATATCAATTTTTTGAACACAGTCAAATAAAACTCATTTGAAGACAATATGATTGAAGGAGCGAGACTCATTTGGACACAAATCAAGCAAGTACTAAGTTCTTCGCAAAGTTTAGGAAACCAATTCATCCAAATCGCAAAGGGAAAATGACCTCATTAGTTTAGCAGTTAAAAATTCCGCCCAGTTAAACCCTTGTTGTCTATTTTCGTTGTCGTACGACCACCATCGTACAAGTTGTGGTCCGTCAAACATTCTATCCGGCTTACACTGATTCGTGCCATCGCGTCAGTGCATCTGTATGCCTTCCAATATTAATCTGTCACTATTGTTTAACACATCAATAAATCATATTTCAATCATTATAATAAAGAAAGGAAAAAAAAGTATTATTATAGAAGGAAAGAGTAGTTTTTTTTATAAAAGTTGAAGGTTAAATAAAATAAAGGGGGGATATTTAAAAAACTCCAAATTCAATTCAAAAGTTCCAATCAAAGTTATTAAGGGAATTTTAAACAAAAGATGAGTCCATGAATAAGTCAACATTTTGGACTAAACGTCCATTTTATTTCACGGAAATTGGATATATATATATATATATATATTCAAAAAAATTGCAAATTATGTTTTTCACATGTAGAAGATTATTTAGCATTGAATAACATCAAGGTAATTCAAAGACACAAATGAAAACATTAGAGGAAGAATTCGCAAGGCTTGAACACAAAAACAATACATCAGAAAAGATGTATAAAGATCTTGAAGACATGTTTTACAATAAATCAAAAGAAATGGATGAGGAAAATTTGTGCCCAAGGGACCATAATAAAAAATTACTTGAAAAAATCAAGAAGTTCAAGGTTAAGAAGCAAAAAAATGAAAATTCAGAGAATAAATTCAATGAGAGTCTACCAGAGAAGGAAGAAGAAAATTTGCACTGAAGAAAATGAAGAACTTTCATGTTTAAAAAATCATAACTGAAATCTGCTTAATCAGATTAAGAATATTAAGGATGATAAGAAATCATTGAAGAATAAATCTGAAGAACTTGTTGCAAAAGAAGCATCAAAATATCCAGTTGTAGCAGTCCAAGTTGAAAATGAGGAAACAAACACATAATCCATTAATCTCGTAGTTCATGCAAATCCAAATCCTATTGAAGTGAAGACATACTCAGAGGTTGCAGTTCAAACGAAGAAAATTTCAAGTGATGATTCAGTAGCCAACTCAACAACATCAACCCCTGAAGAAAATCAAGACACTGCCACATTCATGATAAGGGAAATCAGAGGACCTCCTTATCGGCATTCGAATCACAAGAACAAACATCTCAACCAGTTTGTGTATATGTATCCCTCAAAACATAAACAACCGGTTTATGTTCCAAGGGATACTGATGTTTGCACAATACAGTATTATGATAACAATTTATCCCAACTATCAAATAATTGCGAATTTGAACAAAAAACTAATTTAAGATGGTCAGATCCATTCCCAGTTTGACAATTTTTCTTATCACTCTAAGGATCACATCGTCTTGTGTCAACAAAGATGATACTTTTGAGACGAGAAGACATTTGAAACAAATATATATATATATCTATATATAGGACAAAAATTTTCGAAGAGGAAGACAATGTTATGAATATAAATTATATAAAAATAATATAAATGTAAATAGTAATAATGATCATAATAATAACAATTTAAATAATAATTAGTATTGAAGGGGCATGTCTAATGAGACATGACCATTCATGAAGAGACACATGCCTAGGTGTATAAGCAAGTCTCATTTGTAACATTCGATATCTCACATCAATTCTTTTATACATTATTCAATATATATTATTTGTCCTACTATGGATGTTTGCATCTTTGAAGTATTTTGAAGATTATTTCGTTGTGTATATGAACTTTGTTCGTGACATTGACTATTGGATAAATGTTATATTGCTTTTCATTGCCATAATGTTATAAGTGTACTAACATTGTGTTTTGCAAGTGAGCTTCACATCTAAATTTAAAATCTTGCAAATCAAGTCACCCTTAAGGAATTTAATTGATCATCATCATTAATATAAGGGTAGTCTTGAAATCTAAAGAACTGCTAATTGTGTTCGTAAAGAATCGAAGTTCTCTCTTTTGTCTCTAAATTGGCACATTGGCATTCTATTATTATAATCTAAATAATCTTAAGAAGTTTCTAATTGTGTTTAAAGATCATCATTATCTAATAGGCATTGTTGAAAGAAGCATTGGATTTTGTATATTTATGGTCATCTCATGAGCAATTGCCTATTGTGATCTTGGCAACATTTTCTCGTGCCATCTATTTGGTTCATTGAACACTTTTCTTTTGGTGAAGATTGTTATTTCCATTGTTAAGTACTTTGATTGCCCTTAATCGAACATCATTTGGATAAATTATCTCTAAGTACTTAAAACACTTAACAATGTCACTTAAAGATAATCACTCAACTTGCACTTGCATTTTAGGAATAGCCTTGCATTAACTAAATTACCTCCAAGCATAAGCTCGATTGATAGAAAGATAGGACCACCTTTCTCACCCAACTTGCGAAACCTAGACCCTCTGTTGTGGTTAACACAGTGACCCTTTTTTTTTCAATAGAAAAAAACATAACATTCTTATGTTAGTCAGAGAATGTTTTACATACTCTAAGATCTTTATCTTGACTATTTGCTAATTTGTTGTCCAACAACAAATTTGGAACACTATTTGATTAACACAGTGACCTTGCAGTTGTCAGAGCCACAATCTATGTAGCGTTGAAGGCATCGGGTGGTTAGAACACCCGGGAATGTATCGTTAATATAGCATTTGCTATCTTTCCTTGGTTTTCTCTTTCACAACCTACACTAGAGACTAGCTTCAAAATAGTTTGAGAGGAATGATTTATTTAGATAGGCATCTAATTTAAAATAAACCCAGATCTTGCATTTCACTTGGTTTCAGGTGTTGCATCTCATATAAGATAGTGTGCATCCTAAAGCAACAACTATTCATCTGATGACTTGGTAGATAATTCACTTTAAGCAAGTGATTGACTCCATTAAGGCACTAGTATCTCAACTAATTTAATCAAATCGTGCTAATAATTAAACTTGCTAATCATTTAAACCAAGTTGTTAGGACATTTAGTTGTGTCTCCCTAACTATTCGGTTCCCGACAGGTCTCTCATTCACACATATCATAGGAACTATCCCCCATAGCCTGTTGTAGGGAGATGGCTAGAACGGTAAGGGTGGGGATCATAGTGACAATCCTTGCCCTGAGTTGTTGTCGCAATCACTTGTACAATTTGGGTGACAACAAGGACCTTCACTACAATTGAGGACAATGATAGCTCCTCATCTTCCATTGCTAGTGCAAAGTTGGTTCTTTTCTTGAAAATTGATATACCTATCTTCCATCCATTTTTAGGGTTCACCTTTTGGGTTTATCCCTTTCTACTCTTATCTTTACTTGTATTTCTTTTTGCACCTAGGAGTTGCTTTTGGCATTCTCACATTGCCATTGTGACATATTGTACTTTCTAGTGCCATTAACCTATTTTGATCACTTGTGGACATTAATAAACTCTCTTTTTCTCTTAATAATAACATTCCTTAGTACTATAATAGTTTATAATATATATATATATATATATATATATAGCACCAGTAATATTATCAATTGATTCTATAGTGTTGAAGATATGGAAATTTTTTTTCTAAGCTAGCTACATTGTATCAAAGGCTGCAACTCATCCTTTATGCATATGGTAGTTTTCTGATCTGTTAGGCTATGAGTCGTCAGGTATTGGACTAACTGGAAGGAGTGTGGTATTCTGATGATCTATTACTTTTGTATAATAATTGAAATCTTCCACAAAAGAACAATTCAACCGTAAAAAGATTTTGTTGTAGAAACTCTTATCCATGTTTTCTAAGAGCAATGCACCCAGATTTATATTATCCAAATGATTATCAATTATTAGTAACAAAAAAATCCCTTTCAGAATTTTCCATGCATTTAATATATAACTCAATTGCTTTCCAGAAAGTTAGAACATTTATAAGAAACTACTCAAACGAGTTACCAGGATCATAATATAAATATGACCTTCTACAAGCTAGGAACAAGAAACAAGCATGCATTTCTTGAACCTGTCAAGTTATGCGGATCAACAAAACAACTAGTACGAACATGCAAAACATGACAAATATGATAAGCCAAGAGAGGCAACTGGTTTTGAAGCCATCTGAATATATTTGCCCAGCTCGCTCATTTACATTATTTGTACTTGCTAAACTGTGGTCCACTGCTCGTTCTGTAGAATCAAGAATCTGTACACACAATGGAATAGTTAAATCATAAGCATCAACTACACAAGATCAGGGTTTTGCATGTCAAATCATTTTGTTTGAGTGTCAATTTCAGAAGGAAAACGTTTGACAAAAGAAGCAGCAATTTTTCTTCATACCTTTTCAGTGTCAAGCAAAGATTGATTCATCATGAGACTAGTCTCCTTAAGTTGATGAGCTAAACCAACCATTTCATCTGTTATATCCTCCTGCAGTTTCCTGTTATAAACCATAGTTAGAACAAATGGTCATACTCAAAATATCAAACTGCCATTATTGCAAACATGGGTTCAAGAGCCAACAACTCACTTATCGCCATTGTTTCAAAGATTATACAAGAAACTATTGCATCTCAATGACATTCCATTTTGTTATGAGTAATACCTGTGCTTTTCAATGTGCCTTTGAGATTGTGCATCTAGTTTTATTGGTGGCTCAGTCTTGGCAGTCACACCCACTTGACCTTTACTTTGCTCCTCGTTATTATGTCTGTATCAAGATGAATTAGTTTACATGTAATAAGATCATTCGAGCAAAAGTCATACAGAAGTCGAGTACTAATAGAACAGACTGTTTTCACTTTTTAAAGTCTAAATGGAGCTAGAAGGAAAAAAAATGCACCTAAGTAAAAAGGGCTGGGTAGTATCAAAAGGGTTTTAGGACATCAAACATCTAATCACCCAAGAAAGTCAAGTATCTTTAGATCTTTTCCAACATCATTTCTCCCTAGTGTTGTGTGGGAAACAATAGTCAGATACATCTATCTTGTGGCATCTTGAAATAGTTTCTACAACTATTAAATCTCCTCCCCTTGCACCTTTGCAGAATCATATCCATTTCAACCCAAAACTTACAGCATGTAACTAATGATTGGAAATTTCTAAAAATATTCAACACACTCAATTCATTCCTTGCATATATACTACTTTATGTAGTCAATATATAATTTCCAGTGACACCAAATGAGATATATCATATCGATCTGCTCAGATCTGGTACTCACATGTGTCTCTTTCTTAACGTTGGAGTTGAAGATGTGGAAGCAAAGCTTATTTCATCAGCAATTTGTTTCCCTTCCCGTTTAGGCACATCTTCAATTTGATTGGTATCTGACACTTTTGGACGCTTCGATGCTTCTAACTATGAACCCAATACATCAAAACCAATGTCAAATGAAGGAAATCAATGTTCAACAATAGCCGTGACCAATATCATAATGAATTAACCTTGTAAACTTATCAATATATAAACACAAGGTGAGAAATCCTGGAAGATCTAGCATTAAGTTTAAGATCATCCACTGCTACAGTTGCTTCAATATTCACATATTTGAGTAAAAACCAAATCCTTCATTAAATTTCTCAACCTGATGTGCAAAAACAGTAGGTATGTTTCAAACAGAGAATGGTGAGAGAAAGAAAGTGCAAATATCATTCACAGAACCAGAGATTCTGCATTTTTATCAGTAAGATTGAAATATCAATCTTCTCAGATGATTCTATAAGTCTTGCAATATTACAATAATAATTTCCTTTAAAATATAGCAGCACAACCAGTTTAGGTTAAATCTCAACACTAATACTAGCACCAGCTATTTGTACTACATTTTAAATAAACATGAATGAAATGAAATTAAATATGACGACACAGCTAGCTAATGTAGTGTTTAAAATAATTGACACTTTGGACAAATGGAAAAGAACCCACAATAGTGTTAGGTATCTTTCAATGTCCAAATCTGTTGATCCCCATGAACAGCTCTTAGCGATACTCCTCCATGCAAGCAGGCCCTCTTAGGGGGTCACTTCCATGTAGCAGCACATTGACCAGAAAGGTGCCTAACAGGTTAAGTACTATATAACACCCTCTAGTTGCTCGGTTTACAGATCATTCTTATTCTTAATTTTGAGCAAGAACATATATTGCACTTGTTGATCACTCAAGTATCAACTAGAGGATTGTCGAAGACCCTATATGCAGAGTACATTTTTCATGGTCAGAGCAGTCAGAAATCCAGAAGATCATCATCATCTTTCAGCAAATTGTAAGTTATATAATCCCAATTTTGCAGTCCTACGGGGTCATTGTAAAAATGTTCTAGTATGATGAAATTGAGTCATGTAAGACACTTAGGTAAACTCATGATTATTTTTAAAAAGTTTCACTCTAGGGAGTTTTTTTTTCCTTAGCTAATTATTTGTGTTTCCCAAACATCAAATAATTAGTTAAGTTTTTCTCCCAAACATACCCCAAAGCTAGAGTAGGGCTTGATGGTGAAGTCTTAGGTGAGTTCCAACATATAGAGTCGATGTAAATTGCCATACTAGATCATGTCTAGACTCTAAAGTTTCACAAAATTTGGTTGTGTCTAGGGGTCAGTTTTTAATTGTCGAAATTCCTCTTCTGAATGGGATTTTTTATGTAATATTTGATGTAAAGATGTAAAAAGTGATGTCTATAGAAGTTATAGGGGGTATGAGTACTTAAAATTACACCTCAACTACTAAAATTTCTATCTGGACACACTTTGAGGGTGGAAACATATATTTATACACCTCTAGAGTCGTATTTTTTAATTTCCGGCAAAAAATGGCAAAATAACAATGTTCCACAAAGTACCCGGGACGTAGGGGCGAGGGAGCGGGAATACGTAGGAGTGGCCTATCAAAAGCTCCCCACCAATTTTTAGGAAACATGGGGGGACATCGGGGTCTTAAAAACTTATAAATATAAAAATATATGATATCATTGAAATTTTAATATTTATAATGTGATGGCCAGCAGCAGCAATGACGATGGTTTGAAGGTTTACCGAGTAGCATTCAGCAATGGTCTATGGTCATTAGATCAGAGTTCAACGTCGAGCGATCGAGCGGCAACAGCTTCAGCGTTGAGTGTTCACCAAGTTGGGCGGCTACGACAACTTTAGCGTAAATGAAATGTGAAATGAACAATGAAATGTGAAATAAAATTTTAAGTTAACTCAAACACTTAGAAATTCAGATTTTTTTTTTTGCATTAAAAAAAATTGCAATTTTTTTATTAGGGAAACGACCCCTGACATCCTCTTTCGCCTAGGAAACGACCCCCAATGGAGGAAACAACCCCGAATATCTAGGAAATGACCCCGCAAGAGTTTCCTCGCGTACCGTGATTTTTGGGAGCGTGGGGAAACGATCCCCAACTATCTCCAAGTCCCTTGAGCACGAGGTGTGAAAATTGTTGAGATTTTGTGTATTTGGGGTAGCATTAGTTGTGCTCTAGGTCTCAAATTTTGAGGAAGGACTAGAGTTCACCTGATCTACAAGACCCAGAAATGGATTTGGGAAATTTCATCTGGTTTAGGAGATATTAAATTAATTAATTATTTTAATGTATTTCCTAAGTTAAAACTTAAGAAAATAAAATAATTAAAGTGAATTTAATTAAACATGTGATGAAATTGTCTTAAGTCACACGGATCAAGCTTTCTTTTAATCTTAGCCATTGATTAAAGATTTAATCTTGGCCGTTGATTTGTCAATGAGAAAAGTATAAAGGAAAGGCTTGGGGTCATTTGTAAGACACACAGAGGCAGAGCATTGAAGCTAAGCTGAGATTCTAGGGCGGGGTTGCTAAGAATTCTCAAGTGTTTCAGTTGCAAAGAGGGGAATTTAGACCAAGGGGATGATCTGATCCCGGGGTCTAGAATACACAAGAAGCAGAGAAGAGATTAGGAAAGACATTGCAGAGGAAGGAAGCAACAATAAGGATAGCGTGATTTTCAGGAAACCCTTCAGGGGTTACGCAGAGACCATTAGGGGCAGCGTAGTGACTGCGTCACCCAGTCTGGGGTAACGCAGTTCTTTCCAGTGATAGCGTTGAGCGTTTGGAGGCCTTCAGAGGCTGACGCAGTGTCTTTCAGGGGCAGATCTGGGGTTTCTAGGCCTAGATCTGGTTGAGTTCTGTAAATCTCGTTTGAGGGTGTGGATCAGTCCGTATTGTTGGTGTTAGATAAGCCAGGTGCTGCTGATCTAGAGTTTTCTTTGTAGGGTTTTCCAGATCTGGAACCCAGAGTTGTGTATTCAAAAATATTCTTAATAATAGAGCCCTCCAGCAGCCAGAGACCAGTTTTCCCACATTGGGTTTATCCGGGGACAGTTTGTCCAGAAATAACTGTGTCACTTTGTCTATGTGTGCATGTGCTTATTCTAGATCTAAATTGGCAGAGATCTATTATGTGTTTTGCTTTGATGTTAACTTGAATTTATTCAATTGATAACTTGTGTAAGTGGGAGAAGCTTAACCGGATTAACAGAAATAATTTCTGCATAAGAATTAAGATTCAGAAATTTCTACATGGTATCAGAGCAATTACAGATCTAGAAGGGTCACCAGCTGAAGCATCTGAAGGATCTAGCTGCAGAAAGCAGTTGGAAAGGCAGCGGAAAAGTAGATCTGAAGGGACAATGCAATTTTCAGGAGGAGATTCACACAGAGGGAAGGGTGACGCTATCTAGCGCTGTGTCCTAGCAAGCCCACGCAATTATTGCGCAGAGGCAACTCAGAAACAACGTTGGTTGGGTCTAAAGCTGGCCAGTGTGATTCAAATCTAAATTTGTTAGATCTAGAAAAAAGTCTGTAGAAAAGTTACAGAAATTCAAAAGAGTTGGTGGGGTTAAACTTCTGAAGTTTTCAGATTTTTAACCTTAGCACAAGTGTCAAAGTTGGGGAAGAGGTTAGCTTCTCAGAGAGTTTCTTGCCAAAGGAAACTTGCAGTTTGGTCAGAGGATCAAAGAAGAAGCTGAATCATAGTTGATTTGGTAGATTTCCAAGGAGGGGAATCAAGTGTTAGAGGGAGTAGAGGGTGCCCAGTTCGAAAAGGACCCTAGATCCAGATCTCTAGCATAGAGAAGAGGAGCTCTGACACATTCTGAGCAGATGGCTCCTCATGCACTGCGTCATCAGGATAGGCTAGAGGGCCTCTCAAAATTTTCGGTGTGGAAGGCAAGGATCCTGATTGTCCTTGAAGTGTACAATCTAAGAGACCATGCAGAGCAGACTCTGGCCACACCGACAGATGCAGATCTCCTACGGAAGCATAGGGAAGCTGCTGGGCATGCCAAGCGGCTGATAATGGACAGTATCAAGGATCATATTGTGCCACACATAGCTGAGAAGAGGACAGCTAATGATATGTGGAAGGCCTTGACTTCCCTGTATGAGGGAAAATCAGTCCAAAGAAAGATGTTGTTGGAGGCCTAAATGAGATCATTCATGATGACCAAGGGAGAAGAAATCGAGCATTTCCTCTTCAAATTGCAGTCAATCAGGGATCAACTGACTACAACGGGTGCAACTGTAGATGATGCAGTGATAGTCAGGACTGCCCTCAATGCAATCACGGATGAGTGGGAAACCTTTGTTCAAAGTATCTTGGGCAGAGCGGATCTCCCAGATTGGGACAGCTTGTGGTCGATCCTGCGGCAAGAAGAACTACGAAGGTTCACCAAGAAGCAACACAGCCCTACGTTGAGCAAGGTTAAGAAGGAAGAGGAGGAAGATGCAGCCTTGGCATCAAAGCAGCCGCCGAAGAAGAAGAAGGATCTTTCTAAGATCAAGTGCTTCCAGTCTAGCGAAATGGGACATTTTGCCAGCCATTGTCCAGAAAAGAAGAAGGACAAGGAAGCATCTTCTTCCAAAGCAACGGTGGCAGATGATGGGTCTGGAGATGATGTAGCCATGAGTGCTCATGAACCACGGAGGTGGGGTAACATGGACATGTAGAGGAGCTACATGGAAGTAAGGCAGGATCCTTGAGCAGCTCATCTCTTGGATCAACAAGCGAGCTACAACAACCTTAAGATAGTAGCGGGACAAGTGGAGCAGTGGGTGCATAGATCATAGATGAGGCACAAGCAGAGGCAGATTTGGAGGCTGGGAGGAGCAACGCAGAGCATAGCAGTAGCAGCACAGAGGCTGATTTGACTTCAACAGTGCAGTGCAGAGCTGTAGCAGCGCACAAGGCTTCAGAGGGACAACGCAGTGCAGTAGCAGCGTGATAGATTTCAGCACAAGGAGCTGATGTGACTTCAGTAGTGCAGAGGGAGTCTGATTATGCAGGCAGAGCTGTAGCTGTGCATCGTTCTTTAGATGCCAGCACAAATCTGTAGCCTATGGAGCTTCAGTGATGAGGATGGGCTATGCCAGCACAAATTTGTAGCCTATGGAGCTTTAGTGATGAGGATGCAGCCCATCAGAATTGTTTGTCAAAGATTGGGTAGGAGATTCAGTTGTTTCTCTCAACAACTGAAGTTGCAGTGCAGCAGATTAGTAGTGGCAGTGCTATGAGCAGCACAGATGCAACATATTGAGAGGGAGCTGCAATACAATGGTTGCAGTGGCAGTGGCAGAGTCATGGGCAGCAGTACAGAATGGGAGCAGCAATGCAGAGTTGAGTGGCAAGAGGCCAAGCTTTAGCAGCACAGAACCAGTGCCCAAAATCATGTAATGCATAAGTGTGATGTATTACTAGAGCACACCCTTGATGCTAAGAGGGAGTGTTGAGATTTTGTGTATTTGGGGTAGCATCAGTTGTGCTCTAGGTCCCAAATTTTGACGAAGGACTAGAGTTCACCTGATCTACAAGACCCAGAAATGGATTTGGGAAATTTCATCTAGTTTAGGAGATATTAAATTAATTAATTATTTTAATGTATTTCCTAAGTTAAAACTTATGAAAATAAAATAATTAAAGTGAATTTAATTTAACATGTGATGAAATTGTCTTAAGTCACACGGATCAAGCTTTCTTTTAATCTTAGCCATTGATTAAAAATTAATCTTGGCCGTTGATTTGTCAACGAGAAAAGTATAAAGCAAAGGCTTGGGGTCATTTGTAAGACACATAGAGGTAGAGCACTGAAGCTAAGCTGAGATTCTAGGGCGGGGTTGCTAAGAATTCTCAAGTGTTTCAGTTGCAGAGAGGGGAATTTAGACCAAGGGGATGATCTGATCCCGAGGTCTAAAATACACAAGAAGTAGAGAAGAGATCAGGAAAGACATCACAGAGGAAGGCAGCAGCAGCAGCAACAAGGACAGCATGATTTTCAGGAAACCCTTTAGGGGTTACGCAGAGACCCTTAGGGGCAGCGTAGTGACTGCGTCACCCAGTCTGGGGTAATGCAGTCCCTTCCAGTGACAGCGCTGAGCATTTGGAGGCCTTCAGAGGTTGACGCAATGTCTTTCAGGGGAAAATCTAGTGTTTCTAGGCCTAGATCTGCATAAATTCTGTAAATCCCATTTGAGGGTGTGGATCAGTTAGTATTGTTGGTCTTAGATCAGCGAGGTGCTTCAGATCTAGAGTTTTCTTTGTAGGGTTTTCCAGATCTAGAACCCAGAGTTGTGTATTCAGAAATATTCTTAATAATAGAGCCCTCCAGCAGCCAGAGACCGGTTTTCCCACAATGGGTTTTTCCAGGGACAGTTTGTCCAGAAATAACTATGTCACTTTCTCTATGTGTGCATGTGCTTATTCTAGATTTGAATTGGTAGAGATATGTTATGTGTTTTGCTTTGATGTTAACTTGAATTTATTCAGTTGATAACTTGTATAAGTAGGAGAAGCTTAATCGGATTAATAGAAATAATTTCTACATAAGAATTAAGATTCAAAAATTTCTACAAAAATGTCTAAAATGAAATCCTACTGCAGTATCTGATATTATTTCTCCTACTTATTATTCAGCAATAAGTTATTTACAAAAATTACTTCAGTAAATATCAAAATAAATTCTATTGTAGCCTTCACAAATAAAATACTAAGCAAAATATAAAGAAATACAGGCACAAGAGTGAGACAATTATTTTTGGACAATTGTCCCTGGAAAAACCCAATACGGGAAAACTAGTGCATCAGATGAGGGTTTTATTATTCTTCTTCAGCAAAAGTTTCTTGTACAAATAGCAATTAACAGGTAATGAAGGGAAATCTCTGTGATAACACTGGAGAAATATTCTCACAAATTTCTGACAGAAATCTGATCTCAAAGAGGCCTTGCTGGCCCTCCTGCGTCACCACTGTGTCAGCTCTACGTGAGGACTGCGTTGTTCTGCGTCACTTCTTTGCGTTGTCCCTTTGTTGCTGCTGCGATGTCCCTTCTCTGCACTGCATCACCTACCATTGCACTCTTGTTTGATGTTGATACCCTCTCTGTCCTCTCCGCCTGCAACTCTGCCTCTAAATCGATTTCTCTTGCCGAACTTCAGCCACTGAGAAAATCGATTTGCTTGGGCAACTGAGTGTCTGCTCTGGTGTGTTTTCCAAATGACCCTCAAGCTTCCTTAAATAATTTTTTAGTTGACATTCAACGGCCCAGATTAGAAACTAATCAACGGCTGAGATAATTTTGACTTGATCCTCGTCTTTTTCTAGAAGTTACACCCACAGTTAGATTAATACCCATTAATTATTTTAATTTCCTAAGTTTAGACTTAGGGTCTCATTAAAAATAATTAATTTATCAAATAAAACTGTCTCTGGGTGGAATTTCCCAAAACGATTTATGGGTTATCTAGAATACATGTGTCTAAGCCTCTCCACAAAATTTGAGACTTAGAGCACATCCGATGCTACCAGAAATCAACACTCCCTCTTAGCGAAGAGTGTGCTCTAGCAAATATGCCTTGCGGCACACTGCTCTGACTTTGAAGCATCTCCCTCTGCACTGCTGATGTCTGACATGCTGCCCATCAACTACTGCATTGTTGCTGCAATTGTACTGTTGTTGATCCTGCCACGATTAACATTGCATTTGCACTGCAACTTCCTCTCAAACGCTACATTTGTGGCTGAGATATCACTTGTTTCTGCTACTAAAACCGATTCTCCATCATACCCATTTGCTCCTTGAAGTGAACAACTGGCTCTTCTGAGAGCTTTATTGCATTTGTATGCCACCTAATTCTCTGTGGGGACGTACTGCAACTGTATTGCCCCTTGTTGAACACAATCTCTAATAAAATGACACTTGATGTCAATGTGCTTTGACCGATCATGACATACTGGATTTTGGGAGAGTTTGATACAACTTGATTATCACAGTAGATATTAGTCACTTCCATCTTTCTTCTGAACAAATTCACTAACAGTTTTCTGAGCCATATGGTTTCGCACGTAGTTGTGCTTGCTACCATACATTCCGCCTCTGTTGAGCTCAGTGCTACAGATTTCTGCTTCCTACTGCACTAGAAGGTCATCCCTGATCCGATGTTGAAGCAATACCCAATGGTACTTTTCCAATCTACTGAACTACCTGCCCAATTCGCATTTGTGAAACTGCTCAATCTGACATCATCTTCGCGGGGGTACTTCAACCCATATCCGATTGTTCCCTGCACATATCTGAGAAGGTGCCTTGCTGCTGCCCAGTGTACCATCTTCGGTTCTACCATCAACTGACTGAGAGTGTTGATAGCAAAGCAGATGTATGGCCTGGTGTTGACCAGATACATAAGTGACCCAATGAGCTGCCTATACAAGGTGGGGTCCACATCCTTGTCTCCTGATGCATCTATCTTCTTCCAGTTGGTTATCATGGGCGTCTCCATGGGCCGACAATCCTGCATCCTGAATCTCTTCAAAATTTCTGAGGCATATCTTCTTTGTCCTAGGAATATTTCTCCATTCTTCTGCCATACCTCCAACCCTAGAAAGTAATGCATCAACCCCAAATCTTTCATGTTGAATTCAACATCCAAGTTCTTCTTGCAGTCCTTTAAAAGCCTAGATGATCTTGTAAGGAACAAATCATCTACATACAGTACCGGAATAAGTGGCTCATTTTCTACCATCAAATAGTAGAGATTGGGATCTGCGTCACTCTTGACAAATCCCAACTGCTGCAAGTGCCCGTCAATCCGACCATACCATGCTCTGGGTACCTGCTTGAGCCCATATAGGGCTTTCTTCATTATACATACATGAGACTTCTTCTCATGAGTCTCAAAGCCTTCAGGCTATTCTATGTACACCTCCTCTTCTATCATCCCATTCAAGAACGTTGTCTTGACATCCATTTGGTGAATTTCCCATCCCATCTGTGCTGCTAAGGATACAATAGATTTGATGGAGATATATTTGGAAACAGGGGCGAAGGTCTCCTCATAATCGCTTCCTTCCTTCTGTGCATACCCCTTGGCCACGAACCTAGCCTTGTATTTCTCTATGCTACCATCTTCCACATACTTGATCTTGTCGATCCATCTCGAACCTACAACTGATATGTTCTTTGGTCTAGGCACAACTTCCCAGACATCATTAGTCATGATAGAGCTATACTCCTCTACCATGGCATCCACCAAGACCTGATGTTGTACAGCCTCTTGAAAGCTAGAGGGTTCTTCAACCTATGCTACCAAGGCTTGGTATTTGCCAGGTTGTCTATGTTGCCTTTTCTCGGTTCTAGGAGCTCTAATAAACTTCTTTGCATCCCTCAGCGTCTAGCATACTTCTCTGCTAATTCTGCCACTGGTGGTGGGTGGCTCAACCAATTCCTCTTGCTGCTGCCCCATCTGCTATGAACTATCTGTGAAAACTCTACTACAGTGTATTGGTTTATTTCCTCCTACTTGATTTAATTAATACAAGTTATCTTCAGAAATTAGATTCAGAAAATATTGAAAATAAACACAACTACAGCTAACACATGCAGATCATTTACTGAATAATACACTCATGCAACAAAGTGACACATGGAATTTTGGACATAAGTCCTCGGAAAAACCCAAAGCGGGAAAACCGGTTCAAAAGATATGAGGGTTTATTATTAAGTAGTTCTGAGTACAACAAATTTGGGTTCCACACTTGGAAAACTCGACAGAGAATAAAAGATATCAAATCTGCAGCTAACCTGAAGATCTAGTGCCAAATATCTGACTGATCCACACCCTCAAACGGGATTTACAGGACTCAGCTTGGATCTGACCCTAGAAACCCTTAGTGCAACTTCTAAAGCCCCAGCGTTGCCCTAGAAGGTCTGTGTCAGCCTCTGCGTGGCCCTAGGAGGGCCCGTGTCACCCCTGGAGGGTCTATACTGCCTTTGCTAGGCCAGCATTAGCCCTGCGTGGCCCTAGCTGCCTCTGAGCTTTCTCTGCTGGACTGCGTTGCTCTGAAGCCCCTCTGCATTGTCCTTGCTGCTGCTCCTCTTGCCTCTTGCTGTCTCTTGGCCCTGGAATCAGAACATTCCCTTGGCCAATACTACCCCTCACTGCAGGAAATCCCTTCGGAAATTCTTAGCAAACCCGGCCTAGAATTCCAGATCTATTCCTCAGTTTTGCAAAAATTGTGTCTTCAATTGACTCTCAAGCCTTTCTCTTATACTTTTTCGTTGAACCCTTTAATGGCCGAGATTAAATCATCCATCAACGACTGAGATTAAAACACTGCATGATCCATGTGACTTAAGACAATTTCAGCACATGTGTTAATTAATTCACTTTAATTATTTTATTTTCCTAAGTTAGACTTAGGAAATCCATTAAAATAATTAATTATTTGAATAACTTGAACACCAACTGAAATTTCTCAAATCCATTTCTGGGTCTTGTAGATCAAGTGTACTCTATTCCCTCCACAAAATTTGGGACCTAGAGCACAACTGATGCTACCTCAAATACACAAAATCTCAACACTATCTGGATTTTCCTCACATGAGGAAATATTAGTGTTGGTTACGATGCTTGATCCAGAGGTTTGTCCACCTATCGGTTCTTCCCCCTACTGCTGCTGGACAAGAGGAACATCCTCAGAATTTTCTCCAGTAGGCATCTCTCGGGATTTCCTGAAAGCTCTATCTTCCATGAACTTTACATCCTGTCTGACTACAATCTTCATGCTGCCCGAAATGTAGACTATCTATGCTTAGAGGTCTTGTTGCATCCTACGAGATACCCCTTCTCTGCAGTTTGATCTAATTTGCTCCACTTCTCATTTGGAATGTGACAATATGCCACACTTCCAAATATCCCGAAATGACTCACTTCCGGCTTCTTCCCTGTAAAGATGCTCTCGGGCGTTCTCTTGCCCAATGCTCTATGAGGAGTCCTATTCTGGATATACACAATTGTGTTGCATGCCTCTGCCCATAAGAATCTAGGAAGATCCTGGTCATACAACATTGCTTTTGCTGCCCCAACAATAGTCCTGTTCTTCCGCTTTGCAACTCCATTATGCTTCGAGTTATATGGAGTTGTCCATTCTCTTTTGATAACCTCTCTTACGCAAAATTCTGTGAAGTCCTTGTCAGTGTACTCTCCACCATTATCTAAGCTCAATATTTTTATCTTCTTTCCTGTCAAGTTTTCAACCAGAGCTTTGAATTCTCTAAACAGATCAAAGAACTCATCCTTGGTCTTTAAGAAGTAGATCTAAGTTTTCCTAAAGTGGTCATCAATAAAGGTGACGAAATATTCACCACCACTAAGAGCTCTGGTAGACATTGGACTGTAGATATCTGAGTGTATTAGCCCTAACACACTTGGAGCCCTATTGTTGCTTCTAGAATATGCTGCTATAGCGTACTTCCCTAGTACGCATCCTCTGCATACGTCATCGTGATTGGTACTTAAGACTGGAACTCTCGTAATAGTTTCTCTAAGTAATCTCAGAGCTCCATGGTGTAGATGCCCCATTCGTCTGTGCCATAGCTCTTTTAGGTCCTTTTCCCCATTAAGATCGTTGCCTACCAGTGCCATTGGAGACTCGAGCTACAACCTATATATAGTCTGTTGCTTCGAGTTCCAATCTGAGCCTTTTTCTTCCAGCTTGGATGCTTGACGTATACTTTCCTTCCAATGAAGTATACATCATAGCCCATGTCCTGCAACTAAGGCACTGAAAGTAAATTCAATCCCAATCTTGGCACATGCAGCACATTCATGGCTCGGAGGTTATCTCCTGCTTTTGTCTGAAATGCTATGGTCACTCTTCCTACTGGGGTACACTTCGTTTTGTTTCCCATACTAATTTTGAAGTTCATCCATTCTTCTTGATAGCTTGAGAAATATTCTTGAACTCTAGTCATATGAGTTGAAGCCCCGCTATCAATGTACCAATGATCAATTGATGCAGAGGTCGATAAACAAGCAAATTCTTCTTCCAATCAGGAAGATAACTCTAAGATGTCATGATCTTCCATTGTGTTATTTCTTTTCCCTGGAAGCCTCTGCAGAAAACTACGTAATCCCTCTGGGGTTCGATTTGTTGTCAATGCAGCACCACAACTTCCCTTCAACGCAGATATTTCTGTGCCCTTACCCAATCAAGCTACAATACCATGTGAGAATTTCTAAAACGAAAACCTATTGCAGTATCTGATATTATTTCTCCTACTTATTATTCAACAATAAGTTATTTACAAAAATTACTTCAGTAAATATCAAAATAAATTCTATTGCGACCTTCACAAATAAAGTACTAAGAAAAATATAAAAAAATACAAGCACAAGAGTGACACAATTATTTTTGGACAATTGTCCCTGGAAAAACCCAATGCAGGAAAACCGGTGCAGAAGATGAGGGTTTTATTATTCTTCTTCAGCAAAAGTTACTTGTACAAATAGCAATTAACAGTAATGAAGGGAAATCTTTGTGATAACACTGGAGAAATATTCTCACAAATTTCTGACGGAAATTTGATATTTGAGAGGCCATGCTGGCCCTCCTGCATCACCACTACGTGAGGACTGCGCAGTTCTGCATCACTGCTCTGCGCTTTCCCTCTGCTGTTTCTGTGTTGTCCCTTCTCTAAACTGTGTCACCTGCCCTTGCACTCTTGACTGATGCTGATACCCTCTCTGTCCTCTCCACCTGCAACTCTCCCTCTGAATCGATTTCTCTTGCCAAACTTCAGCCATTGAGAAAATCAATTTGCTTGGGCAACTGAGTAACTGCTCTAGTGTGTTTTCCAAATGGCCCTCAAGCTTCCTTAAATAATCTTTTAGTTGACATTCAATGGCCCAGATTAGAAGCTAATCAATGGCTAAGATCATTTTGACTCGATACTCGTCTTTTTCTAGAAGTTACACCCACCGTTAGATTAATACCCATTAATTATTTTAATTTCCTAAGTTTAAACTTAGGGTCTCATAAAAATATTTAATTTATCAAATAAAACTGTCTCCGGGTGGAATTTCCCAAAATGATTTATGGGTTATCTGGAATACATGTGTCTAAGCCTCTCAACAAAATTTGAGACTTAGAGCACATCCAATGCTACCACAAATCAACATGAGGGAGCTAGGAAACTCGACCCCCAGGTGGGTGGACGTGACCCCGTGGAACACTGCAAAATAATTAGCCAGAAATTGGTCAGTAAAATTAAAATGAGAGAAAATAAAAATTCTCTCCAAGTGGAAAAATAATTAAAAAATATATGGACTTTCATGAGGAAGGTTTCAAGGAAAAAGTTAAGATATCTCCACGATTCAAGCAAGGAAAATACCACCGAAAATTCGTTGGCCCAAGAAGAATTAATTTCCAAGGAGAAATTTGGGAAAAAATATTTTTTTGTCAATCCAACTCCATCTTCAAGGGAAATTGAATTTCTTCCTCTAGATCAAGGGACGGGATTATTTTGACATGGATCAAGTCTTCAACTAGTTGTTTTCTTCTAGGAACAAGTCAAGCTTGTACAATTCGTTGGACCTAGCCGTTCTCACTTGGAAAGGGATCTAGATCTCTCATTTTTTCTATAAATTGAGCTCTAAGCTCCTCATTGTAACACATTTTAATCGAGCTCTTGGCTAAGGAAGCTCCATATTTTCTTTGAATAATATAACAAAGTCTTTGGGGTTAATTCATGGTGGTGTTCCTCTTCTATCTTCTATGGTAAATTCGTTCTGAATTATGTTCTTTATGCTCTACTAGTTTTAATTTAAATTATTGTTATTTCACCAGCCAGTTTGTGGATTTACTACTTGCACAGGTATCTTGCATTAGTATTTGAGTTTAGAATAACATTTTGAATTAATCGATCTAGCATCTCTAGATCGTTTATTTCATTGTGTTATCTAACTCCTTGTGATCTAACAATTTTATCTTGAATGTGTAGATGTTCTACTCATGCTATTAATTGTTATTTCCATTTGCTACTGTAGATTTCTTGGTGGATAGTTATCTTGCACTAGTACTTGGATTTGGATAAGTATTGTAGACTTAGGACGTTCTAGTGGGTTTTCGGTTAAACCCCTAGAACTTCCTTTCATTGTATTATCCTAACCCATTGGATCTAACCATAATTTTTCGGAAGTGTGTAGAAATTGTCTTGTGATTCAGATCTTGGGCGTTAGGGGACGTTTTTGGTTGAACCAACCAACTGCCAAGACATAGAAGGGGAAGACCCTACTTTGGTTCCTATGAAAGACTTATCTAAAGAAATTTTGTAGTGATTTTCTTGGCTATTTCTCATAAATTTTTTATTTATCTCATCTATTCTCTCATTATTGTGCCTATACTTAATAGATATGTCTAAATTTAGAGCTTATTTCTACTAATCAAGGAGCGGAGTTGTACTCATACTCAGATCTAGTAGATCTGTAAATTTGTAAATAATTTTTGTACATATTTTCTAACCCTTCATTCGTCTAGTAGATCTTGTATATATTTTTTGACTCTCTTTCTTTCCTGGCAGATCCGAAGACAAAATAAGGGTTTGAATTGTAAAATTATATTGAGAATACCTTTTGCAGGAGAAAGCTCGAGATCAAAGACAAATTGATTTTTTTTTTGAAGCTATACACTTGATACTATCTCAAAACCCTCGTTTTCCATGGACGGCTAGGGGTTCTAGCTCATCAAATTAAATTTTGTGAGTCATCTGCTCTTTTCTAGCAAATTGAAATTTTTTAGCAGATCGATTTTTTTTTGGGAGGTCATTTTCACTCTTGAATCAAGATCTAATTTTTTTTTTGAGGTCCTCTTCATTTTGAGGCCTATTTCCCTTAGCCGCAGGCATAAGGAGGCTCTTCTTGGCATCTTGAAGAAAAACCCTTGAAGGGTTTGTGAAAGATTCAAAATTTTACGGAAAATTTTAAGAGAAATATCACTTGGGGTTTGTAACAGTTTCAGATCTATTTTCTGTTGAAGTTGTCTGCATTCTGAGCCATTTTTCCTTGACCGCAAGCCTTATTAGGCTCTCCTCTTTACTGTACGAATTTCCCCTGGACGTCTAGCAGCCTGAGCAAATTTTGAAGGGTTATTTGAAGTCAACTTTGAGAGGGCAGTCATTGGCAGTTTGGAAAAGCACAAATCGAAATTCTGGAAGGAAACCGTCTTCTAATCTCGGCATTTTCTCCTTAGTTGCAAGCAAAATTCCATGAACGAAAATCTGTAAAAATATCTGAGCGAAATTTTATTTTCAATTTTGAAGACATTAAATACTTTGAGACTTGCGAGTTCAACGTTTAATTAATCCCTTGTGTATTTTCTTCCATCTCCTTGTTGGAGAATGTAGCTTCGATTGGTCTTCATAATGTGTTTGTTATCACTGTATTTGGAAAAACAAAATATTATGACTGTTTACAGCATGTTTATCCGGCTTACATTGATTACAATTTGTATTTGTAAGTCATAATTATCATGACTTTAAAGAAAGGAAAAATTATTATTTGTTATGTACTGGAAAAAGTCTCCACAAGTGTTGTTGGACTCCTTTCATGTTCAGGTTGGCTTGCTCTTTTTGTGACACCTATTCGAACCTCAGATAACTATATAAAGCTCCTTTCGTTCTCCTGAAGCAGAGATTCGATCTGCATCAAGACAACGCACATTTTCTCTGTAGAAGAAAAAGATTATTGAAACTTTGAAAAACAAAATTTAAAGGAGTCACTCTTGAAAAGAAATAAAAGTCTGTTCCGGTATTTTGTCCTTGTTACATCGAGATCTGTGGAACATTTTCGCATACTGTGGAAGAGATCCATTAACTGTGAAAGAGGTCTGAAAGTCCACTTCTATTTTGTCATCCAAAGTCTACAACAGGCCGAGTTAGGAGAAGGATTACACGCCATCTGAAGTCTGCAATAGGTCGGAGAGTGAAGGAAGATATCTTGCCATCCGAAGTCTGGGTTCTGAAGTTTCTGTTGAAGGATCCAAGGTCTGTATAGATCGTATTGTTATTGTTATTTGAAAGGTGATATCTAGGCCTAGTCCTAGTAGAGAAGTCCGCGATTATAATCCTAGTTCAAAGCTTTAATTAAATCAAGGACTGAAGCCCCTCAGGTCCATAGTCAAGAAAATGAACTGATACAAATGATAGAACTAGAAGAAAGACTTGCAAAATTAGAACAAAAATTAACAGAAAAGGAAGAGGAAATTTTGCGTCTAAGGGACCATAGCCAAAAATTACTTGCGAAGGTCAAGAGGTCCAAGGAAAGAAAGAAAAAATTAGAAGAAGAAAATGAATGTGTCAAGAAGAAATTCAACGAGAATCTATGACAGAAAGAAGAAGAAACTTTGCGCTTAAAAGACCTTAATCAAAGATTATTAGAGCAAATCCGAGTTTTAAAAGATAGAACTAGAGGAAAGAAGGTTTTGATTATGATTCCTTGGACGTAAAAGTTCTTCATTCTCTAAATTGTTGACTTTATCCTTGGTAACCTTCTCCTCATCTTTTAAAACTAGGATTTGCTATAATAATCTTTAATTAAGGTCTTTTAATCAAGGAAAAAAGAAAGGAAAAAAAAATTATATATATAGGAAATAAAAAATAAAAAAACAGGCAAAAAGAATTATTAAAAAAAAATCAAAGAAAAAGGAAGTAAAACAAAATTATTAAAAAAAGGTCATATATATATATATATATATATATATATATATATATATATATATATGTTGTAGGAAACGCTGAGCTTGAGCCTGTTTCTGGGCAGAAACGAAACGGAAATGTGTTTCAGGCCGTACAACCACGTTTCATGTGGGGGAAAGGTTGCCCAGTACGGCCTGAAACCTAAGTTGCACTGAAACGGAAACGGGAACGGATACGGATACGGGGTTTGAAATGGATACGGCAAATTTTCAAAAAATCTGGATACGATACGGCAGGAAACGCCATGTCATATATATAATATATATATATATATATATCAAATTTACATTGCCATTCATGATTCATATTTGAAGTTTGAGAATCTAGATTATATCTAAATAGTAAAAATGCATAATGCCATAATGATTAATCATCTATCATCATGATATCATCTAGATTCTATCATCTATCATCTATTCATCAATTATCATATATGAATTATGATTTATGATTTATCATCTATCATCATCATCAATTCAGCATATGCCATAAAGTTATTCATCTATCTATCATCATCAATTCAAGAATCAGCATAAAGTTATAATTTATAAATTGAAAATTCAATGATTCATAAATGATGATTCATGAATCATGATTCAAGTTCAACATATCATCAAGTTTTTGTTTCTAATTTCAATCATCAACATAAATATCATTTACATATCATCAAATATGTCATCAACTTCCACATCATCTCCAGAAGTGGGAACATTGCTGCCATGTTCACTTGGAAATCCACCTATCGATGACTCCACATCAAACAAAGTCATATGAGCCCTGGCATTCACTGTCATATCCAAGTCAGGCAACTCTGGTTCCACATCTCATAATTTGGCGGCCCCAAATTTGTATTCATCTCTCTTGTGTGACAGAAGGCGAAGGTTTGAATGAACATAAACTAGTTCCTCAGCCTTCTTTGAAGCCAATCTGTTTCGCTTCACTGAATGGATGAAGCCATATGTACTCCAGTTCCTTTCTACTGAAGAGGAACTAGCAACATGTGACAAAATCCTGATGGCCAAATTTTGTATATGTGGAAGTTCCCCACCATAGTAGTTCCACCAGTCAATTGGACACATTGCCCTCTTGTCCCGCATACAATCAATATCAGAGCCCCAACCCTCTGATCCCACGAAATGAGCAAACTCTGAACGAATCCGATGCCCAATTTCAGGATCTGTAAAAAGTTTTCTAAAAGCTTTTTTAAATCCTTGTGAGACTTCTGGGTCTTTGCTTGGTGCAGTTCTTTCTGGATCACTTAGCAACTCTGCAGCATAATATTTTGGATTCACTGCATAGGCCAAAAGATGCAATGGCGTGGTCATCTTGTTCCACCTTTTGGTCAATATATCTTTTACTTCTCTGTAAAAGATTTTATCTGGGTCATTCTCCTTGGCATTTATAACCATCCTTATCTTCTCTATCATGGAATCAATGCCTTCATACACCTCTCCCAAATTAGGCATATCTGTGTCAAACATACGGAGCAAATCCACTATTGGCTTAGTAAATGCCAAAAGGTACTCAATCTTATCCCACCATTCATCATCAACAATCAATTTTTTGACTGTTTGTGCTCTATCAGATTGGGACTGCCTCCATTGATTCCAAAGAGAACTGCATACCATTGATTGTAATGCACCTTTCACTTGCATAAGCCTTGTTAAGACTATGATGTGAGAGGCAAATAGAGTCTCGGCAACCTGCAAGTGCCAAATTTCCAATGTTTCAGTAAATTAAAAAATAAAATCATCAAATTAATCTTGATTGAAAACTATTATTTGATTAATGTTTAGGTACCTTAAGGAGCTCCAACTTTGCAAATTCTCTGTAGATGTCTTGGGACATGTGGTGGTTTGTGATGAATGCTTGAATTTCTTTTGCCTCTTCAAAAATAACACGAACCCACTCGATTTGCTTCCCCATCTTGCTCAACATGAGGTTCAATGAATGTACAGCACAAGGGGTCCAAAAGATGTGCTGATATTTGCCTTCAATAATTAGGCCTGCTGCTCTACACACCGTTGCATTGTCAGTTATTACCTGGACAACATTTTATGGCCCCACCAATTCAATTGCTTCAATCAAGATGTCAGCAATGAATTGAGAATCTTTCATCTGCCCCTCACAATCCACTGCCTTCAAAAACATTGCCCCCTTTGGGCTCTGAGCAATCACATTAATCAAAGGCCTATTCCTTTGATCTTTCCATCCATCAGAAATGATGGACACCCCTGAAATGCGCCATGAATTACGAATGGGGCTTAATTTGGACTCCAAATCCAAATTTTCAGCACTCAACATCATAGTGCGAACCTTCTCATATCCAGGGCTCTTGAACCCTTTTGGGGCTTCATTCACTGCTTTTATCATCTTTGCCCAGTAAGGAGACCGCACAAGGTTAAAAGGAAAACCATTTGCATAAATGCATTGAACAATTGCTGCATTTGCAATCTTTCGAGCATCATTATTAAAACTCTTTTCAAGTGGTCCCAAATTAGACCGCTTGTTTGAACCAACAATTCCTGTTCCATGAAAATGAAGTGGAGGCTTTGATGAAGATGCTGGAGCCCTTGTAGAAATTGCCTCATTTGATTTAGCATCTGCCTCATCTTGTTCTTTATGATATTTTGCAATTTTTGACTTGCTCAAACCACTTCCATCTGTCCCATTCTCTTTAGGTGGGCCGCTGCAGAGTCGAATCCCATTGCCTTTTAACCCAAGCAAATGTGCTTTGACCTGTGTGTATGATCCCCTAAACTCCTTTTTACATTCACTACAAACCCATACAGTTGAACCACCTCCTTGGATCCTCCCAACAATGGTTACATATTTCCAAAGTGGTGACTTTGGATCAAATTTAAGGGAAGATTCACTTTCATTCTCCATTGTCTGTACATCAGGAATCACTGAAGTTGAAGATGCCATTGATGATGATATTAATCTGAAAAATAAGGATAAAGTTTAAATATTAAACTAAACAATGAAGATAAATAATTTATAAAAATGTGAACTGTATACCTGCCCTCAAATGACAAAATCCTGTAGGTTGTTACTAGTTAGTAGTTACTAAACTGAATAATAAATATTTGGGCTGAACCCTGAAACCCTGAAAGTTTAAACTTTAAAGTTCTGCTAGCAGCCAAGCATACCAGGTTTTATATAACTTTCTGCTGTGTATTTACTATTTTCATTAATGGTGAGAGTCTAAAATCTGGACAAGCCATTAAGATCAGTGATGTTTGCTTCTCGAAATCTAAAGATGCACAGTAACTGAGTAATGGTCTATTAGACATATTGGTATAGATTATATTAATAACTGTGAGAAGTTAGAACCTAACTTGTGACTGTAACTGTGAGAACTGTGAAATTTGAATACATTACTAACTGCCCAGAATACCTCTGTCCATGATTTTAATATTTTATTGAAAATCTGAACTTGAATAAATTATCAGTGACCATTTGAAGTCAGTTCTTTCACGAAATTTCACTGTGTATGTGTGCCATAGAGATATTTCACCTGTAGCAAAGTGTTATAACTTCACCATTGGAAGGTTTGAAACTTTGAAGTACTTCCAAGTTCCTAGCATTTATTGATGATCTCTCAAGGAAATTAAGGGTACTCCCTATCAGGGCAGCCTAGCTGAATAAAAGTACTTAACAGGAAACTAGACCATTTTCTATAGAGATTGAAAGCAGTACTTTCAAAAATAACAGAAGTTGGTCTCAAACCTAACTAACTTGGATAATCCTATGAATAGAAGACCAGAGTAATTAATAAAATAAAAGGTGGAAAGCAATGGGAACCTCATTAATCCAAAAAAAGGCCAAAAAGGCTTGATAAGAACTTTTAAAAGTAGTTGTAATCACAGAAAAATCTCACAATCCCTAAACGTATCCCTCTTTATGACTACTGTCCAGTGTCTGTTTTCCGATACCTCATGCTATTTTATTTCAGCACCTTTGCATTTGGCAATGGCAGTCAACTAATATATGCATGTTAAATAATTGATTGAATGGTCATTCATGCCCAGCTAACATGCCTATAAATATTAGATAACCTGCCTGTTGATAGGTGAATATTGTGAAAGAATGAAGGAATGCTGAAAATTAAGACTAGAGGTTTAAACTTCAATCTTTAGTGGAGGCCGAGAGCTTACTGTTTAAGGAGATCGTATTGCAACAACAATGATTTTGTTTCTGTGTTTCTGAAATGGATCAGGAAATGAAATCTAGGAGGGAATAGCAGTTTAGAAATAACTGTATTTTAAAGACCAAGTTGTGATGTGCTTGTTCTCACTGGCACAGGGTTGTCACCGTTTTCTGTCGTCAGTGTATCGGCTCTCAATGATGATTATTACTCGAGTAGAAATTAAAATCCGATTCAGTGCCTATACATTAGTGAAATATATAGTATTAAATTTAAAGTTTAAACTTTATCGTTTATAAAAAGAAGTTAGAAGTTAGAACTTGAGCACGAAGGCACTTGCGGCTGGCAGTTGCTTGGACGACGGAACGACGGGTCACGGAGCTCTGTTGCAGCTTGCTCTCTTACTCGGACGTCCGACGACGGAACTGGAACTTTGTTGCTCTTTGAAGTTTGCGGGCTGTTGCTCTTTGCGCGGAGGATTAATCTCTCACAGTGGCGTCTCAATATCACTCGGGAGTTGCTCTTTGCAAGTTTGCGGCGGAAGATATCTCTCACAGTCACTCAGAACCCTTTGCGGCGGAAGATAAGAGTTAAAAACGAACTTCCCTTTCCAAAATACAGAATCAACGATAATGTTTCTGGCGAAAAAGATCGATTAGGGTAAAAACGTTTCTAAAAATCGTGAAACGGTTCAAATTTTTTCAAATACGTTTCAGATTTTGAAATACGTTTCCGAATTTTTAACAAATACGCATCCAACTTCAAAAACGGGACGAAAACGGAAATTTTCGAGAAAAAACGTATCCAAAATTTCGGAAACGGATAAGATACGGATCCAAAGTGTTTCCGAGGTGTTTCGTACAAGTTTCAGTTTCCGAAATGGGGATCCGAGTTTCCGAGGGCCAGCCTAGGCGTTTCCGGCAACTTAGCCTGAAACGTGTTTCCAGGTCATACAACCATGTTTCAGCGATAAAGTAACATTTTTTTCTTTTTTTTTTTTAAATTTTCGCTCTCTGCCAATTTAGGAGTGATAGAGAGAGCTATTGAAGATTGGAAACAATTTTTTTAGAGTAGGGCAGCCTAATGTTCAAGCCTATGGCCCTATTGTTGACATGCAGTTCATGGTAATGTTAAATTCTTAAAGTAAAAGTGACATTCTCCTTTATCTTTCAGTGACATTCTCCTTTATCTTTCATTTCATCCTCCTTTATCTTTCAGTGGCATTCTCCTTTATCTTTCATTTCATCCTCCTTTATCTTTCAGTGGCATTCTCCTTTATCTTTCATTTCATACTTTTACTTAAATTTTTTACATTACCATGAAATGACTTAGGATGTTTGAAAGTGGTTTTGCCCTCAATGGATTTTATATGGAGAAAGTAGAATTTTAGATCTCACTTACAATCTAGCAGACTTATCATTTTTTCAGGATTGGGGGGATTGCAATGTTTCCATTGGATTTTTTCATGTACTAGGGTATGGAACTTGTATTTAATCAAGAGAACCAAGCCCTCTATGCACGGTAGACTCCCAATAATGAAGAGCGCCTAGGGTACTAGGGTATGGAACTTGCATTTAATCAAGAGCCCTAAAGCCATTTGACTATGTAGGAGGAGACTCTCAATCAAGCACGAGACAAGAAATTAGAAATTTCTTGTGGCTGATTTTGGATATTGCTATTTTCATTATGTGATCATTCAACAGTAAATGTGATGTAAATTTAGAGACTTATAGTTTATGCATTGACATTGGACAATTTAACCATAATGTAATAAATTATAATGTAGCACATATGTTTTATGATTGCACATATTTCTTAAATGTCTTAATATATATATATATATATATATATATATATATATATATATATATATATATATATATATATATATATATATATATATTGCGTGTTTCCCCGTTTCCAAAATTTGGCGGGGTCACGTTTCGTACCCGTACCCGTTTCAGAAACTCGTATCCATTTCGTGCAACTTATATATATATATAACGTAAAAAAAAGAGTAAATATATTAAAAAAAATTATAAATAAAAAATACAACAAAATCAAGAGTCATTGTTTCACTATAACCAGCAGTCGTTGCCCTTCGCAGTCCAATCGTTGTTGCCGATCACAAACACCATTTCGACCGCTGCCAATCTATCTGCCCACACCTGCATTGTCTTCTACCACCTATGAATCTTTCCACTGTGTATGCGAACTTTGTTTGTTACATAAGCATTTGACATTGGAAAAGCAACAGGAAGTACATATATCTACTTAACCAGAAGAACAAAGTAATAGTTGTCCAAAAAGTTGTTCTGAAATAATCAACCAGCAACAACCAAAAAATTCTGAGTATGAAGAGGCAACAAAAAGAATTATTGTACTCAAAGAAACTAGATGTGCAAAAGTTGATGACGAAAGGGAAGTTGTGGTCTCCCACTTCTTAGAAGTAGTACACCTTGTTGTTTCAAAGAAAATGGAACCTTCCTTCACATCAAGCCCTCTCTTTGAAAGCGTATCCGCATGGTGGTTCAGTGCCCTATAAATACGTTAAAAGGAAAGTGTTTGGAAGTGGTCCTTTAATACAATAATTCTACCCATCTACCAATCAGCCAATCAATAACACACTTTGAGTCCCATAGACCTACAAGGAGGCAATATTAATGAATGCTGCAACATAGAGAAGGGCCCAACATGCGATGATCTCAACTTTCGTATTGGTACCAGCCCCAAGATTCATCCAAATATGGAAAGAGATGTTTCCAGGAAGGAGAATAAGAGCTCCACCTCCCATTAGAGAACTTTTGAGGTCTAAAATAGGCCTCCTAAGAAAAATGTACAACCAAAATAAAATTTATAAGAACCAATAGGATTCAATATGATGATGTCAACCATGGGGGATGATTCACCATTTTTGGGGTAAAAAAGTAAAAAGATTAGAAAATAATAAAATAATAAAACTACTTTTTTCAACTTATCTCTCGAAGGTTTTACTCAAATTTCGAGCGGGAGTACTTGTTAGATGCAAAATTTAATTCTTCATCCAAGGAGTACCCATGTTGCATACTTTCGATGGACCCTGCTACACGAAAAATGAAAAATACATAAAAAAAGTGGTTGCAATCACGTTTTTCATGTATTTGTCATTACTTTTTCAACTTGTATTTTCAACTTATCTCCCTAAAATTTTACTCAAATTTCGAGCGGGAGTACTCGTTGGATGCAAAATTTGATTCCTCATCCAAGGAGTACCCATGTTGCATACTTTCGATGGACCCTGCTACACGAAAAATGAGAAATACTTGGAAAAACGTGATTGCAATCACGTTTTTCCAAGTATTTCTCATTTTTCGTGTAGCAGGGTCCATCGAAAGTATGCAACATGGGTACTCCTTGGATGAGGAATCAAATTTTGCATCCAACGAGTACTCCCGCTCGAAATTTGAGTAAACCCATAGGGAGATACATCACATTTTCCCAAGTATTTCTCATTTTTCGTGTAGCAGGGTCCATTGAAAGTATGCAACATGGGTACTCCTTGGATGAGGAATCAAATTTTGCATCCAACGAGTACTCCCGCTCGAAATTTTAGTAAACCCATAGGGAGAGAAGTTGAAAAGATGAGTTGAAAAAAGTAGTTTTTTATTTTTTCCTAAGTTGCATGAAACGGGGAAACGGAAACAAGTTTCCGAAACGGGAAGCGAAGCGAAACGTGACCTCCCCAAATTTTGGAAACGGGGAAACGTGGTATATATATATATATATATATAATTTAACTTTATATTAGAATTTAGGACATTTAAGAAATATTATGTGAAATCATAAAAGTTTAAAACATACATGATACATGATAAATTCAAAGCATAAACTATTACAAGTTACAACACATTTACTCATGAATGATAACAGACACAATGGAAATAGCAATCTTGGAATATCGGATTGGTGCTCTTGATTAAATATGAGTTCCATACCCTAAATCATGACAAAATACGATGGAAACATTGCAATCACCCAACCCTGAAATCCTGAAAAACTGATAAGTCTGTTGGATTTTGAATGAGATCTAAAATTCTACTTTCTCCATATGAAATCCAATGAGGTCGAAACCACTCTCAAACATCCTGAGTCATTTCATGGTAATGTTAAAAATTTAAGTAAAAGGATGAAAATGAAGATTAAGGAGAATGTCACTTTTACTTGGGCCATGAATCACATATAAATACTAGGGCCATAGGCTTTAAAAATCCATCTACAAGCATCCATAAACGATTACAATAATGTTAAAAAGCACGAAAACCGGAAAAAAAAAAAAAAAAAAAAACCAACTTAAATCGCTTTAAAGGCAAGGAAACGTGGCCGTACGGCCTGGAAACGCGTTTCCGGCCGTACTGGCACGTTTCCCGTACGGGAAACGTGCCAGTACGGTACGCGTTTCCGCGTTTCCGTATCGTTTCCGTACGGAAACGGACCCCTTGCCAGCGTTTCCTGCAACTTAGATTTTTTCCCTCTAAAATTTGATGATGTAATCTAATCTTATTTTATTATTTCCACTATTATTTTATAATTTCCTTAGGAGGCCCATTTTAGACCTCAAAATTCCCCTAATGGCATATGCCATCCTGTTGAGCCCCATCAAAGAAACCAAAATTTTCCAACTGGGGAGCTAGTGGGTAAGTAATTCTACGAAATTTCTTGAACTTCAAAGGACAAATGTAATCATAGAAAAAACCTAGAATCTTTGGCAAAATCCAACGGATATTAATAGGAAATCCCTCAAAAATCAGCTTGTTATGGACCTTCTAGATGCCCCAAGCAACGAAAATGGCCGAAGCTTTAAACTTCCCCATCTTAAGATCCCACCAATATATACAATATTCCAAAAAGTTGGTCGGACCACAATCCAGAATATTGAGAGCAAAGTTTGGTTGGCTCTGATGTTATGGTGCATTTATTGTGAAGTCATAAAAATATAAAAAGGTTGAAATCTTCATTCACTACAAAGACACTTTACTCGAGCGTTGATTTTGTGCTTCATGTTTTTTACATCGATATATCTTGTTGGTAAAATTGAGCCTCCATTTGTGCTGTAATTGTGAATTATTATACCTAAAGAATAGTAGTATATTGTAATTAGTAAAAATATTATATTTTAAATTTTTTAACAAATTATTAAAGTTACATTAAAAAATTATATTAAATTTAATATTGTTAAAAATAAAAATTAGCTTCTAATTTTTTTATATTATAATTAACATTTGTATGATAAAACTAATTTTATATAATTTCATATATAATTTTCTGTTTAAATAATAAAAAATACAAACATTTACCATCTATAACTTTTAATAATGACCATAAATTATATCTCTCTTTTAATCTGTGTTGCATGGGTTCGCGGACCCAAGGGTGGGGTTCTCGAACCTGTCCCGGGTTCCTGTCCCCAAGAACCGAGTGCTGGAACGGGTACCTCTCAAAAGAACACGAGAGAACCTTGTACTTCCCATAAGAACCTGGTACTTAGTATCTTCGGTTTGGGTTCTTTTGCGTAAACAGGTTCTCCAAACCCCCAAAATGGGTGCGTGAACCTCGAAAATGGGTGCGTGAGGGGTTCTTGATGACATTTTTCTCTTTATCCAAAAATCCTTCTCATATTCCACGTAATGGCTTGTCATTGAGTTGAATAAGTTCATGGAAGTTCAAAATTCCAGTATCAAACAAATGATAGAGAAATAATTTGGGTATCAAATATCCATATGATATATCAGATTCCAGAAGGAAGATAATCTCTTCCTACTTAATACGTTTAATGCATCCTTAATTAACCAGTTCACTATAATGACATTTTTACAGTTGAAGTTGGGTTTTAAAGATTTCCAAGTTAATGCAGCCAGATCGTTGGACTGTATTTTTATCTGAATAAGGTAGAATCATATTGGAAGGGTTGTTATGTTATTTTCAGTGTAAACCCGATTCTCAACCTTCATAGTTTACTGGGATGTAGTTAGTAGGTCCACTAAATATATAAGCTTAAGTGTCGTTCATGAAAGGATTGGTAGAAGGATGGCATTATGTTATCTGGAAATATTCCCTGAGGGACTAATAATAATGATTTTCCTGGAGGCCAACTTCATCTATAGTTATTCTTTGACTAATAGGAATCAAATCATCTTTTCTAGCATGAATATGTCGTCCATGTCATTAACTTTATTATAGACCTTAACAACATTGTGTTTCAACTTAATAACGAATATGTGTATTTTAAAAGGATTTTAGTTTGTCAGCGAGTGTCATAGATGATTATCAAATTACTAGGTTTCAAGTTTCAACTTGAACAATTGTTAACATGTAAGTTGGAAGATTTCAAAATTTATATACATTATAATTTATAAAATATATAATATATATAAATTATAATATACCCTCGACGAACCCACGTACCCTGTTTCAAAAAGTGACGCTCCCGTTCTCGAACCCACGTTTCCTGGCAACATAGCTTTTAATTATAAATAAATGTGTAGGATCTTATAAGAGCTTTTACAAGTCGGAGGAAACATTTCTCCATATATTAAATCTGTCTTGTTCACTGGATACTGGAGTTGCCACGTAGATTTCCCGGCAAAGAACTACCCATAGACATCCATATTTACAATCACCAATGCTTTAATAAATATAAAGTCACCATTATTATGAAGGAAGCCGTATAAGATTAGATGGTTACAATGTTTGTGAAAAATATTTCAACGGATATTAACCACGTCGTATTGTATTAGATTATTAGACTTTTGGGTTTTGTCTCCCCATACTGTTTTTTTCCCAAAACATGTATTGGGGCACAGATGGTTTGCCTCTACCTTGGATTTGCTCACTCCATTCCTTAATGGCAATCGAAAAGAACGTCTAACTATTCTATGTTTTTAGAGTTTTAGGCCAAAATCTGGTGAAACAATTTTTTATCAGATTGCATTTTTATGTTGCTAAAATCTGTTTTTGAATGCATAAATGGATTCATTGCCCTAAAAAAACCCTTTGGCACTCGGATTGTGTAGAGTTCACATCAAACTTACAATTGCAACAAATTCCTACTAGATTTTGGGCAAATTTGACAGGAAAATATGCCCAATAAACCTCCACAATGTAGAACAGTTAGACTACAATGAAAAGAAGGAACATACACAGGCATGACATGGCAGTGTACTTTTCATCACAATCAATTTTGGCTAAGGTACAAATTTATGATGTCTTACCGCATAATATTGTGTCCAAATGAATTTTCATTTAAATTGGCATGGTTTTCTATCACTAAGTTTAACTTTAAAATGGCATAATATTTTAGTTTTAATAATAATAATAATAATAATTTATTTTTAAGGTCACTGCCAAGCCAAACACAAAATTACATATGAGACCCTTTTATTTGTGGGACATGGAATACGCTTCCACCCAACAACTAATTTTCCAGAGGTATACATATGTAATCATTATACATATTATTATTTTATGTATATTATTTTATAAATATAAAAGTTGGTGAAATTATATATATATATATATATATATATATATATATATATATATATATATATCAGTGTGTGTATAAAGTTGATGTGTTTTAATTATTTTTAATGGTTTGTTATTCTCTAAAACTTGTTTATAGTTTAGTATTATTTGAATTGGGGTGAATGCAATGTTCAAGAACAGGAAAGTCAAAGATTACATTCTTGTTTGTGGTCTGATTAGTTCAAATAGTCAAATGTATAATGATTTATATCTTCTGTATTTTTTTATTAATTCACTTCTATCACTTTTTAATTCACTTCTATAGTTTTCATTTAAATTTTGAGTTCATAAGTATATCGATTAAGAGATAAGATACTATTATATTGAAAAGATTGTTGAAGGCAAAAAATAATACATCATTGATATTTGAATGTTTAATGTCTAGAAAATTCAAAATATGTTATCGAACTTACAATCCTCTTTTATGGTAAGAATATTTACAAATGTAACTATATTCAATCTACAATCAATCAACTTTTGGCCAGCCAAGCTTTAGAGGGGAGATCTTGGTAGATCACTAACCAAACAAAAACTTAAAATTTAAAGGAAACTCTAATCAACCAAATACCATGCAATTGCCAATCCAATGGCTCTTTGCATTTGAAGTAATCCACCTAGCATTACGAAGTGGACCTAACTCATGTTGTTGATGCATGATGAATTATAGCTTATGAGAATCATATTGGGTTAAGGGGCATCCAAAGCTCCACTCCCAATCCCTCCAAAAGGGGCCAGTCATATTAACATTCATCTTAAAACTCTCCTCTTAGCGTATCAACCCAATAATCTCCACAGAGGTAGGTCGATCTACAAAAGACATTTCAAACTCCTTGGCCAATAAATGCTAGTTTTTCCAAGAATGAGAATTGGCACAAAAATGATAGCACATAAACTTTGTTGAATATCAAAATTCTTTACTTTGAACCCCCTCATGAAACTTCTTGTGATTCTTTCCCTTAGAACTAACCAAGCTTTTAAAGAAATGTAGTGGTAGTTTTGTCATTAGAAATGTTTCAAAAAATTGTCTAAAACTCTCTTTTTGCATCACGTTGAAACTTGAATTTTCTATATCACGCCCAACTTGTTTTTCCTTGTGACATAGTGCATATCACACCCGATTTTTATTTCTTCATGCTTGTTGGAATTTACACACACCTTAGGTCTGGTCTATGCCTTAGCTAGGAACATAAACACACTGAACATGCCCAACCAAACACAACTTTTCCTAGTGGAATATAATAGCAATGAGATCAATAACAATAAACAGTATTTATGGCCCAAAACATGTTCCTTATTAGTCCTTCAATAAGAAAACCATAGGGCTCCCATACCAGGGATCACGACCCTTTACAAACCCCAATACAATGATATAATACAAGATACCCAAGTCTGTCCTTTGACCAATACAACTAGGGCTAAGGCCAATTCCTTTAAGTCCTCATCTGCCCAACATACAATAAGATTAGTTGTCCTTTGCCTACAAGAAAAAACAACCAGCAGGTTACTTAACTCACTTGGGCTTGCTCCTTTAGCCCATGGTTCTTTATAGCTGACCAATTGTCCTTTGAAGACAAATGTTAACCTTCTGTATCCTTCTACTAGTCCTTTGGTTTGTTGGTTCCAACTTCTGCCAGCCTTGTCCAAACCTCCGTTAGCTCCCCTTCGGTGCTACAACTTTCCTTTTCCAACCTCGGCCACCTATGTTCTGTATTGATTCCTGATTATCACATAGCAACTGCTTAGCCACCCTATTCCAGGTTTGCGTGTCATGTTCCCAATTTTTATGCATGAAAAAATCACTTAGGAGTTTCGCAATATATTGGAAATATTTAAAAGGGGAATATTATTTTGTGAGAGAAGGGAGAAATTGTTGTTTTAATGGGATGGCGACAAAATAATATTTTATTGGAGGAAGGAAAAATATCATTTTAATGGAAAATCGTGGAAAACTAATATTTTATTGGGGAGTGAAGGAAAATTATTATTTTATTGGAGAATGGTGGCAAAATAATATTTTATTGAGAAAAGAGGCAAATTACTATTTTATTTAAAATGGTGGCAAAAAGTCTCCTAGTGGAAAATGGGCCCCACCATTAAAATAATAGGAAAGAAGGAGAATCTCGAAGCTAGAAGGAGGCCAAATGGAGAATTATAAATAGAGGATTGGACTCAATAGGAAGGATTCTATTCTATCATTTCTATTTGACATTGAGTAGAAACTCAAGCGAGTTTCAAGAGTTTCAAGCGAAACTCAATAACTAATTTCGGTGGACTTCAAGTGCCACCCTAGTTAGCATAAGGGAAGATTACTTCAGATATTCCCATTAGGGTTTATTGTAGGAACAATTGTTGGAAAGGGGATGATTTTCCATTCAATGCAAGGTGTCAAAGACTAAGTGTCATTTCGAGAATTTCTCTTGTGCCAGTGACAAGGATGAGTCTTGTTGTCACAAAGAATTTCTAGGAACAGCGACAACGACTCAAATCGGGGGTTGTCACCTTGATCCCCAATCTCTCTGTTTAAGTTGTCTCCCTATAATAGACTAAGAGGGGTAGACCCTACAAAAATGGAATCAAGGAGAACTAGTTGGGAACCAACCCGCTCAGGAAACACAGTTAAGCGACCAAATACCCGTATTAGATCTAGCAAGATTTAAAAAATTTGATTAGATTTAAACTATTGATACTCGTGCCTTATGGAGTCAACTATATTGCTAAGAAATTTAGGACCAAGTAATTGATGAGCAGTTGCTGCTTGGATGAATGACTATCTTATATGTAATGCAAATCCTAAGACTAATGTGAAATGCAGGAATCTTGGTTAATTTTAATTAAATTCCTATTCTAAGTTTAAACCCTTCAATCCTTTCTATATTGAGCCTGATTTCGTAGTAAGTGGCAAAGAGAAGATAAGGTGAAGCACACTAAGGTGTGATTAACAATACCTCTCCTTAAAATCTAACGTACCCAGTGCCTCTGGCGTTGCAGAGAGATGTGGCTCTGACGACAGCAAGGTCACCATTTTAAGTACTATTAAAATCAAGCTTCTCAAGCAAAGATAGATGGGTACATGTCTTTCGATCAACCAAACTTATGCTTGGAAGTAAATTTTAATTATGCAAGACTAACTTAAAATGCAGATTGCAAGGAGAATTAGAAGATGTTTTAGTGAAACGCGATGTGAAAGACCCAAAGCACTTAGCTTACAATTTATTCTGATTCAAACACTAAACACTTGAGCGAAAATGCCAATTATGAACATGCCAAAAAATATCCAGTCAAAAGATATACAATTTCTCACAAGTCCACGATAGAGTACTTAATAAAATGTTGATCGAAATTACTTGAAAATTTTCCAAACTTAAAACATTCGATAAATATCCAATAATTCAAGTAAATAGATGCAGACCTCAAGTTAATTTCCTTTTAAATAATAGGCAATCTCAATTGATATCAAGCATTAAAATATTTAAAATCCAATGCCAATGATCATGAAACTTAGTTGAAGCATATGAAAGAATTAAACACTTAAATCTCAATAATTAATTATCAATAGAACAACATAATTGAAACGTTAATTGAATAAATACTTCGTCAAGTACTTTTGCAATGAAATGATCTTCTAAAATAATACAAACCCATAAATTTATTTTTTATCCTATAGTCAAACTTTAGGAATATTTATAAATTTAAATTTAATTTGACTATAAGAACCAACAATTTCTTTCCACAAATCAAATAATTTTCTCAAGGCCAAAAATAAATCTAACACGTTGTGGATGGCCCAAGATCCCTATAAATAAACCTTAAACATTTGATTTTCAAAAAAAATTGTATGTCCCAAAAAAAATTAAAAGAATTTAAAAAGTTTCACTCATGTTAAATTTTTAAAATTTAATAATTTTTTTATTTTTAAAAGTTAATTAAAATTTTACTATGGACAGAAATTCTAATGTGAACAAAGCAAATTAAAATAAAAATTTTACAAGGTCGAAAGGCCAAACTAACCAAAATGTTAAAATAAATTTAATTTGATTTTTGCTTGTGATCAGGTTTAGGTGAAAGCAGGAGGAGGGGGTGTCGGTATATGGAAAGGAAAGGAAGTTGCGGGAAAGGAGACACATTGCACGAGTAAGGGAGTTGGAGAGGGTTCAAAGGCTTGCAGATGAGGGCACGTAGACACGATGCAAGCGTCGAGCAGCGAGGAAGGAGTGAATGGGAGAGGAGACTGCGCGAGGAGAAGAAGGGAGGAAAGTTGGGCAACGAGGGAGGTGCAGCTCGGATGAGAGATGGACGCGGAGATGAGGGAGTTGTAGGGACACGAAGATAGCAGCGAAGGCCGAGATGGGAAGGGAAAATGGCAGCAAAAGAGGAACTCGCACGGAGAGATAATGAGAAGCGAAGAGAAAAGGAGTTGTGTTTTGAGGGAGATGAAATTGTGGAAAAGGAAAGGGTAAGGAAAAACACATCAGAAAAAGATGGAAGGAAAAACGCAGAGGACGGAGGGTTGCGGATTTGGAGGAAAACACAGGTAGAGAAATAGAGAAGCAGAGAGTTGGGCAGAGGTTAAGATGTAGGCAAGGGGAGTCTCACTTGGAAACCCCTTAAAATTTCTCCAGAATTTTATCTCGAATAAACCCAGAAATTTCTATGAAAAACAACCCCAGATCCAAAAATTTAATTGAATGATCTTGATGGAAAATTTCCTGCAAAATTTTGTATTCTGAGACATGATCTTGCCCTCCAGGGCCAAGATCTTGCTCAGATCTTGGAATTTCCTTTGAATAACCTTCAAATCCACACCTGCACAAACAACAGACAAAAACCCATAAACCTAATACATATACAAAAAATCTGAAAATAAAACCCCAATCCCAAGTTAGAAATTAGAAAAAATATTTACACAAACCTCGTATCTATACAATATATATAAATTTATACAAATAATTTACAAATCTATCAGATCTGAGGAGTATGAGTCCGACTCTACTCCTAGATCTGATGATTTCAGGCTCCTGCTACCCAGATCTAACTATTAAGCACAATATTGAAGATAAATAAAAAAATTAATTTACGTACTACCCCAGAAAATCCCTGCAAAATGTATTTCGTTAGATAGTCTCAAAGTTTTAATCCGAAAGGCTCTCCAAAACTTAGGTTTCGGGAGTCGGTTGGTCCAACCGAGGTCTTCCCCAAACGCCCAAAATCTTTGAATAAAGATGATTTGCACACTTAGAATATAAGTCGTCAAATTAATAGAGGTATAAAATAACGATTAAATCTTCAAAGATTCGAGATACCTGCCAATTGATTAAAAATCTTAATGCTATCTTAAAACCCAACAATTTAAGCAAGATATCCATGCAATAAATTGATCTACTAGAGCTATTAACCAACAACTTATAAATAAGATTAGCAAAGTTAAGCACAAGTTACCATAAAATATCGGAGAGGAACAATGTCATCAAGTAAAACCCCAAAGACTTTGCGTTGCATTATTCCAGAAAAGTTTACAAGAGCTTCAAGAGCTTGTACACGATCTAAAAGATCAGATCTTTTGCTTGACAAATGACTCCTAATTTATAGAATAATTCTCCAACCGCTAGTTGGCTTGATCCCCATCAAAGTAATCTCAACCGCTGAAAAATATTTAATTATCTTTTAATCTCCTCTGTTGAAATGATTTTATTTTTGAAGAAATTCGAATTTTTCATTTAATTGAATTTTATTCAACTCAAAATTAATTATTTTGAGTTGATTTCCTCAAAAATTTGACTTTGACTTAACTACCAAGGCCTAAGGGTCCAAAATCTCTTGAAATTTTCAATACTCCCTTGGCCAGGGACCTCCAAAAATTAATTTCTCTAAAACCCACAAAATTTTTAATTTGGAGAATTAATTTTTCCAAGGACTAGAAATTAATTAAATTTATGGCTTATAATTTTAATTTATTTTTGCCATAAAATTTAATTAATTGACTCATGAAGTGATTTATAAATTTTCCAACCCTCTTTACATAAGATAAATACATTTAACCCATGAGGGGGAACACTCGTTCGTTATAGACCATCAAATTTATCTACCCAGTTCTGCTACTCAAAATATGATCTAGTAGACCAAGTAATTTGTAATAAAATAATCTAGCCAATTAGCTAGGATTATTTCCAAATTACTTTTACAAAGACTCGATAAAAAAAACATTAGGACTCACCTAATATCTTGACGACAAAATCCACTTTAGCTTTGGGGTGAGGTTGGAGGGAAAAACTCTGTCGATCATTTGTGTTTAGAGACACAAACGAATCAATGTGACGAAAAACCTCCTAGAATAGAAATCGTCACCAAAATAATAGGCTTACCTAGGTTGTTACATACATGATGACCTTACTAAGATCATTTACACTACAAACGTGCAGAACAGGTTTACATCTTTAACAAACTAAAGACTAATGATGAATCCTGGATAGTGTGAACACTCGAACATGATATTGTTATAGGGTCGTTGACACAGACTAGTCAACAAGTCCATTTAGGGCCGAGTTATTTCCCACCAGAGGTCGAGTTTCCAATCTCAAGAAGGAGATCAAGTTTCCTTCCAATAGCAAGATCGAACCAAATTGACCCAAGCACCCCCCATTCGCTTCAGGTTTGAGGAGGAAATTTTAGGTCTACATTTCCAGATTTAATGCCGAAGACAAAATCTTTTTCGAGGCTTAGTGGGTTGGTGCATCAAGCAAGCCAAAATTTCCTTATAACCAGGTCTAATTTGTACATCTTCTAGGAGAAAAAGGGGCTAGAAATTGTCCATGATCAGGCCGAGTTGCTCATTTCATGCTAGCCGAATTTCCAAATTTATGACTCTTGACCAAAAGCTTGAAGGAGGGACAAAATCATATTTCCCAGGTTGTCTTATAACAGAGTTTATGAAAAGACCATGAGGACCGAGTTAAATCTCTCCCTCATTAGATTTCTAGTGTCAAGGAAGGGTTCGGTCTTTGTCTTTAAGGAGGATCAAACCACTTGTAAAGAAGAAGGTTGTATTGCATGTGTTTCCAACATTTTCCAAGAGGGCGAGTAGGATATGTGACTACCTTACACTGTGGTACCAGACCTCAGAAAGTAGAGCTAAATTTTGAAGTGAAACTATGCCATGATATATGGAGCAACTTGTCTATTCAAAGGGCCAAATTGAATTCAGAGGTTCCACATCTCAGCGGGTTTAATTGCTAATTAGTGATGAGTCTAGTCCAAGTGTGCTTCTTCTTGAACCCTTATAATTATTCTATTTGCTCCCATATAAGATCATATTTTTATGATTTTTGGTTGCACATCCGATGTATATGTTTTTGGGGTTTCTACATTGGAGAAATAATAATTAAAAAGGGGTTGTAGCTTCTATATTAATGAGTAAATGATACGATGGTGTTCATGTAATTTCCTCTCTTGAAAAGGTCTATCCATGGAAATACATATTTGGCTCTATATTTCATTCGTTGTTTAAACCACCTCAAATAGTTATTCACAAACCATTTGACAAAACACTGTGAAAATTTTTGAACATTACTTATGAAGAAACCCTACTGTTAAATCACAATTTACTTCTCCTACTTATACAAGTTATTAATCTGAAATGTTCAGTATTAACATCAAAGTAAACACTTTAACAGCCTACACAGATACAGATCTGAACTGAATACATGCACACAGACAAAGTGACACACAAGATTTTCTGGACAACTGTCCCCAAAAAAACCCAATGTGGGAAAACCGGTCTTCTGGCTGCTGGAGGGTTTTTATTATTATGCAGAATCTGAGTACAACATTCTGGGCACCTTACTGGTTAACCCAACAGAGAAATAACCATGGCAAGCAATAACTCTATCTTCGGAGACAAAAAAATATGGTTGATTCCACCCTTAGCAGGGATTTATGAATTCAAGCCCTTTCTGGTCCACCGAAAACCCCAGCGCTGCTCTGAAGCCCTCTGTGTCAGCTTGACTGGCCTACGTCAATCCCTGTGCTGCTTAGGAAGGGCCTGTGTCACCCAGAGTGGGTTACGTTGCCTCTGCGTCAGCTCTACGTGGCCTCTCTTGGACTGCGTAGCTCCTGATTGTCTTTGCGCTGCTCTGGTATGTTGCCTCTCTGCCTCAGTGGTACTCTTGGCCCAGGATCAAACCATCCCACTCGCCAATACTGCCCCTCGCTGCAGCTGAAACACTTCTGGAAATTCTTAGGAAACCATGCCCTAGAATTCAAGCTTAGTCTCAGTGCTCTGCCACTGTGTGTGTGCTCTCCAATTGACCCCACGCCTGTCCTTTATACTTTTCTCGTTGGGAAACCAACTGCCATGATCTATTCTTCATTCAACGGCTAAGATTAAAAGAAAGATTGATCCGTGTGATTTAAGTCATTTCCATCACATGTTTAAATTAATTACCTTTAATATTTTAATTTTCCCAAGTTAGACTTAGGGTCCTTAATTAAAAATATTAATTAATTAATTTTTTCCTAAACCGGATGAAATTTCCCAAATCCCTTTCTGGGTCTTGGAGATCTCATGTACCCTAGTCCCTCCACAAAGTTTGGGAGCTAGAGCACATCCGAAGCTACCCCAACACCACAAAATCTCAACACTCCCTCTTAGCGAGGAAAGTGCTCTAACACAACATGGCTTCACCTCGAAGCTCTGCATTGATCTCTGGTGTGGGTCTCTGCGTTGATGCTCGGCCTGCTACCCTTCATCACTACGTTGTTGTTGCTCCCCCTTACTGCTTCCCATGATGCTACCACCGCCACTGCCACATATGTACTGAAGCTCCCTCTCAATCTGTTGTATCGTGCTACCAACTGTTGCACTGCAACTTAGTTGCTGAGAGAAACAACTGAAAACTCCTTCCCAATCTTTGACAGATAAGTCAGTTGGGTTGCATCCTCATCACTGAAGCTCCATAGGTTGTTGCTCTGTGCTTTCATCTGGAGACTGCTGCACAGCCACAACTCTGCATTGCGTAAGCAGACCTCCTCTACATTGCTGAAGTCACATCATCCTTTGCATTGAAATCCCCTATGTTGTTGTTGTGTTGCGTTGTCCTTTTGAAGCCTCTACGTTGTTGTAGCTCTGCTCTGTGTAAGCCAACCTGCACTGCGTTGTTGAAGTCACATCAGCCCCTCTGCGCTGCGCTGCCACGTTGCTGCTACATCTGCACTGCGCTACTCCCTCTCAGCATCCAGCTTTGCCTCTACTCCATCCATGATCTTCTGCACCCATTGCTCCACTTGTCCTGCTACCCTCTTAAGGCTACTCAAGGATCCTGCCATCACTTTGTAGTTGCTCTACAAATCCATGTCGCCCCACTTTCGTGGTTCAAGAGCACTCATGGCCACGTCATCTTCGGAGCCATCGTTCTCCACAGTAGCCTTGGAGGTAGAAGCTTCCTTGTCCTTCTTCTTCTGAGGACAATTGTTGGCAAAATGCCCTAGTTCGCCGCATTGGAAACACTTAATCTTTGATAGATCACACTTCTTGCTCCCTTGCTACCTCTTTGATGCCAAGGCTGCATCTTCTTCCTCTTCCTTCTTCACTTTACTTGACCTGGTGTTGTACTGTCTCTTGGTGAACCAACGAAGTTCTTCTTGACGGAGGATCGCCCACTTATTGTCCTAGTTGGAAGGTCCGCTCTGCCCAAGATACTTTGGACAAAAGTTTCCCAGTACTTTGTGACCGCATTGAGTGCAGTCCTCACCATCACATCATCCTCCACTTTCACTCTGATGGTAGTCAACTGATCCTTGATCGCCTGTAATCTAAAAAGGAAGGGTTCGATCTCTTCTCCCTTAGCCATCATGAATAACCTCATCTGATTCTCCAAAAGCATTCTCCTCTAGACAAATCTTCCTTCATATAGTGAGGTCAAAGCCACCCACATATCATGAGCTGTTGCCTTCTCAGTTATTTGAGGCACTAAATGATCTTTGACTCTATCCATGATGAAGCGTTTGGCGTGTGCTGCTGCTTCTTCATGCTTCTCCAAGAGCTTCGCATTGGTTGGCGTGGCCAGGACTTTCTCTGCATGCTCCCTCAAACTGTATGCCTCCATGACTACCAGGATTCTGGCCTTCCAGACTGCAAAGTTGGACAGGCCGTCCAACCTATCCTGATCACGTAGTCCGTGAGGTGCCATCTGCTCAGCAAATCTGTCAGAACTTATCCTTCTCTTTTGGATCTAAGGTCCTTGGCGAGAAAGGCACCCTCTGCTCCCTCTGACAACTAACTTCTTCTCTTGGAAGTCTGCCAAATCACAAAGAATCAACTCTCTTTGATCCTCTGATCAAACTGCAGATTTCTTTGGTTGGAAATCCTCTGAGAAGCTGTTCTCCTCCCACTCTTTGTCAACTAGTGCTCAGGCTAATTTCTGCACCTTCAGAAATTTAACCCCGCCAGCAACTACTGAAGCTCTGCAACACTACTTCCGGCACTGTGAATAAGCAACAACTTTAGGACTGAGTCACCCTAGCTGGCCTCTGCGTGAGCAGACAGTCCCAGCACAGCCTTTGCGCAGTAAGTACGTGGGCCTACATGGAGACTGCGTCACTCTGGCCTCTGTGTGGCTCTGCTCCCCTCTGCTGCTACGATGTCCTTTCTGGTCCATCTTTCTGCGGCTGTTGCTGCTTTCGGCAGCAAGGATTCTTCAGTCTTCTTGTTGGTGATCCAGCTAGATATGCAATCGCTCTGATACCATGTGAAAATTTCTAAACATTACTTATGCAAAAGCCCTACTGTTAAATCACAATTTACTTCTACTTATACAAATTATTAATCCGAAATGTTCAGTATTAACATCGAAGTAAACACTTTAACAACCTACACAGATACAGATCTGAACTGAATGCATGCACATAGACAAAGTGACACACAAGATTTTCTAGACAACCGTCCCCAAAAAAACCCAATGCGGGAAAACCGGTCTTTTGGCTGTTGGAGGGTTTTTATTATTATGCAGAATCTAAGTACAACATTTCTAGGCACCTTACTGGTAACCCTACAAAGATATAACCACAGCAAGCAATACCTCTATCTTCGGAGACAAAAAATGTGGTTGATTCCACCCTCAGCGGGGATTTATGAATTTGAGCCCTTTCTGGCCCACCGGAAACCCCAGCGCTGCTTTGAAGCCCTTTGCGTTAGCCTGACTAGCCTGCATCAGTCCCTGTGCTTCTTAGGAAGGGCCTGCGTCACCCCAGAGTGGGTTACGCTGCCTCTGCGTGGCCTTTGCGTGACTGTGTAGCTCCTAATTTCCTCTGCGCTGCTCTGGTATGCTGCCTCTCTGCCTCAATTGTACTCTTGGCGCGGGATCAAACCATCCCACTAGCCAATACTGCCCCTCGTTGCAGCTGAAACACTTCTGGAAATTCTTAGCAAACCACATCCTAGAATTCTGGCTTAGTCTTAGTGCTCTTCCACTCTGTGTGTGTTCTCCAACTGACCCCAAGCCTTTCCTTTATACTTTTCTCGTTGGGAAACCAATGACCATGACCTAATCTTGATTCAACGGCTAAGATTAAAAGAAATCTTGATCCATGTGATTTAAGTCATTTCCATCACATGTTTAAATTAATTACCTTTAATATTTTAATTTTCCTAAGTTAGACTTAGGGTCCTTAATTAAAAAATCGGATGGAATTTCCCAAACCCCTTTCTGAGTCTTAGATATCTCATGTACTCTAGTCCCTCCACAAAGTTTGAGATCTAGAGCACATCCGAAGTTACCCCAACAACACAAAATCTCAACAAACACCTCATTGATAGACCCCTTGAAACTTATTTAAATTCAGAGAATTTCATTGCACATTGGAATATCCCAATTGGGAACATTACACTCCGACCCACTATCCTAGCTCACGACCTCCCCGTTGGCACCAGTGAGCTGCTACAACAACCCTCAACTAGACTCAACCTCTTTTGTTTAGTTATAGCCATCCCTAAACTCAAGCTCGACCCTCTAGTTCCAACCCTAACTAGGCTCAGTCCTCTTTTATGAGCACTCAACCACTGTTGCGACCTCCTCTTGGCTAATCGTTGGCCTATTACAGAACTTCAAATAGCCCTGCACTTCCACAGACCCACGACCCTGCTCTTGGCTGTCCAAACAACCCTTGATCAGATCTCAGAACCACATACCAACTCTTAGATCTAGGGCATGACCCTCTGTACAACTCTGCGGCCTAATCTCTAGCAACAAATCTCTTCCAGCCCTACTCAACCCCCTTTAACCATAGAAACCGGTCTTCCTTGAGTTATCCTCAGCCTCCTTGCTGAGGCAACACCTTGACTCGCCCTCCTCCAGCTAGTTGCGGCGTCTCTAGGGTTGTCTAGGCTAAGTCTCTTCTAGCCTCCTCACACAAATGAGGTCCTTCTCACTTGATATGTCTTCGAGCCTTTCCTTTGGCTTATATCTATAGTTATCCATTAGGTGACTTAGGAGCCCTCTTTGTCCTTCAAGAGACCCCACTACACCACACAACAACAAATTAGAATATAAAATTACTTTCCTTGGGTTCCAAGCTCACTCCTTTGGGTCAAAAGTTAAAACCACCAAACTTGGGTACTTTGCCCACAAAGCCCCCAATCTTCTCCACTTAGAAATACCTTTCAAGCTACCAATTTTCAACACTCCCTCTTAGTGAGGAAGGTATTTCCACCACTACCTAGAGGTGCCTTCGAATTTGATCCGCAACCACATCCCTCTGGAAGACCTAGATCTTCGAAGACACCATACACCTTGAAATCTCCAGCTCCATGACTTTTCCTTGCATGGCCATGACTTTCCTTGCATGTGACATGTCTTCTCTTGCATGATCATGACTTTCATTGCATGGTCCATGACTATCCTTGCATGATCATGACTTTCATTGCATACTTCATGACTATCCTTGCATGTATCATGACTTTCCTTGCATGCACCATGACTTACATGGTCTACGAATTTCTTTGTATGCACCACAACTGTCTTTACATGGTCTGTGGCTTTACCTTGCATGGCCTGGGAGACTCCACTCTCTCACTTGAACCTTGAAGGTTAGACTTCCACTGGGTGGTTGATTGTCCGTTGCAGTCTCCCTCTAAACCCAGACTCCCTCTGAGCCTACATAACCTCCCCTTGTTACTTTACTTTCCCTCCCAGAAAGTGTTGCAATTGAACTTGTGTCTTTTCAAGGTCAGTCCCGAGCTACGGTTGAAAAATTGGCCAAGTCCATTCTAGACCATTGTAACTCAACTCTAGAAGTGTCCTTATCCTCGTGGGTCAAACAATTCATATGCACATGGCTCCATTGTCAAATGTGCAACTTTGCAACCCAATAAAGATATTATCTCACTATCAACCTGCCATCTATTGAGATTTCGAGTAGCATCGGATGTGATCTAGCTTCGAAACTTTGTGGAGGGGCTAGAACACATGAGATCTCTAAGACCCAGAAATTGTTTGGAGAAATTCCACCCAGAGCCTAAGTTATTCCAAAAATTAATTATTTTAATGGAGATCGTAAGTCTAACTTAGGGAAATTAAATACTTAAAAGGGAATAAAATTAAACATGTGGGTGAGAATGTTCTAACTTCTAAGTGACGTGGATCAAGTCTTTTCTAATGTTAGTCGTTGATTAGAGATTAGATCACAGTCGTTGAATGTTCAAAGAGAAAATTATTAAAGGAAGGCTTGGGGACAGTTGGAGAAGACACACAGAGCGGTAGCACTTGAGCTAAGTCGAAATTTTGGGGTGTGGTTTGCTGAGAATTTTCGAATAATCTTGCAGTGCTGGTGAGGGGCAGATCGGCAAGGGATATTCCGATCTGAGGCCGAGAATACATAGGTAGAGAGGCAGATCCATACCAAGAAGCGCAGAGACCCAGCAGGAGGGACGCAGCCCAGCCAAGCTCACGCAGAGGCAGCGCAGAGGCTAACGCAGGCCCATCAGGATGACGCAGAGGTAGCACTAAGCCCAAAGGGGCGACGCAGGAGTAGCCTATGCTGCCCAGAGGCTCTAACAGCTACACAAAGTTGACGCAGTGCTACGAGAGGCAGTGTTGGCATTTCCAGTGGGCCAGAAAGGGCTCGTATTCAGCATTATTCAGAAGGTGTGAAGCCTTAGTTGAATTAGCCATATTTTCTGTCTTTGAGTGATAGAGATACATTTGTCGTGATTTCTCTGATGGGCAAACCACTGCTGGTGCCCTCAATTGTATTCAGATATTTTGCTTAATAAACAAATCCTCTAAGAGTTGTTGCACCGGTTTTCCCGCATTGGGTTTTTCCAAGGACATTGTCCAAAAAAATATTGTGTCCTTTGTCATATGTGTGTTATGCTTCAGCAAATGATCTGTATGTATGTGCAGGATGCAGTAGTGTTTACTTTGATGTTTTTGTTGTATAATTCAAAAAAATAATTTGTTAATTTAACATAACAAATAGGAGAAGTAAATCAGAAAACTGCAGTAGGGTTTCTGTAACTTAGGTTCAAAAATTTTCACATGGTATCAAAGCTATTGCAAATAAAGCTGAAGCCATCAGCAAAGAGCTGAAGATTTTTTGTTGAAGGAGGGCAGTTGAAGCTCACAGATCCAGTAAAAGGCAGCACAACACTAGAGGGACAGCGTAGAGACCCAGCAGGGGTGACGCAGAGCATGTATGCTGACACAAAGGCTGACGCAAGCCCAAAAGGATGACGCAGAGTCTGTCAAGCTCATGCAAAGGCTGACGCAGACCCAAGAGGGTGACGCAGTCGAGGAGGGAGTGACGTTGTGCTGGTTGAAGTGGCTGGAAGTGCAGTTTTTTGATCTTCGAAGTTGCTGGTGGGGCATTGTTTCTGTCGGTGCAGAACAGTGCCTAGCAGGGTTGACAAAGTAGGGGGGAACAGTTCCTCAGTAGATTTTCTAGCCAAGAAATCTGAGATTTGATCTGTGAAGAGATCGTAGAGGGTTGATTCGACAAAGTTGGTGGGGGATTTCCGGGAGGGAAATCACTGGTCAGAGGGAGCATAGTCTCTAGAGGGTTTCTATCGCCGAGAAACCCAAATCCAGTCTCTTGCTGAGAGTAGCAGAAGTAGAAGGGAGAAGAGCTTTTTGCTTCGACATTTTTGAGCAATTATGGCCTCGCACGGATTGAGAGATTAGGACAAGTTGGATGGTGTGTCTAACTTTGTCATCTGGAAAGAAAGGATCTTGTCGGTCCTTGACGAGTATCGTATCAGAGAACATGCCGAGAGGGTTGTGGCCATTCTAGTCGATGTCGATCCTCTAAAGAAGTATGAGGAAAATCAGGCGACGGCTAAATGCATGATCATGGATGAGGTGAAGGATCACATGGTCCCTCATATTGCTGAGAAGAAAACGACAAATGAAATGTGGCAAGCACTAGAAACGTTGTATCGAGGTAGCACCATCCAGAGGAAGATGCTTCTGGAGAATAAGATGTGATTGTTTGCAATGCACAAGGGAGAGGAGATCAAACCCTTCTTCTTTAGATTGAAGGCTATTCGAGATCAGCTAGTTGCAATGGGGGCAACTCTTGATGACGGTCTCTTGGTGAGGACTGCCCTGAATGCAGTAACTAATGATTGGGAGACCTTTGTCCAAAGTATCTTGGGCAGAGCACAACTTCCAAACTGGGAGGACATGTGGGCAATCCTTCGTCAGGAAGAAATCAAGAGAATAACCAGGAGGAGCAGTAGCAGTGGAGGAGCCAAGATAAAGAAAGAGGAGGAGGAAGATGTAGCTCTCGCATCGAAGGGACAGAGGCAGTAGCAAGGGAAGAAGAAGAAGGACCTCTCAAAGGTCTAGTGCTTCAGATGTGGCAAATTGGGACACTTTGCCAATGCTTGCCCTGAGAAGAAGAAGGGCAAGGAAGATTCTGATTTCAATGTTGCGACAGCCAAAGGGGATAGTGGCAGTGATGATGATGTTGCCATGATTGCTCATGTACCTCAAGAGAAGAGGTGGGGCAACATTGCTCTGTAGTTCTCTTGAACTACATATGGGAGGGCAGGATCCTTGAGGTGCCCAAACTCTTGGATCACATATGAGCTACAAGAGCCCTTAAAGACAATAGGAGGATGGCTAGAGTTAGTTGGTGCAGAGGATCATGGAGGCACTCTAGCAGTGCTAGGACGCTGAAGACTAGAGCAGCACAGAGGAGAGACGGCGAGTGAGCTTAACGGCGCGAAGTGACGGGATTTTAACGCCGGCGGAGGCATTATGCCGCCTTGAGCAGACAAATGCGAGAGCTTCAAAGGGTCGGTGCGAGCGTGCTGAGCTTCAAAGGGTGATGCAGAGCGTGCAGGCAGCAGACAAGCAGCAGATTTAAGAGCCAAGGGTGGCATGAGCAACGGTAGAGTGCTTGGTATCTGATGCAATAATGACTTGGCTCTGACCAGTCTTTGGGTGATGTCCTTCGGTTGCTTACTTCCCGGCGGGCAGAGTTCGGTCTAGCAGTTAGCGGTGGGTGCTATGAGCCATGGTCGCTTGGGGAAGTGGCCTGGCTGTGAAGACGATGGCAGATGCATGGACGGCGATGCAGACGTGCGTGGATGAGGCAGCGGCCAGAGCATCTTGGCCTTGTGGTGTGCCATAGATCGAGTGATACTGAGTGAGATGTACAGAGCACATTCCTCGCTAAGAGGGAGTGTTGAGATTTTGGGTACCATCGGATGTGCTCTAGCTCCGAAAATTTATGGAGGGGCTAGAACACATGAGATCTCCAAGACCCAGAAATCATTTGGAGAAATTCCACTCAGAGCCTAAGCTATTCCAAAAATTAATTATTTTAATGGAGACCCTAAGTCTAACTTAGGGAAATTAAATAATTAAATGGAATTAATTTAAACATGTGGGTGAGAATGTTCTAAGTGACGTGGATCAAGTCTTTTCTAATCTTAGCCATTGATTAGAGATTAGATCATGGTCGTTGAATGTTCAACGAAAAAAGTATTAAAGGAAGGCTTGGGGTCAGTTGGAGAAAACACACAGACCGATAGCACTTGAACTAAGTTGAAATTATGGGGCACAATTTGCTGAGAATTTTCGAATAACCTTGCAATGCTGGTGAGGGGCAGATCGGCGAGGGATATTCAAATCCGAGGTCGAGAATGCATAGGCAAAGAGGCAAATCCATACCAGGCAGCACAGAGACCCAACAGGAGGGACGCAACCCAGTCAGGCTCACGCAGAGGCTGACGCAAGCCCATCAAGGTGACGCAGAGGTAGTGCTGAGCCCAAAGGGGTGACGCAGGAGTAGCCTGTGCTGCGCAGAGGCTCTAGCATTTACGCAGAGCTGACACAGTGATAGGAGAGGCAGCGCTGGGATTTCCAGTGTGCCAGAAATGGCTCGTATTAAACATTATTCAGAAGGTGTGAATCCTCAGCTGAATCAGCCATATTTTCTGTCTTTGAGTGAGAGGTACATTTGCCATGATTTCTCTGTTGGGAAAACCACTACTGGTGCCCTTGATTGTATTCAGATATTCTGCTTAATCAACAAACCCTCTAAGCGCTGCTGCACCCGTTTTCCCGCATTGGGTTTTTCCGGGGAAAATACTATGTCCTTTGTCATATGTGTGTTATGCTTCAGTGAATGATCTGTATGTATGTGTAGGCCGCAATAGTGTTTACCTTGATGTTTTTGCTGAATAATTCAGAAAAATAATTTGTTAATTTACTAGAAAAAATAGGAAAAGTAAATCAGAAAACTGCAGTAGGGTTTGTGTAACTTAGGTTCAAAAATTTTCACACCATCCACACAGAGTTACCTCGTATGTCAAAGCACTCCCTACCAAGGTATCTAAGTTGTCTCAACTTATTTTGACAAGTCAACAAAATTCCATCAACGGTGTCAACGATCTACCATTCAACATATTGTTGTGCACCGAGTTCTCCACCAATCCACCAGACTCTCACCCTATCTCGTCACCAAACCAATCAAGACCGCATCTCCATGTTCTCCATTGAACCTTCTACTCCATCTCTAGCCAATTCACTTGACAACACCGTTGCTTCTTGCAACAGTCTCACAGGTCCCTCTCAGAGCTGACACCTGTGCACACTCTGATCTAGCTTCCCTTCAAAGTAGCTTTGATTCCATGTTGGAATTTCCATGCATCCTAGGTCTAGTTTATGCCTTAGCTAGGAACCTAAACACACTGAAGATGCCCAACCAAAGACAACTTTTCACAACAAAATATAACAACAATGAGATCAATAACAATACATAGTATTTATGGCCCAAAACATGTTCCTTATTAGTCCTTCAATAAGAAAACCACAGGGCTCCCGTAATAGGGATCATGGCCCTTTACAAACCCCCGAACAATGTTATAATACAAGATATACAAGTTTGTCCTTCGACAAATACAACTAGGGTTGAGGCCAATTCCTTTAGGTCCACATCTATCGAACATACAATAAGATCAGTTGTCCTTTACCTTCAAAATATACAACCAACAAGATACTTAACTCACCTAGGCTTGCTCATTTAGCCCATGGTTCTCTACAATTGACCAATTGTCCTTTACAACCAACTATTAACCTCGTGTATCCTTCTACCAATCCTTTGGTCTGTTGGTTCCAACTTCTACCAGCCCTGTCCAAACCTTTGTTAGCTCCCCTTCTCTGCTACAACCTTCCTTTTCCAACCTCGACCACCTTTGTTCCGTCCTTGGCCTAGGGTTCTAGGCTCCAACCTACCCTAATAGGTCTCCCTTAGCCCTCCTAAGCCTGCGGTCTGTCATGATTATCACACAACAGCTCCCCGACCACCCTTTTCTAGGTTTGTGGCCACTTTCTTAGCTAACAGCCTCCTTGTTGGCACCAATGAGCTGCTACAACCACCCTCAACCAAACTCAACCTCTCTTGTTTAGTTGTGGCCAATCTTAAGCTCAGGCTTAGTCCTCCTTAATGAGCACTCGACCCTTGTTGTATCTCCTCTTGGCTAATCCTCGACCTATTACAGACCTTGAACCAGGCATGGACTTCCATATACCTGCGGCCCTGCTCTTGGCTATCCAAACAACCCTTGATCAGACCTTAGAACCACATACCAACTCTCAGATCTAGGGAACAACCCTCTGTACAGCTTTGCGACCTGATCTCTAGCAAGAGATCTCTTCCAGCCCTAACCAACCCCCTTTAACCACAAAACCAGTCTTCCTTGAGTTGTCCTCGAGCTCATAGCTGAGGCAACACCTTGACTTGGCCTCCTTCAGCTAGGTGCAACTTCTTTAGGGTTGTCTAGGCTAAGTCTCTTCTTGTTAGTTTTTTATTGGGGTAGTAGCGAACAGGTGTTCTAGTCTCTATGTTGTCTAAGATGCTAAGGAACACGAGATCTCCAAAGACCAGAAAAGGTTTGCGCAAGAAAAGACTTGGAGACACCTCAATTAAAATAATTAACCAATAAGTAATATTTCCTAAGTCTAACTTCGGAAAACTAGTTAATTAAAGCGAATTAATTGAGGAGGTCCAATTTTGCTCTAGAGACTTCTGGAAAAGTTAATTGACAGAGTCAAGATGATCTTAGCCATTGGTTGGGAAGTGATCATGGTCGTCGAGACTCCAACAAGAGACTATAAGAGTAGGTCAACAAGTTTGGAGAACGGATATCGAGTGAGTTCAAGCATTTTGACTTACACAATTGCAGGTATTCAACAAGGGTGTGTTTGAAGTTGGGGAAGCATCAAAGGCAAGGGATCAAAAGAGATTTGGGAGCAGGACTCCAGAGGAGATTTCCTCAATATTTTCTAGTGTTCAGGAGATATCAGGAGGCTAAATTATCTATAGAAGAGGTCGTATTTAGCCAGTGAGAGTGGCAGAGGAGCTCGTTCAGTGAGCCAAAGGCCAGATCTATCATCCCAAGGCAGAGTGAGTGGGCCTAGAACAGTCCATGAGGCAAGATGACTTGTAGGAGGGAGATTCCTAGAGGCAGTGCGAATAGCCTAGAGAAGTGCGAGTAGCCTGGAGAGGGCTAGATCGAGTAGCAGAGGGAGACAAATAGTCTCCAAATTATTTTGCCAGTGGATATCATTATTTGCTAGAAGTTTTCTAGTGAAAGGCTACCAGTTGTAATTTTTCTAAATTGCTAAATAATAATAAAACCCTCATTTGCTGCACTGGTTTTCCCTTCAGGGTTTTTCCAAGGACATTGTCCAAAAATAACCATGTTATAATTTTTATGTATGTGTGCATATTTTCTTGGTTCCATATTTTTATCTTCCACAACATTTTTATTTGTGAAGATTGCAATAGTGATTTAATCGTTATTTGTTGTAAACTTAATTACAAAAGACAAATAATCTCCAATAGATAGAATATTAAATTCCAATCTATTGCAATCATGGAAATTTCACATGGTATCAGAGCAAAGACCGAATCAATGAAGCTCTAGAACGAGGGTTGTGCAGTTCAGAGGGAGATCCAAAGCACAAAACACAAGATCTGTGCAGGCCAAGCCAGGCAGTGCGAATTGCAGAGGCAACAATTCAATTTCCAGTCTACGTAGGTGATTCAGAGGAAAAGTGAATTGTCCCAGTTAGCAGCAACAAGTAGTGAGGTTGTCGGAAAGGGTTTTCTAGAGGAAAATCAAATTTCATATAGAAGATCTAGCGCAAAGGTTTGCAGCATAAGGGTTTTGCAATAGCAGATAAATGCAGGGAAAGGAAGAGAAAATCACACGAGGATTTATACCTGGTTTAGTTCTCCAGTGTATCTGAGTACTCAGATTTTCTAGATATGGCCGCAGAAGATTAAGAGACTGGGAAGATATGGATTTGTCTTCCAGATTGAAAGATGAATTCACTTAGATAGCTTGTCTCTCTAGCTCGACTTTACAGGGTGTCTGGTATACATATAGTGGAGAGTTGACACACATAATAAGAGTTAGAGTATACTTCTCCAACTATAGGGAGGAGGAGATGGACTTCCATATTCAGATGGGAAACAACATGAAATGTTCTCCAATTGGGATACGTACCATCGATATTCAGAGAGAGTCAGGAGCAAGCATTAATGTTACAGATGTGTTGCATGTGCCAGGCTTAGGCATTACTTAATTTCGGTTTCAGAACTATAGGACAAGGGATATGATGTCTACTTTATGGGAAGAAAGTGTTCATCAAACACTAGAAAGCGAAAAAACATAGAATGTTTAGACTATGCATATGTTTATGGGGCATTGAATTGGGTAACACTATTCCTTCTTCTTATATGTTATCCTTGGAATGTTGTTTATGAATGCATTTTGTTTCGATGCTTGGTTAAACACACATACATTTCATTCCAAGTAATCATAATCTTCATAAGTGTCAGAGTTCTTCTACTATTATGACCTCTCCATTTACATTTCTACAATTTGGGAAGAGAAGGAAAGGGCCTTTGTGCAGTTTGTAAGTTTCATCCTCAATAGCCATCATTTCCTCAATAGGATAGGCTCCCATGAACCTTGATTTGACCCCATATGCCAATGGAAAGACACTAGTCTTTGGTCCAATCATCCATATTATTTCCTAAAACTTTATCAACTTGTTTGGCTATAATTGTCTCTTTACATCACCTTGGATTTCACTACATAAGTTCTAGTAATCCTATTCTAGGGAAGGCCCCTTTGAATTAGAGAAGGGCTGACATAAAGTGTGAAGAATGTTTGTGAGGTGGCATTGGTATCCCTCTGAGCCCTTCCAAGGTCTCACTTGAGCATTAGGAATTTATCTCAAGAAGCTTAGAAGTAATGATTCATTCCCTTAGTTACAAACTTGAGGTTTCTACATCACTGATGATCTACAATAATCTTTTGTCTATAGCTCATTTAGCTAAGAACGAACCCACTAATGGTTTGTGTTGTCTAAAGATGGTGAAGCTTTTTTTTTGGGACTGCATGTTCACTAAGAGATGTTCGAACTATATTCAGGACGAACACTCTATTGATTTTTCATTAGAGAAATTGATCTTCAAATCTGATAATTACTTTCCAACGATTTTTTAATCAAGTTAACTTATGTCACATATATCATTAAGCAATTATACATAGAAAATCCCAACAATAATGCAATAAAGATAGTAGGATCATAAAGAGACAGCCAAGCACAAAAGAGACACAAATTTACCCTGGGAAAACCAAACAACCTTTTCTTAGGAGAAATTGTTCAGTTCAACAAAAGTAAAATCTGATATTCTCAAGTCAAACTTGGTCAACCCAAACCAATAATTCAACATAAGTCAAACCTAGTTAAACAGGCCAAGCTACCTAGAAACTCAGTCAACTATGCCCAGAAAAACTCGATCAACTACCTAGGAAACACAGTCAAATTGCTCAGACAAAGCTCGGTCAACACAAGTTAAACTTCAAAAGACTTATTTTCTTTATCTCGCACGTGTGAACAAAAGATCAGATGATGTTGTGATTCGAATTATGTCCAAAAGATGGAGTCTGAGTTCGTATTTATAGTAGTCTTATGGTGCCTAAGGGCCATGTCTCGTTGTGTTGGGCTAGCATATACTTTGGGGCCGACTTGAGCAAATTTAATTCAAATTCAAAATTTTAATTTTCCCTCTTTTAATATGGGCCAACTTGTGGTTGGGAAATACCTCCCATATCTACCCAAAAATGAACACTGTATCTTAGCTAGGGAGGTATTCACCTTGACTTCATCAAATATCCATTTTGCTGAAAAAATTTCTCCACCCCAAGAAAAGATTAAATGAGACCACTATGTTACTGTATCCATCCACTTCATCCTGCATCATGCATCAACATCATGCAAAGGAGCTAGTTACCCACTAGATAATTACCCTTTGCAAAGGATCTAGTCACCCACTAGCCAAATACCCTTTGGTGATACGGTCAAGTACCCCCTGACTAGGGTAAAAAAAACAAAACTAGTCCTGGGTCACCAACTATCCAATTCATCACTTGGAACTAGGTCAATTCTCCCTGGCCAATGGTGAAACCCTAGGCTAATTTACCATTTCCCCCCTGTCATCACATGCTACTTGAATGTTAAAAATACTTACCTGATGCTTTCGAGCACTCACTCTACCCACTAGCCAAGTAACCCTTAGCAATATGGTTAGAACCTTCTGACCGGGGGTGCATTCCAAGCATAGTTCCAACAAGTTTCTGAGACGTGGGGACAAGAGAGCGAGGAAACATAGGAGCGGCCTATGCAAAAGCTCCCCACCAATTTTTAGGAAACGTGGGGGGACGTCTGGGTCTTTAACACAAGGGACCCTAACAAAAATAGTTAAGTACTAAAAAATTATTATTATATCATTGAAATTTTATAATTTAACTATCTTGATCATTATATAACACTTACATCATGAAAGATAAATCGATCAATCATATAACTGAAACAAATTTAAAACGAAAAGCATGATACAATCATACATGTAACTATAACATTATACAATGAAAATAAAAGTTTAAACCATAATGAAGTTCCAACTGTGAGTACCGAATATTGAAATAAAAGTCAAGTGTGATACATCAAGCTTCAAATTTTTATATAGTAAAGTCCAATATATCATATATCAAGGTTCAAAACAAACTAAAGTCTACAACTGAAGTCCAAAACAGAAAAACAAATAACATAAGAATATATCAAATGACAAATGAGCATAATTGCTCAAGGTAGTGCCTTGCTAGTCTCTGCATCGAGTTGTTGCTTGAATAAATCAAGATCAACCACGTCACCATCTAAACATAATCACTTGCATTCTCAAACATGCTAAAGGGCACACCAACCAACCCCATCTACGTCTCATCAAGTCCCTCCTCCATATCTACCTGTGCATCATCCTCTGTATCAACATCCTATCGTGTTGTTGGTCCCTTCAAATATGAAATGACCAAAAAAAACCTTCCCCCATCTATTCATAGTATATTTATAATATTTAAAAAAAATTAGGGATTTGACTTTTTTTATGATTTGACCTCAATTTGTTTTGGAAACGCAGGAAACCTTTCGAGTTTCCTCACATTTCCATTTTTTGGGGACGTGGGGAAACATCCCCCAGACGTCCCCACGTCCTCGGAGCGCAAGGAAGCGTGGGGACGCGTTTCCCAGGTGGGGGGGCGCATCCCCGGGAACACTAATTCCAGGCCTTGATGCTCTCTGGGCCAATCTCCCTAACCACATTACATGGCACCTGGTTAATACCTTTGACCTAAGGAGAATGTCTGCCCTTGATGCTACAACATCAACACTCCCTCTAATCAAGGAAAGCATTCTCAATCACTCCAAGCTTGTCCTTGCAGTAGACAAAGTTCATCTAGGACAAAGGCTTTGTGATAATGTCAACAACCTGCTCCTTTGTAGAAATATGTTAGAGCCTCACTGCTCACTATTGTGCCATGTCTAGGTATTTGATCTTAATGTGCTTCGACCTATCATGAAAACTAGATTTTTCGAAAGATTCACATAGTTTTGATTGTCACAATGTATCACAGTCATCTCTAGCACCTGATCAAACAATCCTACGAGTAGCTTATGAAGCCATATTGCTTCACAACTCGCCAAACTAGCTACAATATACTCGGCCTTAACAGTGTTGAGTGCAACATATGTCTACTTCCTGCTCATCTAGGATATCATAACAAAACCCAAACTAAAACAACATCCTGATGTGCTCTTCCTGTCTTCAACACTCCCTGCACAATCGAAATCTATGTATCCTTGCAGTTGTTCTTCACCATTTGAGACACATCTCAATCCATAACACATGTTTTTCCGCAATCTAATGTACATGGCTAGGTTCTACCATGAACTAGCTCGGAGTGTTCACTGCAAAACAAATATCAAGGCTAGTATTAACTAGGTTCATTGATACATATAGCAATCCACCAAATCTGAATCTGAGTTTGAGCCACTCAACTTCCTCAGATTGGTCACCATGGGAGTGTCCATGGACTTGCAATTCGTCATCCCAAATCTCTAAAGGATCTCAATAGTATACTTCCCTTGACCAAGGAAATATTTCATCAAATCTAGATCCTTCAGCTCGAACTCAGAGGTCAATTGCCTTTGAAGCAGGGCTTCCTGAGGTAATATTGATTGCTTCCTCTACCATAGAAGCAAATCCTCCTACCACTGTTGCTCCCTCTGTCACGTGAGTCCTACTCCCGTTAGAAACAAGTCATATAATAACAAAATCACAGACTCACTTTTAGCAACCTTGTAGTAAAGGTTGCGATCAAAATTACTCTTGGTGAAACCAAGACTCATCAGTTATCCATCAATCCAATAATACCAAGCTCAAGGTCCATACAAAGCTTTCTTCAATCTACAGACATGAGACTCCTTCTCATGTACCTCAAAGCCCTAAGGTTGTTCTATGTACACTTCTTTCTCAATCACTCCATTGAGGAAAGCAGACTTTACATCCATTTGATGTAACCTCCAATCCATAACAAAAGCAATAGAAATAATAATTCTAATAGAAGTGTGCCTGGCAACTAGAGCAAATGTCTCTTCATAGTCCTCTCCCTCTTTCTGAGAGAGCCCTCTTGCCACAGATCTCCCTTTGTATTTCTCTATTTTGCCATCTGCTGTATGCTCGATCTTGTAGATCCACTTGGAAGTCACCACTATTTCCCCTTAGGTCTCGACACAATTTCCTCCATCATGGCATCCTTCAAACTTGCCAACCTACCACCTCTGGACTAGAAGCTCTTTCAGTCATCTGGAACGGTTCTAGATGTCAACACAATTTCTCCCTCTTGAACACAAATCACTCTAGCTGAGTTTATGCTCGATCCCAGGAGAATCCTCTTGTCACAAATTTTGCTTCGTTCTTCCCAATGCTTCCATCTGTTGCCAGAATCATTGCCTTGGAAGCCTTCACGATGTATTTGCAAACCACATTAGGAGGCCATGGAAGAAGCAATTATAACCAGGCAAAAGATACAAAGATAAGAGGCTGAATAAAATAATAATAATCAAGGAAGAAAGATATGAAGTACTTATATTTTGCTTTGAGGATTGTAGGGAATCGTCAACTCCCTACCGATCCTCGTCTTCTTGCAGAAATCATTGAAATCCATTTGCAAACTCATCAAGCTAGAAATGCTCATCCACGTCCTCATCATCGGCTACTAATGCATGTAGCTTTCCTTTCCTTCCTTGCATCAATTGTATGAGCTTAGGGTTTCTACATCCTCAAGTTATCCAACCACACCAAAGGCTCAACTGCAAGCTAAGACATCTTCATGCTAATAGGAAGATGAATCAAGTACAAACTCCACTGGTATTCGACACTCTAGCTCTCATTCTAGGGTTTCACAAACACTTAGGACCAAGATAGCAACCTTCACAACTTTGCTCAACAACTTTACTGTCAAAACCCTGATCAATACTAGCGTAATATTTTGTCATAGATCAACAAACCCTCAATTATGACTTCAAAAACATACTCTGTTATCGCTCTTATATCAATAGTACTAACAATATATTATGAACTTGAACTTTTCAACAAGACAATTGGTAGCAACAATAGACCCTAATGAGTGTACACTATGGCTCAACAATACACAGAAGCTTCAGCCATAGATAACCTTATTGAGTCATACAATGCTACAATATCATAGTGTTAATTTTACACAGTGTTCTATGTTGTTATAATCACTTTAAACAATTTCTTCCATATTCAATAACCCCAATTACAGGTAAAAGCAATTATAGATAGAATAGTAAACAATAAATTCACAATATAAGATAACCAAGCACAATGAGACAGAGAGATTTGCTCAAAGACCAAGGAAAAACACCACAAGGGGAAAAACTCTTTGATCAATTCTTCTTCTTCTGTCAATCAATGTTCAACATGAGATACATAGTCCAAATAGTACATCCAACAACCAGTCAAAGTCAAGCCTTTGACTTTCCAAATTAACCAATCCAATGAGAGAGAAAGTCAAATCTAGTCAAAGATACTAGTCTGCAATTTTTGGCCCTATGGAGGTACAATCAACAGTAGTTAACGGTCTACCCTAACCAATCAAAGTCAATGGTCAAGCTACTCAAAAAAATTCAGTCAACCCAGCAATGAATTCGGCCTTCCTTCCTCAGTCAAACTCAATCAAAATAACAACAAAAATCTCAGGTCAGACCTGCAGTCAAACCCTAGTCAACCCTACGGTTAACCTTAGTCAAAGTGCCCATAAAATATTGGTCAAAGTCTCCCTCAAATCGGCCTCCCAAAACTGAAAGAAATTCGGTCAAATCAAGTCAAATCAACCCAAGTCAAACAGAGTCAACATTGGTCAACGCACTCCCAAAACAGAAAAAGTCAACGCAGATCATAAACTTATGTCTTTCCTTCGCACGGGGGAATGTCTATTGCAACTTCAGAGATGTGCGAACTTGTTTGTGAAGTGATGTGATGTCCAAATGAGGAGTCAAGTAAGGTCTATTTATAGTTGACTTAGGAGAGTCAATTTCCCTTAAGGCCGACATGACTTTTATAGGTCAACTTGGTCAAACTACCAATAAATCAAATTTTCTCCATCAATTTTATAGATGAAATTTGGACCATAGCTGCGAATTTTAACCAATGTTCCACCGAGTTTTCGGGACGGGGAAACGCGAGAGCGGGGATACGCACAAGGGGGACATATATAAGCAACCCCAAAACTTAGGGAAATTTCGGGGAAACACGGGGACGTAGAGCCATAAAAATTATAAAATTATTAAAATTTAATATATAAAAATAAAAAAATAAAATCCCAACAATATGTTAATAACTAAATTAGTAGATAGTAAATCTTATTAATTATGAAATGTACATCTAAATATGATCATCATTTCGTATTAGACTGTTGTGAAGTAAAATTATCATTTGACATTTCTACAATCATCAATGTAAATCTAAAAATAAATTACTAAATTGAATCTATCATTTGACATTATACAATGTTCCATCTAAATTCATCATTTCGGAATGTGCATTAATATTATGCAAGGTACATCTAAATTAAATTCCTCATTTGACAATTGAAACTACATAGTCCAAATAGTACATCCAACAATCAGTCAAAGTCAAGCCTTTGACTTTCCAAATTAACCAATACAATGAGAGAGAGTCAAATCTAGTCAAAGATACTAGTCTGCAATTTTTGGCCCTATGGAGGTACAATCAACAGTAGTTAACGGTCTACCCTAACCAATCAAAGTCAATGGTCAAGCTACTCAAAAAAATTCATTCAACCCAGCAATGAATTCGGCCTTCCTTCCTTAGTCAAACTCAATCAAAATAACAACAAAAATCTCAGGTCAGACCTGCAGTCAAACCCTAGTCAACCCTACGGTTAACCTTAGTCAAAGTGCCCATAAAATATTGGTCAAAGTCTCCCTCAAATCGGCCTCCCAAAACTGAAAGAAATTCGGTCAAATCAAGTCAAATCAACCCAAGTCAAACAGAGTCAACATTGATCAACGCATTCCCAAAACAGAAAAAGTCAACGCAGATCATAAACTTATGTCTTTCCTTCGCACGGGGGAATGTCTATTACAATTTCAGAGATGTGCGAACTTGTTTGTGAAGTGATGTGATGTCCAAATGAGGAGTCAAGTAAGGTCTATTTATAGTTGACTTAGGAGAGTCAATTTCCCTTAAGGCCGACATGACTTTTATAGGTCGACTTGGTAAAACTACCAATAAATCAAATTTTCTCCATCAATTTTATAGATGAAATTTGGACCATAGCTGCGAATTTTAACCAATGTTCCACCGAGTTTTCGGGATGAGGAAACGCGAGAGCGGGGATACGCACAAGGGGGATGTATATAAGCAACCCCAAAATTTAGGGAAATTTCGAGGAAACACGGGGACACAGAGCGATAAAAATTATTAAATTATTAAAATTTAATATATAAAAATAAAAAAATAAAATCCCAACAATATGTTAATCACTAAATTAGTAGATAGTAAATCTTTTTAATTATGAAATGCACATCTAAATATGATCATCATTTCGTATTAGACTGTTGTGAAGTAAAATTATCATTTGACATTTCTACAATCATCAATGTAAATCTAAAAATAAATTACTAGATTGAATCTATCATTTGACATTATGCAATGTTCCATCTAAATTCATCATTTCGGAATGTGCATTAATATTATGCAAGGTACATCTAAATTAAATTCCTCATTTGACAATTGAAACTACATAGTCCAAATAGTACATCCAACAACCAATCAAAGTCAAGCCTTTGACTTTCCAAATTAACCAATCCAATGAGAGAGAAAGTGAAATCTAGTCAAAGATACTAGTCTGCAATTTTTGGCCCTATGGAGGTACAATCAACAGTAGTTAACAGTCTACCCTAACCAGTCAAAATCAATGGTCAAGCTACCCAAAAAAATTCGGTCAACCTAGCAATGAATTCGGCCTTCCTTCCTCAATCAAACTCAATCAAAATAACAACAAAAATCTCAATCAAATGAGAGAAAATCTCAAGTCAGACCTATAGTCAAACCCTAGTCAACCCTATGGTCAACCTCAGTCAAAGTGCCCAGAAAATATTGGTCAAAGTCTCCCTCAAATTGGCCTCCCAAAACTGAAAGAAATTTGGTTAAATCAAGTCAAACAGAGTCAACATTGGTCAATGCAGTCCCAAAACAGAAAAAGTCAACGCAGATCATAAACTTATGTCTTTCCTTCGCACGTGGGAATGTCTACTGCAATTTCAAAGATGTGCGAACTTGTTTGTGAAGTGATGTGATGTCCAAATGAGGAGTCAAGTAAGGTCTATTTATAGTTGACTTAGGAGAGTCAATTTCCCTCAAGGCCGACTTGACTTTTATAGGTCGACTTGGTCAAACTACCAATAAATCAAATTTTCTCCATCAATTTTATAGATGAAATTTGGACCATAGCTGCCAATTTTAACCAATGTTCCATCGAGTTTCCAGGACGGGGAAACGCGGGAGCAGGGATACACACAAGGGGGACGTATATAAGCAACCCCAAAATTTAGGGAAATTTCGGGGAAACACGGAGACGTCAAAGCCATAAAAATTATAAAATTATTAAAATTTAATATATAAAAATAAAAAAATAAAATCCCAACAATATGTTAATAACTAAATTAGTAGATAGTAAATCTTATTAAGTATGAAATGCACATCTAAATATGATCATCATTTCGTATTAAACTGTTGTGAAGTAAAATTATCATTTGACATTTCTACAATCATCAATGTAAATCTAAAAATAAATTACTAGATTGAATCTATCATTTGACATTATGCAATGTTCCATCTAAATTCATCATTTGGGAATGTGCATTAATATTATGCAAGGTACATCTAAATTAAATTCATCATTTGACAATTGAAACTACGCGATGCAGATCAAAAATTAAATTCATCATATGACAATGACATTTTAAGTCTAAAACAGCCATGGAAAATTGAACTAAAAATAAACATAGAAAGTAGTGAAATACAAAATTTGGGGGACGCGTCCCTCTTGCATCCCCCCTGCATCCCCTCGTTTCCCCCACAAGGGAGACGCATTTTGTTACCAGAAAAACACTCCCCATAGAGTTTCCCCAAGTTTTCCAAAAAAGGGGACGTGGGGAAAGTTTCCCCAGGAGTTTCCCCATCTCAGGAGCATGGGGGAGCGAGGAAGCGCGTCCCCCACCTTGGGGGACGCATCCCCGTGGAACACTGATTTTAACACACAGAGACATGATTCCAACAACTTCTCAATTGACCCTCCAACTACACAAGCATAGTATTGCAACCATGTATCCTCAGCTAAATAATGTTTCTTCCTTAGTTCTATCATTGACTTGGCTTTAGATTTGTTGAAAAGTGTAACTCGGTTTGGTCTTCATAATGACTAGTAATTCTGAATTTATGTAATGAAGAAGACAAAGATAATAAAATGTATTTTTTAATACTTGCATCATGGGTTTCATGAGCAAGGAGTTTTTATTATAGGTCAAAGACTTCTTCTTGATGTGTTTAGGGGTTTGTCATCTTGTCATAAATGTATAATTTAGAGTCATGTATATTAAGTGTTGTTACACTTGTAAAGACATATTATTGATGAAAATGTATGTCTTAAGACCTTGTCAATATGCTCCTTGAAGTCAGCTCAATACACGTTAAAGATGCACCATCATTAATGTCAGCCTACCCACAAAAGTCAAGTCAGCCTAGAAGAGGGAGACAATCCCTATATAAAGGAAGGATTGCGGCCTCATTTTGACAGATTAAGTTCGGAAAAGTTCTATGATTCATGTGCGGGTTAAGGGCTGCAATGAGAGCGGAATAAAAGAGCAAAACAACGAAGGAAGAAACGGATAAACCACCTCTATTTTGGGTTTATCCTACCTCGTCTAGTTTTGTGATTTGGTGTGAAGAAAGGAGACATTCCAACAAGGCTATAAGGCAGTACATCAAGGAATAGAGGCTCTCTGTTTTGGGTTTAAGTTCATGATATAAGTCTGAACTACAGTGAGAGAAAAGGAGGATATATACTGCAGAAAGAGAGACTACAAAGGCATGCTTAGAAAGGGATAAGGTCTCAATATAGCCTTCAATACAGCAGTGCATAAGGAGGATTCTTGGCAACAAAAGGAACCTTGCAAATAGTATCAAGCGAAGGAAGGATCTCGGACTTGGTAGTAAGAGGAATCTCTTAGAGGCTGAAGAAGAACAATAGAAGGCACATCAGTAAGGGCTGCTAGATAAGGGACCGAGTTTCCCTAGTGTTGGTGCAGCATAGTGCAGAAAGTGAAGATCAACATAAGGAACAAAGAAACAGTAGTGACAAGGTCTTGAAGGCATACTGGTGTCAAGGGTCTGCGTCATGGCCATGGTATTTGTCAATTGAAGATATATAAGAAGAATTACTTGCGGGGTTTCCTCTCCAAGAAGGAGAGGTTTTGGCCCTAGTTTGAAGAGCCTAAATTATGTGTCTCTTGTGTTTTGACAATTGACTTGATGAAAGGCATAATAAGCTAATGAAGATAAGATCTAAGTAATAGAAGCATAACAAGTATAACACAAGCAGTTATCAAGAAAGAGAATTGAATTAAACTATGCCCTACCAAATTCTCAACAAGATCAGCCTAAATTGTGCCTCAGAAACAGTCCTCATAAATGCCCTTAAAAGGGTGTCTAAGGTATGCCTTAGGAAGGGCCGAAGTTGCTAGAGAATGCTTTAGAATGGGGCGGAAAAGTAGTCTCTGAAAAGAACGAGATAGGCCTCAAATAAACTCGGCCTCAGATCTGTCATTAACCATCACTTATCCATGAGAGATAAACAATTAGGTTCTTGAAGAAACTCGGCTTTTGATCAATGAATAAATGTTGTAGTTCTGCCTCCAAATATCCTCAAGAAAAGCGGCTGAGATTAGGTCTTAGAAGACTGCCTCAGATTGGCCTTCGAAACTTGCCCTAAATAGGGTCGAAATCTGTCACAGAAGGAGGTCACAAAAGAATTTCGGATCTGCTTCAGACGACATGTTGGACCAAAAATTCACCACAAAAATGCCTTAGACAAAGGCTAAAATCCATATTTAGACAAGGGTTGAGTTTAGGCTCAAAATTGACCTAAATTAGTTGTCAAAAGGACCTAGATGAAAACCTTCCACAGGGAAATAGTTAATCTATTGAATAACCTCTTCAAGACATTTTTTTCAAAATTTGGCTTCTTCAAGTCTCTTTAATGGTTTCTCTTTCACCTAGGCTTTGATACCATCTTCATTTTTCATAAGAGAAATTGATCTTCTAATCTGAATCCTGATAATTACTTGCCAATGATTTCTTAATCAAGTTAGCTTATGTCACATATATCATTAAGAAATTATACATAGAAAATCTCAACAGTAATGCAATAATGATAGTAGGATCATAAAGAGACAACCAAGCACAAAAGAGACACAAATTTACCTTAGGAAAACCCAAACTTGGGAAAACCCCAACAACCTTTTCTTAGGATAAATTGTTCAATTCAACGAAAGTACACTTTGATATTCTCAAGTCAAACTTGGTCAACCTAGACCAACAATTCAGCATAAGTCAAACCTGTTTAAACACGTCGAAATTCGGCCTACTGCAGCTTCCCAAAAACTTGGTCAACTCTGCCCAGAAAAACTCGATCAACTGCCAAGAAACACGGTCAAACTGCCCAGAAAGAGCTTGGTCAGACTTGCCCAAAAACTCGGTCAAACTGCCCAGATAGAGCTCGATCAACACAGGTCAAACTTCAGAAGACTTCTCTATATGTCGCATGTGTGAAAAGAAGATCAGATGATGTTGTGACCCGAACTGTGTCCAAGAGATGGAGGTCGAGTTGTATTTATAGTAGTCTTGTGGTGCCCAAGGCAATGTTATTAGAACCAAACCGGTGATTGAACCGAAAAACCTTTTGGACCGCGAACCGATTAGAACCAGTAAAAAACCGGAATAACAAAAGAAAAAGAAAAAAAACGATTTACCAAAAATACAGAAAATATTAATATTTTAAAGAAAAACATATATATTCATGTGCATCCATATGAATCCAAACCATTTATACACAAATATGCAAAAATTCTCATTTTCATAGCATGTAAGGTTGCACATAACCATAATAGCATCAAGTGCAATCCATCTTTGAATTGAAAATACACCAACAAATAGGCTCTAGATGGCCTCTAACATCCAAAACAAATATTGCTACAACAAATCCCTACATATCATCAAAATCATTGCCTATATTGGGTTTTCATCATCAATAAAACCATTAAGGCATTAAAATAAGATAGAAAAAACATATAATATCATGTCAAGATTTTGTTTGAGTGATGGGTACATTTTTTGTAGAGTCCTAATAGAGGAGTTCAACAACCAATGCCACTAACATCAAAGTACATAGAGGGATTGGTGCTCTTTGTTAAATATTAGTTCCATACCCTTGTACCTGACAAAATTCAATGGAAGCATTGCATCCCCCCCAATCCCGAAATCCTAAAAAACTGTTAAGTCTGTTGGATTTTACGTGAAATCTGAAATTCTACTTTCTCCATATGAAATCCAATGAGGTTGGAACCACTCTCAAACATCCTAAATCATTTCATGGTGATGTTAAAAATTTAAGTAAGATTTACTTTAAGAATTTAACATTACCATGAATTGCATAGCAATACTAGGGCCATTGGCTTCATTATTACACTGAGAGCCATAGGCTTGAATATTAGGCTAGCCTAGGGAAGAATTAGAAGTGCGGCAACCAATTGAAAACATAAAAAAATTAAAAAATTAAAAACTTTTTTTTACGCTGGCCTGCTTAGGTACAAACTGCATGGAACTGGTCCTGAACAGGCTGGTTCCCTTACAGAACAAGCTAGTTCGGTACGGAACTGGCCTATTCCAGTTCGGACCAATTCCAGTCTGGTTCTGATAACACTGGCCCAAGGGGCACATCTCCTTGTGCTGGGCTGAGTTGAGCAGATTTAATTCTAATTCAAAATTTTGATTTTCCGTCTTTTAATTTGTGCCGACTTGTGGCTAGGGAATACCTCCCACAGCTACCCAAAAATCAACACACTCAACTTCATTTCAGGGACAAATTCATTGGCAAGCTTCGTTTTTGGGAGATTCTTGCTACCTAGTGTGCTCTGCTTTCTCTGGAGATTCTCACTACCTTTTCTCTGAACTACATCAGTATTATTACAACATGCATCAGCATTACTAGTGGCCTACATAATTTTGCTATGGAGGGTCAACAGCACTATATTTGATAGAATGTTGCTTGCATTTTTCATTGCATGCATGCAGTTGTGAGGGAAATGTAGAAATTTATAGTTTCCCACCCCGGTTTTCAGTTTTCACCTTATTACTCCAAAATAGTTAAATGCCCTTTCCCATAACCATACATTCAACAACTGGAAAATAAATTTTGCTAAAAACACAAATTCTGGAAATTTTTCAGAATGCTGGAAAATGCAGAAATAAAAAAACAGCAGTAACAAACAGCCATTCAACACATCATAACACAGTAATTTTTGGTCAAGGTGACCCTGGAAAAACCCCCTACAACTCTTGGGGAAAACCAGTTCGAAAGCTCCTTCTTATTTCTGGAAAAAATGCTTTTTACAGTGAGAGAAATATACAGCAAAATAAAAATCAGCAAACAGACTTTTACAACTTATCTCTTTTCCGTGCTTAACCACTGCCTCGAAGAAATGTACAAACAACAAAACGGAACAACAATAAATCTTTGTCGCGAATTTCTCGGTTGCGTGCCAAAAATCCAATAAATCACGCTATACGGCCACCTCGAAATCTGTGCCATGAAATAAATGACATTGTACGGACCTCGAAATTAATGCTGCATTCGACAAACTTCTTTGTACGGAATGCGCGCCTCGATTCCGTGCAAGGAGTACAACCACTTGTTGTACGGCCTACCTAAACGAGCCAAATAAACAGCCCCTTTTCGGATTATGGGAGATTAACCTTCTTTGTGCGGCCTCCTTTCTCGCCGTGCTCCAACAAATATACACTATTTTGCCATCCTAGCTGAACTTGTGTTCTTTGAAATGTCTTATTCCAAATCCTTTGCCTTGGAATGCGTGCCATTTTTTGCCTCCTTCTCCCCTCCGCGAGAAATCTCCCTTGCTCTCTTGCTCTCCTTCTCTCCTTCTCCCAATCTACTCATGAAGGAATGAAATGACCTTTTCCTCCTTTACCCTAACCCTAAGTGACTTTTGGGGAATCCCTAAATCCAATGGCTGAAAAAGCTTTAGATCTAGGGCTGAGATTAAATGCTGATTTAAATCTCACTTTCTATTTTTAATTCACCCCACTTTAATAAAGACCCACTTAGTCATTTATTTCCAAAGTCACTTTTTATTCCTAATTTCACATTGAATTTATTAAAGTCACTTTAAAATTAGACTTTAGTAACTTTATCACTTAAAGTCACTTTTAAATTAGATTTGACTTTATAATTTTATAAAGTCACTTTAGTAACTTTATCACTTAAAGTCATAAAATTAGATTTGACTTTATAAAAATTATAAAAAGTCACTTTAGGAGAAAAATTAAATTCTTTGGACACTTTTCCCTAGGCCAAAGATCAAAGCCTTAGGGAACCACATGTCCTCCGGTAACCAAATTTCAACACTCCCTCTAACCGAGGAAGGTGTTCCTCACCACACCCATCTTGCCTCTGAAGTAGACATGCTTGCCCAGTGGTAAGGCTTTGGTAAGAATATCTAAAACCTACTCATCAGTGGGAATATACTCAAGCTTCAGCGAACAAATATATACGATGAAATGATATTATTTTGATCCCGATATGCTGACCTGTCAGAAATACTAGATTCTCTAATTAGGTTTAATGCAACTCGAATATCCGGTAAATCCTTGAAGGTCTCAGCAGTGACCAAATAAGCCAAACAACATCTTGAAGCCGGATGGCCTCACGACTAAGCTAGGCTTGTTTGCCATATACTCTGCTTCCAGACTCAATGCTACGATTCTTCTTTGTTGAACCATGACATCTTGCAGACAGCAAAACGGCTACAAGTGCTCTTCTATCGGAAGCACAACACCTTGTCGAGAATCGGTGTAACTTTTAGCAATCTCCTATCCCCCCATGCACATGGTCCCAGGCAGTAATCCTTGTCCTAACAGTATCGCTAGACATCAGGCCGACCACCCGATGAACCTTCCTAAGCTCACACATAAACTGACTCATCGTGTTGACTGCAAAACAAATATTTGGTCTAGTGTTGACCAAATACATCAAGGAACCAATCAGCTGTCTGTACAATGTGGGATCCACCAACTGGGAATCCGAAGCATGAAGCTTCTTCCAGTTGGTGATCATCGGTGTCGACATGGGTCTACAATCCTCCATGTGGAATCTGCCAAGGATGTCCACAATATACTTCCACTGTCCCAGGAAGAAATGCCCCTCCTCCTGCCACACCTCCAAACCCAAAAAGTAATGCATCAAGCCGATGTCCTTCATCTCAAACTCCGCCGCAAGATCTCTCTTGCGGTGCTCTATGAGTCTCTCTGCACCTGTAATGACTAAGTCATCCACATACAGCACCAGAATGAGAGGCTCCTCACCTATCACAATATAGTAAAGGTTCGGATCTGCCTCACTCTTTGTGAAACCCATCTTCCGCAAGTAAGTATCTATCCTGGAGTACCAAGCTCTGGGAGCTTGCTTCAGGCCATAAAGGGCCTTCTTCAGTCTGCACACATGGGACTCCTTCCCATGCACCTCAAAGCCCTGTGGCTGCTCAATGTACACCTCCTCCTGTGTGAAGCCATTGAGAAATGCGGTCTTCACATCCATCTGGTGGATCTTCCAACCCATCTCTGCTGCTATCGATATAATGGAGCGGATCGAAGTATATCGAGCCACGGGAGCGAAGGTCTCCTCATAATCAACTCTCTCTACCTGGGAGAACCCTCTAGCCACAAACCTCGCTTTGAATTTCTCAATGCTGCCATCTGCAGCATGCTTTACCTTGTAAAGCCATCTGGAAGTAACCACGGATTTGCCCTCAAGCCTCGGCACCACCTCCCAAACATCATTCTTCATGATAGAAGAATACTCCTCTTGCATGGCCTCTCTCCAGACCTGCTGGCTAGCTGCCTCCTCATAGCTAGAAGGCTCAGAGTCAAGGATGCTAGTAGCCATTGCCATATAGCTACAAAACCTCTCAGGTGGTCTGCTCTCTCTGACCGGCCTCTTAGGCTCAGCAACAGATGTGGTATCTCTCAAGGTGTCCTGAAGCCACTTGGGCTTCCTCTTCCCTGAGTGCACTTCTCCCGCCGGAGAATAAAACTCCTCCTCCTCAACATCAGGAGCCTGAACTCCTGACTGTCTGTCTGCTGTCCTCCTGCCTGCACCTGAACCTGTAGATGCTGAGGTACCGTGTGAACTGTCCATCGGTGGACTCCCCGCGATGAAGCACTGCGTGAGCCCCCGCTGCGCATACGCACGCACACCCTCGGCTACGCGAGCCAACGCCTTGACGGACCCCGACATCGTCATAGATATTACCTTCGGATCCTCTGATCCACCGCACGCAGATCCATCGGGGCGGCTCAGCCCCACAACTGGCGAGGGTCGGGGTGAGTCGAGAAGATACTCTAACTCCCGTGACCTCCTGAAAGTTCACATCCCGCCTGACAACAACTTTCCTCTGCGCAGGAATGTAAATCCGAAAGGCCTTGGAGGTCTCATTGTAGCCCACAAAGATACCCTTCTCTGCGGTGGGCTCTAGTTTGGTCCTCTTCTCCTTGGATATGTAGGAGTATGTCATGCACCCAAAGATACGAAGATGACCCATATCAGGCTTCTTCCCAGAAAAAGCCTCCTCCGGAGTCATGTGCCCCAAGGCACGATGCGGACTCCTGTTCTGCAAGTAAACAGCTGTGTTGCAGGCCTCTGCCCACAAAAACAATGGCGACCCCTGATCATGTAACATGGCTTTGGCAGCCCCTCCGATGGATCTGTTCTTCCTCTCCGCAACCCCGTTCTGCTGGGGGTTGTAAGGAACAGTGAACTCCCTCCTAATGCCTGCCTCCGCACAATAGTCAACAAACTCTCCAAGGGTGTACTCTCCCCCATTGTCCAACCTCAGGGACTTGATCTTCCGACCTGTCTGTGTCTCCACAAGAGCTCTGAACTCCTGAAACCGCTTGAAGACCTCACTCTTGGTCTTCAAAAAATAAATCCAGGTCCTCCTGGAGTGATCATCAATGAATAACACATAGTACTCATATCCACTCAAGGAAACATGAGACATCCGACCGCTCACATCGGAATGAATCAAATCAAGTATCCCGGTCGCTCTGCTGTCACTGCTGGGAAAAGGGGATTTGTGGCTGCCTAATTGCATCCTCTTTGCAAGTAACGAAAGTGATCGATGCAAGAATGCGGCACCGCTGTAGTGATCTCCCGCAAAGTCCTCAAGGCTCCATGATACATGTGCCCCATCTGGGTGCAAATCTCACACAACTCGGAAGCCCCACTTTAGCTGTTTGTCGGTCACTGTAATGCCAAAAGGCCGAAATGCAAACTTTCATACCTTGCATAGCGTACACCTATCCTCCCCTGAATCGAGTTTGGAGTGCCCACAGGATACATCAACACTGTCCTCCCACGAACGATGCCTCATATCTCTGTCCTCCAATGTCAGACGGATATGGGGACACTCTCATCCCTGGCACATAAAGAACATCTGACACCTTCAAGGGAGGTTTGGACTCCCTCTGAAATGTCAGTGTCCCCACACCGACTGCTCTAACAACTCTGTCATCACCGAGTACTACCTCTATGTCAGTGCCACTCTCTGAAAGCTCTGAGAAGTACTCACGGACTCCTGTCATGTGACGTGAAGCCCCACTGTCCACATACCAGATACTCGAAGATGCTCCGCTAATCGAGGGAAATGCATGCTCCCTCTGAACCTCTATGGCAGATGATCCCGCACTAGAGGACTCACACGCAGTGAACCCAAACTCCCGGTCAAAACGATTTGCAAAGTCCTCAACCTCTGCTGAAGCTGCCATGCTCTGGTTCTTCCCCTTCTTCTTCTTCTTCTCCGGACACACAACTGCATAGTGTCCCATCTTCTGACAATTCCAACACTTCACCTTGGAATAGTCCTTCTGTGTGTTATTCTGTTTACCTTTACCTTTGCCTTTACCCCCACCATTGCTTGTGGAAGCTTGCTTCTTCCCTTTGCCTTTCTTGCGTCCTTCCAACAGTGCTACATCCTCATCCTGCTCAACTGGCTTGGCTGCCCCAAGCTGACCTTTCCTGATCTCTGTCTGAATGCAATCATCCCAAAACCTCTCCCATGTGGGAAGGGTCTCACGTGCACAAACCCCATCAACAAAGTTCATCCATGAACTGGGGAGGCCATTCACTGCAATCTGCACCAACTCAGTGGGTGGAATGACCTCTCCAACTGCTGCCAACTCATCTCTCACGTTAGTAATCTTTGTGAGATATCCAGCTGCACTATCAGTCTTACCCATCTTAATGGTCTTCAGCTTCTCCTTCAGGACCATTTTCCGGTTCTCATTGGTACTCTGGTAGAGATTGGACAATGCTATCCACATCTCATGAGCATTTCTCTTTCCTCTCACATGAGGAATGCAATGGTCTTTGATTCCGTCTAGAATCAATCTCTTACCCTTGTTGTTCTTTTTATTATATGCTGCCAACTGAGTAGCATCAGTAGGCACATTTACAGGGTTCTGTGTGGTATGCACCATAATGTCCCAGACTTCTGCCTCCTCAAAAATACTCTGCATTCTCTCCTTCCAAATGTTGTAATTGGAATGCCCATCCAACCTATCCTGTGTGATGGTATGTATCAAGCTATCCTCCCTCGGTCCAAAGACATCTGTATATATTGAAGAATAGCAACTGGCATGGTAAAAATATTATTTTGTTTGTGAAAAATCGACTTCTTCAGAATTTTAGGTATGAAAAATGTTGTTGTGTTTTCCTCCTTGCTGTCCCAAGCTGCACTCTTCAACACTCGACTACGTGCTAAAATTTACTTAATTCTGGTTTCAGTTTTCACCTTATTACTCCAAAATAGTTAAATGCCCTTTCCATAACCATACATTCAACAACTGGAAAAATAAATTTTGCTGAAAACACAAATTCTGGAAATTTTTCAGAATGCTGGAAAATGCAGAAATAAAAAACAGCAGTAACAAACAGCCATTCAACACATCATAACACAGTAATTTTTGGTCAAGGTGACCCTGGAAAAACCCCCTACAACTCTTGGAGAAAACCAGTTCGAAAGCTCCTCCTTATTTCTCGAAAAATGTTTTTTAGAGTGAGAAATATTCAGCAAAATAAAAATCAGCAAACAGACTTTTATAACTTATCTCTTTTTCCGTGCTTAACCACCGCCTCGGAAAATGTACAAACAGCAAAACAGGAACAACAATAAATGTTATGTGATTTCCTAAATTTATTTAAATGTAGTAAATGCGATTCTGACCACCTCGAAATCGTACAAAACAGAAATAAATCTTTGTACGGACCTCGAAATTCGTGCCAAAAGACAGCAAAAACTTGCTGTACGAAATCTGCCTCGATTTCCGTGCAAAGGTACAGCCACTTGCTGTACGGCCTACCTAGAAAAATGTGCCAAATAAAACAGCCCCTTTGCTGCCTCGAAATCTGTGCTCAACCTTGCTGTACGGCCTCCTTTTCTCGAAAACCGTGCTCAACAAATCTGCCTGCTATTTGCTAAATCTGCTGAACTTGTCTTGCTGAAATGTCTTGCTGAAATGCTGCCTTGGAATGCGTGCCACGCTGCTGCCTCCTTCTCCTCACTGCCCAGAAATCTCCCTTGCTCTCTTGCTCTCCTTCTCCCAATCCGCTCATGAAAGAATAAATGACCTTTTCCTCCTTTAACCTAACCCTAAGTGACTTTTGGGGAATCCCTAAATCCAATGGCTAAAATAGAGTGAGATCTAGGGCTGAGATTAAATGCTCATTTAAATCTCACTTTCTATTTTTTAATTCACCCCACTTTAATAAAGACCCACTTAGTCATTTATTTCCAAAGTCACTTTTCCTTTCTAATTTTACATTGACTTTATTAAAAGTCACTTTAAAATTAGACTTTATTAACTTTATCACTTAAAGTCACTTTTAAATTAGATTTGACTTTATAACTTTATAAAGTCACTTTAGTAACTTTATCACTTAAAGTCACTTTAAAATTAGATTTGACTTTATAAAAATTATAAAGTCACTTTGGGAGAAAAATTAAATTCTTTTGGACACTTTTCCCTAGGCCAAAGATCAAAGCCTTAGGGAACCACCTGTCCTCCGGTACCAAATTTCAACAGGAAATTGATGTTAGCACTCTGCTACACACAGGCATGTCTACCGCTTGAATTTATGGAAAACATCTAGTATGGTCTTCCATTTATGATGATCTCAAAAGCAGAAGCTGATGTGGAATCAAGACTAGGATCAAAAACAAGCATTGGCTAATTCTAATTCACATTTCAGTACTTTATCTCCCAGGTCTTCTATATGGATAGTGAAACGATGACAGCATAGGCAGCACTCAATTTCCTGTAATTTTCATTATTGCCAGCATACACCATCATCATGAACTATAGTCTAAAATGTCGTAGGGTAAAATATTTAGTTGGAATACATTATGGACATAATAAACATGGTGGGGTCCATGCCAGTCACATGGATGCCTCATTAGGAAAAGTCATATCTACTTTGTTCAGAAGTGTATATCATCTAGGCACACCATTTGCGACTTTATGTATGATATGAATGGTGTCATGAATGAGCTATCTTTCAATGTTTAGTGGATAGTGATGACCACATGGTATTGACCTTTGGAGGAGGATCTCCACTGGGAAGTTGAGTTAGCCATATACTTATAGCTTTCCATATCAGCAGAAGGGCTGTCCACTAAACAGTCAATGCATGACTTGAGCATTGCATTCCCATAATTGATTGAATAGGCAGATATTGCATGCTAGCCACCATAGCCATCTCTCTTTTCTTTGATCTTGCATTTCAGCCTTCAACTGTTGAGCACATTAGTAAATTGTGAAGTTACCATTGAAAAGAAGAAATTCACCCCAAAAAAATTTGCATGAAGAAATAGAGAATAAAAATTTGAACGAACTTTCCCTTTAGTGGAAATCTACCTTTACTAAGAAAAATTACAAATGATTTCAGACTATCTGATCCACAAGCCACTTAAACTGGTCTGCGTCCAATTTATTCTGATAATGTCTTTAAATTAAGTGGGCTACAAATCTAGCAAGAAAAAATATAGAGCAACGGAAGGATATCCAAATTACCAAATCTATGCAACTATAAATTGAAGCATGCCAATTGAATAAAAGTTAAAACCATAAATAAATAAGATTTAAAAAGCAAACACTTCTCCATGCATGCCGATTGAATAAAACCATTGGCCATACGTAGATAAAATTTAAAAGAAGACAATTCTCAAGCATAGAAATTTGTAACTGTAGGTCAAAGATATTATGCACCAGAGAATCGGAACCTATTCTTGCTGCAAGAGCATCAATTTTCTCAGCATATTCCTTAGCTTGTGATGTTGATATACTGCATAAGGAAATATTTCCATAAGTTATCAGTCCTGATCTACATTAGAAATATAGAATTACTTGAGAGACTTGTCAATATACAGAATGACTCATTCATTGTATTTTACTTCGAATAAGAAAATATGTAATCCATGGAACAAGAAAAGGCACGGTTACAAAGTAAAGGAAAGCTTGAGGTTAGAGATTAATATAATTAGAAATTCCTTAATAAAATCAAAAGATCTAGGCAATATGTATTAACTTTCCCCCTTCAACCCAGGCATCAATTTAGATTCCACTAGTGTTGCAAACATCCAGATTTTATCGTGATAAAATCGCGAAATCACGATATTTTGGCCTAGCCAATGTTTGCCGATTTTTACTGACACTTTACTGATTTCATTATATTTTGGTTTTCCAGACCCTTGCCGATTTGATCTTGATGCCGATGTTTGCAACATTGGATTCTACAATACTAATGTAAGACTAATCTGCTATTTTTATTTAGCACCATTTAAAAATACAACAGAGAACAGATTATATCAAACATTAAGGAAAGTTTTCAATAATTTCCATAGGAGAAAACCAAAATTTAAATAATGTCAACAAGAGTAAATTCCTGTCATAAGTATTGTCAAAAATGCTAAACACTGGTGTAGTTTTTGACATTCATTTAAAACTTTTAGATTCACTAAACAAATCATATTCTGCAACATATATAAATCTTCCAACGGCAACATGTTATGAATCTAATTCATAACTAATGTAATAAATATAGTCATTAATAGTTAAATAGTAATTATGTAAATTAGCGATTAAGTTAGCTGAAAAGGCATGTCTAAAAGACATGCCTATTCATGAAAGGTCACCTGCATAGGTATAAAAGCAGGACCTCATTGTAACTTTCAAATCGTCTTATTATATCACATCAATAAATATTTATTATTATAAATACCTATTGTGTATTTTTATAATTAAAGCCATTTTTGCTATTAAGCCAACAAATCTACAAGTCTTGCTGCTACAGAAACCAAATCTACAACTTCCGCTGCTACACAACACAAGTTATATAAATTTATTAACATGAGCATCATGCAATTGTTAGTTTTGGGTTGCTCCAAGCTGCTCTCTTAGGGAAAACGGTGCATGAATGTTGGGAGGAATTCCTTGTAGAATGGGTGTGCCACCTGGGAAAGATACCCTTACAACCTTAGGGCATCTTCCATACACGTATGATGCAAGCATCTTCCATTTTTGGTCAGTGTAAAGTTATGACAGATTCAATTACAGTTATGAAAGATTCCTCTTACATAGTTATGAAGGCTTTTTAACAGATTACTTACACAGTTATGACAGATTCCTTTAATGTAAGAATGTAAGAGCTATTCTAGGCAATAGATAGGGCACATTGCTTGGGAGAGATGCCATTGTATGTGGAGCACTTTCTTCAAGGTCCATTATTAGCAGGGAAGGTTTGTATCACTTTTCTCCCTCGTCAAGTTTGAGTAGATGAGCATAATGGCAATGGGAAGATTGAAAGTGGGATGGCTGGAGGTATGGAAGGCACAAGGGATATTGCAGGCTTCCATACAGATTTTTAGGAGGGTCATACAGCAGCACCAAAGGGTAGTACAGTCGCAGCAGGTTTGGTAAGGGGTTTTTTCAGTTGTTTAGAATCCAAGTTTGTAGGTTCTGAAATAGTGTAAGAAGTAGCTGAAGGAAATAATGTTGATGCTTATAGTAGCTTCAGACGGCCTTCTGCATAGACTTGGTGTCTTAGCATGTGGAAGATGCTTTATTGCCTTTTTAGGTGACTGCTTTGTGGAGTAAGTGATTTATGTCTTCTTTCTTAAGTCTAACTTATGAAAAGTACAATAATTAAAGTCAATTAATTATTGTGGACTATTAAGTCATTTTCTAAGGATAAATAATTTAATTATTTAACTGACTTGGAAATTATCCCAACCACTGATCTACAAGATCTTCTAGAAGCAATATCAGAGTTAGGGATCTGGGCTTAATGAAGATTATAAAAAGAAGCCTAAGGAAGAGGTGAAGACACAAGAGAGAAGACGCAACAAAAGAAAGGGATTTTTCTCTCGTGTGAGCAGTTCAGTAGACTGGAGCACAAAGGAGGAAGACCACAGGAGGATTTGAGGGCATATCCAAATGGTCAAGTTGCTAGAGATTGAAAGGTCAAGTTGTTGAAGAGAGAGGGTGGTTGATTTGATTGGAGAAGACGATTTTCCAAGGCAAAATTTCCTGAGGCACACTGGCAACTCGAAGGGAAGGCGCAAGGTCAATTTGCTGGCAAATCATTGGCCCAAATTCTCTAGGTCAAGTTCCTTCTGAGGCTGAATTCCTTGGGCCAAATTCATCCAGTTGGGGTCAAGTTACAAGTTCCAGTAAAAGTATTTTTCCTTGTAATTCTCCTTGGGTCGAAAACCTTGATTTTCCTGAGATTAATAAATGACAGAGAATTGTTGTGGGAATTTATTTGTTGCAATCTGTGATTGATCCCTCCTAATTTTTATTTCGATGCATAGATTTCTAGATGCTAAAATACCAGTGATTTTATTTTTCAGTAATTCAGAATTTATTTGGTTAATTAAATAAATTGTTGGCAATGAATAATGGTCTTGAGAAAATAAATTTGGACTGGTATTAGGAGATTTAACATGGTATCAAAGATTTCTAGATAACTCTGAGAGAGAGATCTGAGATCACTAGGGTTTGCAGCAACTAGCTTCTTCTTTTTACGGTAGAAAAATTAATTTTAATTTTGCAGTTGGGCTTTTATCGCCAAGGTCAATTTGTAAAGATGGCATCACCGAATAGTTTGCAATATGAAGACAGGTTGGATGGGAGCGCTAACTTCAGTCCTTGGACAATGCAGATTACCATGATTCTAAAAATGAGTAGTCTGTGGTATTTTGCAAACACAGACATTCAGATTCCTTCAGATCCAAACCTAGCAGTCGAGCATGATCTCAAGGATATGAAAGCAAGGTGTATAATTTTGGATGGTGTGAGGAAACATATAATTCCGCATATATCAAGAAAGGGCACAACATGTCAGATGTGGGTAGCCCTAACCGGTCTTTATCAGAGCACAAACGAAAACAAGAAGATGGTGCTATGGGAGAAATTAAATAGCCTCAGGATGAACAAATTAGAGACGGCAACATCATACCTCATGAGGATCTAGTAGGCTCGTGATTAGCTTTCAGATGTTGGGGAAATTGTGAATGATTCAGAGTTGGTGAAAGAAACTTGAAAGGGTTGCATTAAGCATTGGACCACCTTTGTGGATGGTATCCTTCCTAGGCAACAACTCCCTGATTGGAGTTGATTGTGGGATGACTTCATCCAGAAATAAATCTGGGAGAACTCATTGACCGGAGGATAGCAAACAAGTAGTGAGGAGAACAACAGGCTTGCTCTTGCTACACAAGCAAAAAAGGAAAAAGGAAAGGCCAAGCGAAACCATAGTGGAGGTGGACCTCCATAGAATAACAATGGGAAGGACATGAGCAAAGTCAAGTTCTTTGCATGTCACAAGTTCAAGCATGTTGCCAATCAGTCTCCAAGCATGCAGAAGACCAAGGGAAGGACAGAAAAAATAGCCACTGCTCAGGCGAATTAAAACTTCAAGAAGAACTTTGCCTTGGTGTTATTCCTTTCTAGAACAATCACAAGAGGTGTTTGGTTTGTGGACAGTGGAGCATCTCGTCACATGATGGGATCTCGAGACATTTTCACCAGCCTAGCGATATACATGTAGAGCTTGGTGATAATGCCAAGTATGCAATATAAGACATTGGTAGCATTGAGTTTCAGCGGGAATCAGGTGGTATCATGGAGGTGAATGAAGAATCTCCTTACAGTTTTAGCCATAAAATTAAAAAGACAGAGGACTAGAAGTTAGCTTCATGAGAGGTGAAACCGCTATTAGGCCTGTTACCACAAAATCTAGCAAGCTTTGGAGAGGGAAACCCTACAAGACAAAGAGCTAGACAAAGTGCTAACAATGGGACAATGGCCCACTGTCACCACAACCAAGGTCCCCTACTCTTTACAGACTTTCACCGATGGGAGGAGTCTCAATAAGGTAATGATCACCCATAACATATATATATATATACAATGGGACAATGGCCCACTGTCACCACAACCAAGGTCCCCTACTCTTTACAGACTTTCACCGATGGGAGGAGTCTCAATAAGGTAATGATCACCCATAACATACATATATATATATATATATATATATATATATATATATATATATATATATATATATATATAGGGTTTAAGGTGCAAGGTGATGCAAGAGGACCTCTCAAGGAATGCTTAAAGGTTGTGATATAAGGCTTCAAAGGCACTTCACGCCCTATGACAGACCTAGTAATGGATTCCACAAGACCTCAGTTTTTGTGAATTATCGTGGATGAATATACTTCCAAGATCAAGGTAATAAGGAGAAAGGGCTTCTTATGATATACTTCGCCAGGTACTAAGCTCATACAACCCTCAGAGAAGTCCCCAAATTGAGGAGAAACTAGCTACGGTTTCTCTCTTAGGGCAATGCCTAGGGCAAGAGATTTTATGGACGAGAACCAAGTGGATGCCCACCAAACTTTAGGATCAAGTAGCCAAGACCCTAGGCTTGATGTTTAGGCTCTTCGAATCGCCCCAAACCTCTTCCTATGCAATTCACTCTAAGCTCTAGATAGTTGTTTTACCTTAAGAGGACCAAAATATAGAGAGGAGAATTTATGGAGAGATATTGAGTTTGAAAACCAAGGACTTGGATTAGTGCCTTGTCCTTTGGGCTTATGGAGTCTTGGGATGTTCAAAATGAGCTAAAATGTCTCTAAGGAAGCTTATAATTGATGCGAACTAGCTTACATACATCAAAGTACATCCAAAAAGATCTCCAATAGCCAAAGAAACAAGTGCGAAAATATCCCAAGAAGACTAATCCAAAGTGTGATGATGATGAATAGCTCAAATAAGCTCTCATCTATTTATACATGATCTATCAAGTCTAATTTTAGCATAGAAACCGCTCTTAGCTGTCAAATGGAGGGAAAAAATAATTGTGGTTACAAGCCAACCACATAGTCAATGAAAAATCATAAAGATAAACCCACAAGAGGCCCAAAATGCTGACAGCATCACTACGTAGGCCTTCTTGAGGCATGCATTGAGCTCTCTTTGTGCCAAAGTGAGTCAAGAGGACTCCATAAATCATCTACTAAGGGTTGGCCCCTTGACATTAATGCAAATCATCAAGTGTACCCTAGTTTTGTGTCTAGGGCACAAAATGGGTCTCATGGGCCTCCTGGTGGTAGAATAGCCCCAATCTGCTCCATTGTTGATGGCTTGGAGAAAGGTGCTATCCCTCAAATGTCTCAAAAGGTGAAACAAACCTCATTTGGACCTCAGGTCAGCTGCCAAACCACGTGTACACTACAAAGTTGGCTGGGGCATGTTGGTCCAAGTACATCATCTCGTGACTAATATGGGGCAAAATGCAGAATATTGTGGAGTTGTAAGTGTCCATGGAGTGAAATAATGATGCTCTGCAAGTACAGGAGTCCCATGGCTCTCAAGGCTTCACCCAGAGGGTGTCATATGCTCCTCTAGTGGACTTAGGCCCCAGTTAAGTTGCCCAACCCATGATGAAACCACCTGCCAATCACATATAATGTCCAATGCTACATCCTCACCATTAGGTACAATAATTCATTAGTGCATCTATGTAAAAGTCAAGCAAGCTTGTCAGTCAAGGGCACATTAGGACTTCATATGGGGCTTCTCTTCCAAATTTGGGGCTTTAATCTAATAATAGTGTTACCTCCCTAGGTGGGAGTGGTTAATATATAACCCTATTAGGTGTTCCCAACCCCTAAGGGAACTAAGAAACCGGATTCATTGGGTGGGGCCCATGAGTCCCAAATCCGTCGTATCGGATACGATACGTACAGATTCGTACCCATTTCACAGGATTCGATCGTGTCCATACAGGACACGTCAAATCCCGATCATGTCCTGTATGGACATGATCGAATCCCGTACATCCGAATTCGACCAGCGAAAAAGTGCGAGGTTTGAGTTATAAAAGTCGGATTTCGACAATTCTTTCTCACAGTTGTTTGTTTGTGAAGTGAGCAAAGAGCAAGGGTTAGCAAGGAGAAAGAGAGTTTTTTCAAAGAGATTCGAGCATTCGGTAAGTGCATTGTCCCTCTATGTTTTTGCATTTAGTTTGCTGTTAGTGTTTGCATGTGCATATGTTTTATATATTTGCTCATTTTTTGTTTATTTTTTACAGTATTGATGGCTCAATCAAGGGCAGTAAGACAGAGGCAAAGAAAGAGGAAGAATGTCCCCATTGGAGATGCCCCTCTTGTCCCTATTTCATCAGGGTCTGCAAGTATTGCATCTATTGGAAGTGGGGTTGCAACAATAGCTTCAAATGTTCAAGGAAACCAAACTCATGACCCCAAATACCCATTGTGGAAATATGTGACAAGAGAGGCAGGGCCAGGTAGCAAGGCAAAGGGAGGAGGCAATGTTTCATGGAAATGCATTTTTTGCAACTCCCATTTCACTGGCACATATTTCTGTGTGAAAGCTCATTTGTTGGCTTTGCCAGGTTGTGGCATTGCAGCTTGTTTAACAGTTGAATCGCCACAGAGGAAGGAATTGGAGAAAGGGAAATTTGTTGGTGTGGCAACTGTGGCATCAAAATCAAAACAAAACAAGAATGATGACCCCCTTCCATTCTTAAGGAAAAGTAGCAACAAGTTCCCTTTTGAGAGTTTTAGTAGGGGGCAATCGGCAAAGAGAAAGGCAACTGCAGTTGGTCCAATGGACAAGATTTTTCAAAAAGAGAATAGGGAAGAGCTTGATCTCACCATTGCATTTTTTTTCTATCAGAACTTCATATCCTTTAATGTTGCATAGTCACCTCTATTTATTGAGATGTGTTGAGCTCTTAGTCATGGGGTTCCATCAGGGTATGTGCCTCCTGGGTCAGAGAAGCTCAGAACCACATTGTTAACAAAGGCAAAGAAAGAGATGGACAAAATGCTTGAGCCTATTAAATCAGCATGACCAACATCTACGGTTAACATTGTTTCTGATGGATGAACAGATCCAACACGCCACCCACTCATCAACTTCATGGTGTCACCCTTGAATGGTCCAGTTTTCTTGAAATCAATGGATGCAATTGGACAGTACAAGGATGCACAATATATGGGTGAGTTATTTATTAAAATTAATGAAGATGTAGGTGTCGATTCTTATGTGCAAATCATTACAGATAATGCACCTGTTTGCAAGGCTGCTGGCATGATTGTGGAAGCAAAATATCCACAAATATTTTGGACACCTTGCATTGTCCATTCATTGAACTTGCTTAACTGAGAAATCATGCCTGGGTAATATTGGATTAGAATACATTATGAGGATTGCAGCATATCACGCAACTTTGTACAAAAACCATACAATGCCTCACTATCTACAGAGTGCACAATCTCTATCTTTGTTGATGAAGGTTGCGGTCTGGTTTGCCTCTTCATTCTTCATGTTAGATCAGGTTGAGAGGTCAAGAATTGCTCTTCCAGGTGTTTGGTTGCTGAGAGTTTTGATCTTTTTGGAGAAAGACGGATCAAGCAGCCTCAAAGAAAGTGAAGGACACAGTGTTGGATGATATCTAGTGGGAGAAGGTAGATCTAGTTATTCAAATCATGGAGCCTATCATTTCCTTGCTTCGATTTGCAGATACAAACCAACCCATCCTAGGAGAGGTTTATGAGAGATGGGATTCCATGATTGAGTCTGTGAGCACCATTGTTTTACAGAGTCAGTGCCCAGAGTATGAGACATCACCAGAGGCCTTCTTCACCAGCATACAAGATATTCTTGTCAGCAGATAGGACAAGAATTGCACACCTTTACATTGTTTGGCTCACTCCTTGAACCCAAAATACTATAGCCATGTGTAGCTGAATGGCGGACCTTCTCGCAGATTCCCTCCTCACATGGATGGTGAAATCTCACAGGGGAGGAAAGATGCATTTAGGAGGATTTTTCAGGAGAGGGCATCCCTTGATGAGGTGGAAGATGCCTTTGTAGAGTTTTCCACTGGCACTGGGTGATTTGCAGGCTATGATGTGATTTGAGACAAGGGGGCTAAGAAGCCCTATTCTTGGTGGGCAACTCATGGGGCAACAAGCCCTCCTCTACAGCAGTTAGCCATAAGGCTCCTCTCTCAGGTGACTTCATCCTCTTATTGCGAGAGGAATTGGAACACATATGGAAATTTGTATAGTGTGAAGAAGAGTAGGCTTGAGCAGTCCAAGGCAAAGACAATGGTGTATGTGCACACCAACCTTCATCTCATCTACAGGCAGAGGGAGGATTGGTTGAAGGGAAAGACAAATATGTGGGATGTCTTTCCTGATGATATGGGTCTGTACAGCAGTGTTGAGCTGGCATTGGCCAACTTGGATCTCAATGCGCCAGTGCTAGAGCTTGTCACATTTAATGATGCTGATACAGTAGAGACGTCATCCTCCACACCAACAGATGTAGAGATGACAGAGGAGGAGGATGCAGCAAAGGAGAGCAGTGGTGAGCATGATGATTAGGATGAGGACAGTGATATTGATGCTGATTATGATGATGAGGATTGATGACTCATTGAGGCTTGTAGTCTTGTAGACTTGTAGACTGTAGTTGTTTTGTATTTTCTATTTCTATTTGCCATTGGAAGTGTACTTATGTAACACATTTTGATTTTGATGACTTAATGAGAAAACTACAGTATCTTACTATCTTGTCTTTCTGAGTAAATTTGTAAATTGTAATATGTATGATTGACAATTGTATGATGTATCTACTATCAATGTATCAACGTATCATGTATGAATATCTAAGATCTTAAATCTATGATTGAATCAATGAATTTGTATGAATGTGTAAAAAATATCTAATTTTTAATATATATATATATATATATATATATATATATATAAAATAATATATAACGTATCCGGACGTGTCTTGTTCCGGGGGTCACCGTGTCGTGAATCTGATTCTCGAATCCGTGTGTCCATCAAATCCCGAATCCCTTTGTCAGGTGACTTAGGTTGGGAAACATGGGTCAAGGCTAGATTCCATGGGCACAAGGATAACAATGATGAGGGATGTCCACATATTGGGTATATAGATGTAGGAGGGAGCAATCATGGACACATGAGTTACCCCAACCTTTGTTTTCCCACCCCTCTTTATTTTCCCTTTGCTTTTTCTTGATTTTTATTTGTATTGCTCGAAGCTCCAGGAAATGAGAGCATGTTGTGAATCATGTGAAGCAGGTATAACCCCCTTAAGGTGGGGAAGTTCATTGCCCACGAGGGGTTGGGATGTGCATGTGTTCCTTTAATGATGTGAGGGGCACTCCTAGGCCCTAGGAGCGAGGGTGATGACCATAATGATAAGGGGTAGAGCTCATGTTTGGATTTTTCCCACTTATTATAATAAATGTCTCATCAATCTTTTGCAAATTATGATCTTCTTTTCTTTTGTTTCTTGCTTGTGGCCATGATATGAATTTAACTTTCTTTTATCTACATCAAACTTTGGGGCAACGTTTCTAGGCCTGACCCAGATATGTGGACAACGAGAGGGGGTGTGCCAAAGCCCTATGGACCCAAAGAAGGAAAACGGTGAAATAAGGCTTATCATGTACGAAAGAGAGTGAAAAATGTGGAATGGGAAAACGAGACCATGCTACCAAAATCGGGGTTTCCCAAGTAGTGCCCTTCCTGAAGCCATTGGCCAATAGGGGAGATCCCATGGGACTAGAATTGAGGATTAACCCCCCCCCCCCCAATTTTAGGTGAGGGTATTAGTTTTTGTAGCATTAGACATGTTCTAACCACGAAACTTTGTGGAGACGCTAGAATACATAAGATCTCCAGAACCCATAAATCGTTTGTGAAAATTCCGCCTAGAAGTGTCTCAATTAGATTATTAACCAATTTTTTAAATATTTCCTAAGTCTAAACTTAGGGAATATGGTTAATAAATTATTATTAATTGAGATAAGGCGAGAATAGTCTAGAAACTCACATGGATCGATCTAGAGATGATCCTAGCCATCGATTAAGTTCTAATCTTGATCGTTCGTGCCCCAACAGAGGATTATAAGAGGAGGTCGATGTGGTGTGGAGAAATCACTTGAAGAGTTCGATTTCATTGGCAGATCGATTTCATTGGTAGATCGATTTCCAGAGTAGTAGCAGTCAGTTGCCAGAGAGGGAGTCAGAGAGATCAAAGCAATGAGAGAGGGGAAGGGACAATGAGGCTGGAGGAGTTATTCTAGATCCAGCAAGTGCATTTGCAAAGAGGCTAAAGAGCCACAGAGAGGCTGACGTTGGGGCACAGTACTCTCTAGAGGCAAGATCGATTTGCTGAGAGGGAGAGACGTTTTCAGTTCCAGAGGCCAGGAAGGAGTCCCAGAGTGTCGGAGAAGCATCTTTCCAGTCAGTAGAAGGCAGAATGACTTCATCAAAGATCAGTCTAAGTCTAGACGTCCATCCAATTACGCAGATCAGTGCAGAGGCTGACGCAGACAGTCAAAGGGCCATCTTTCTGAAGGCAAGCCGTGCCAGGAAATTGCCTGTGGGGTGAGGAAAATTCCTCACTAGATTTCTGGCAGTATTTTTCTCTGTAGGATTGCCAGTGTTTCAGCATCCTTTGTACTCAGATTTTCTCACCGCTGCATAATAATAAAACCCTCAGTTGTTACACCGGTTTTCCTGTATTGGGTTTTTCCGAGGACTTTTGTCAAAATAATTGTGCTAATTTTATGTGTGTGTGCTAGCATTTCTTCCAGGATTTATTCTTTCGCAGTTTTATTTGTGCAGATTGCGATGTGATTCATTCAGTATTTGCCATAGAAAACAACAAATAATTCTTAAATAAAATTAACAATTAGGAGAATAATTTGCAGTTGTTGCAATAGGATTCCGGCTTGGAGAGCTGGAGAGCTCAGAAATGAAGAAAGGAATTTCACTGCTCAGCAAGGGCAGAAGGCCGAAATTCCCAAGGGGCATCGCAGTCACTTTGCCAGGAGGCCAAGTTGCTTGAGGAAACTTGATTTTTCTAAGAGGCAGAAAAAATTGAGTTTTCTGGATCGAGTAGTTCCAGAGGCAGAGGGAGCAGCTCAGTGTTTTTAGTTGAGCAGATTGTGAAAATTCTTAGATCCGACAATCTTAGGAATCCTACTGCAACAACTGAGTGTGCTTCTCCTATTATGTAGATTACTTTTACAGAATTAATCACACTACTTTTACATGAATTATTGAAGTAACTATTGAAGCATCCTACATTGAATAAAATATGATTCTGAAACAATGAAACTGAGCAAGAAATCAATCACACATAGGACACCTTTATTTTGGACTAAGTCCCCGTAAAAACCCAATGCGAGAAAACCAGTGCAGTAGATCTAAGGGTTTGTATTATTAAGCATTAGCAATTTCTGAATGCATCTCTGAATACCTCAAGGGTTATTCAGTTACAGAGAGAAATACTGCCAGAAAGAAATTGTGAGAATACCTCAATCACTCGAAAATCCGACTGATCCAGACACTGGGGAAGTTGCCCCTGGAGATCACTGCGTAGGCCCTATGTCACCTCCTCTAAGCTCTGTGTCACCCCAGTTGTGGCTCGATCTGACTCTCGAAATCACAGATCTCAGCCTCTCGGCCTCACACCCTGGCTTTCGACTTCTTGATCAATTCCGACAGTGAAATCTCGAAAACCCTTTGAGCCCCTGCGTAGCCTCTACGTAGGCCTGCGTGGCTCTGCACGACCTTTGCGTCACCCTGATTGGCTCTACGCTGGCTCTGTTGGACGTCTCTCTGCCTCTCTCTGTTGATGATTCTTCGGCTGAGAAAATCTCTCTCTGGATGCTATCTTTGCCCCTCACTGCACTGAATCACTTAGATATGATCTTCGTCTGAGCACTGCTCCGTCAGAAGAATTTGATCTCAAGATTCACTCCATGTGTATCTTTTCAAATGACTCTCAAGCCTTCCTTTATAGTCGTCTCGTTGAGAAATCAACGGTCGAGATTAGATCTCCAATCAACGGCTAAGATTATAACATGACTTGATCTTTATTTTCTAGATCATTCTCACTTTGTTTTATTAATGCTCTTTAATTATTTAATTTCCCTAAGTCGTAAGGCCCTTTAATTATTTAATTTCCCTAAGTTAGACTTAGGGTCTCCATTAAAAAAATTAATCATTTTAATAAAACATGATCTGAGTGGAATTTTCACAAACAGTTTCTGGGTTCTTTGGAATACTCGTGTCTAAGCCTCTCCACCAAATTTGGGAAGAAGAGCACACACTGAGGAGAAATTTTTGTGTCGGGTAGAAAAAGAGCACACACTGAGGGAAAATTTCTCTCAGGGAACTTCTAGTCTAGGAAATTCAAATTTCCAGTTGCAGATCCACAGTAGCAACTAGCAGAGCCACACATTCCAAAAGGGAGTGCGAGTAGCAGAATAGCAACCGAGCACAGGGGAAGAGGGAGTTTTCGACATTTTTTTCAGAGATGTCCACTACTGGGCTTAGAGATCAGGATAGGTTGGATGGTGCTTCCAACTACGTCACTTGGAAGGAAAGGATCTCCTCCCTTCTAGATGAATTTGGCCTGAAGGCATATATCGATAATGTGGTGGCAGTTCCTACGGATGCAGATCAACTGAAGGAGTACAGAAAGGAGATGGCACAGACGAAGCGGTTGATCCTAGATGGAGTATGGGATCATGTAGTCTCCCATATAGCTAGCAAGGATACTGCCAAGCAGACGTGGGATGCTCTCGCCACGTTGTATCAGGGTACTTTTGAGCAGCAAAAGATGTACCTCGAGGAGAAGCTGAGATGTATTCAGATGCAGAAAGGGGAAGGCATAGACCCCTTCCTCACGAGGATTCACGAAGCTGAGATCAGTTGTTAGTTGTTGGGGCAATGCTTCAAGCTTCGAAGCTAGTGCGGTTGGCACTCAATAGCGTCTCAAAGGATTGGCAGGTCTTTGTCCAAAGTATATTGGGCAGAGCCCCACTACCTAGATGGGAAAGGATGTGGGCTAACTTGCAGCAAAAGGAGATGAGAGGAGCTATTCTGAAGAGCTCCATTAGTGGCAGCAGCAGTAGATAAAAGACGGTGAAGGAGCTCACAACACCTTACAACCCTCAGTAGAATGGGGGTTTTGAGAGGAAGAACTGGGCCATAATGTAGGCAGCGAGAGCAATGATCTATGATCAGGAATTGCCTATGTTTTTGTGGGCGAAAGCATGCAATATAATTGTTTATGTGCAAAACAGGAGTCCTCACAGGATGTGACTTCTAAGGAGATGATGATTACAGGAGTGAAACCGGATATGATCCATTTGTGCATCTTTAGTAGTCCATGTATGTATACGTTCCCATGGATAAGAGAACTAAGTTGGAGCCCTTATCAGAAAGGGGCATATTTGTGGGCTACAGTGAGTTCTCAAAGGCACACTGAGTCAAAATTCCAAGACAAAGGAAAGTAATAGTTAGTTAGGATGTCATATTTGATGAGGGCAAGACCTTTAGGAGGTCTCATGAGAGAGAGCAAGCAGGGGTAAAGGATTTGGAGCGAGACGCTCCTAAAGCTGAGCAGGGACCAACAACACTAGTAGCAAGGACACAACTTGTAGATTTGGAGGGGCGAGATGTTCCTTCAAGCTCAACGAAGAGGAGGTCAAGATGGGCCGAACAGACCTTGAGTGATGTTGAGGAGCATGTGGAGGCCCCTAGCAGTACTTTGAGGCAGAGGAGACCACCAATGATATTTTTCAGTTATTTGGCCTTGTCGAGGAACATCAATGAGTCTAAGCCTTCCACTTTTGAAGAGGTTGCAGATGAGCAGGTCTAGAGTGATGCCATGGTGGAGTATTGCTCCATCATGAGGAATGATGTCTGGGACATAGCGTTGAAACCAAAGGGAAATTTATTGGTCACTTCTCGATGGATCTACAAGATCAAACATGCAGCTGATGATAGTGTCAAGAAGTACAAAGCAAAGTTCGTGGCGAGAGGGTTCCCCAAGCAAGAGGGAGTGGATTACAAGGGGACATTCGTACCTGTTGCAAGATATGCATCCATTAGAACAATCATGTCCATTGCTTCAAAGATGGGGTGGAGGATACATTAGATGTGAAGATTGCATTCCTCAACGGGGTGATTGAGGAGGAGGTGTATATCGAGTAACCTCAGGGCTTTGAAGTGCATGGGACAATCTCATGTATGTGTTGCAAAGTGTACCTAAGTTCGGTCTTCATGATGTGCAATTGTGATTTTATGTAATTGATGAAAAGAAGAAAAAAAAATTATTATTGTAATACTTGTCTCATGGGTTTCATGAGCAAGGAATTTTATTTTTAGTGATGGCTCCCATTGTGAGCCTCTAAGATTTGTCATCTAGTCATAAAAGTCAATTTGAGTCTATATCATGTATGAAGGACCCTTCTTGGGCATGTTACATTTTGTATGAGTCATTAGATAAGTATAAATAGCCCTCCAAGACAAGCACAAATATCTCCCTACAAGTCAACTTCAAAAGGAATAATAATATCTCTCCAAAGGACATGTTGGCTCATCTTCATGATAGGTCGGCTTATTATCATGGCAAACAACTATAAATAGGCCACTCGACCTCATTTCAGATAAAGGATTTTCGATCAGTATCTGAAGTTAACAAGTGATGCCAAGATCAAGGAAAGGGTCAAGAAAGATAGTCCTATAGACAACGAAGTGAAGCAAAGGGAAAGTGAGGTCTGTGATATTAATTGGATCTATTTTGGGCTAAACTACACTCCACGTGTGCTAGGATCTGTTGCTAGGATCTGTTGTCGCCTATTGCAGACAGTACTGAGGTGTTTCAATGATCATAAGAAGGAAGATTTGGGAAAAGAACAAGTGTATCCTCAAGCCAAATTAAGGACAATCTCCTAGTCAAGCGAAGAAGGAAGATACCTCCAAACAGCTCACACGTGTGAGAATTGCAAGGGTATAAGATAAGTTGAGGCTGCAAATCTATGAATGAAACCGAAATTGCAGTAGTGAAAACAGTTTGACTTCCATTGACCATAGGAGAAGGAAAGAGCAACAAGTTTGTTTCAAGAAGAATTTCATCAAGGAAGGTTTGTGACTTGGTCTTGGAGTGGCAAAAAGGTCTAGGTTCTTGGTCTTGGTATTCGTCAAATAAAATTACTATAAGAAGAAGAATTTGTTCGAGTTTTCCTCTCAAGAAGGAGAAGTTCTTGTTAATTTTGAACAACTAGGTCCAAACTCCATGTTGTGATGCTCAAATGAAGATGCCAATATTTGTATTGGATTCCTCTTTCGAAGAGGTGCAAGATCAATCTAAAGATCATCTTGATCCAATGAGCAGAACATTTATTTTGAATTTATTCAAAATATGTGCAGGTCGGCCTGAAATGAAATGTAGGCTTGAAGCCCCAGCAGTTGTGTCACACACCCTCATTGATGGATATAAATAGGTCAACGTTGGAGGTCATTTTCACTCATCCATCCTCACACATTCTCTCTCATCATCTGATTGGTTCGATCACTTGGAGGTTCTTCATCCACAAGTTGGAAAACGCAGCAAGGAGAAATTTCTGTTTTCAACCTAGGGTTTTAGCGCAGAGTTGACCAACGTTGACTTTGGTCAACGCATGGTCAAACTGACCCCAACTTTGGTCAAAATTCTGATTTTTGCAGTTCGCATTTTTTGGCACAAAAATCGAGGTTGACCATTAACCGTTCACTAGGTTGCATTGGCTTTTTGCTGCTGCTATTTGCGTTGACCGTTCACTGTGACAGCATTGACTTTTGCGTTGACTGATCTGGTTGTCTGAGAGGGTTGTGTGACACTTCTAGTTGGCTTACCGTATTGAGACGATGCTGGTTGAAGCATCCTGTTGACTGTTGTAACGCACCAACACTTATATCTACTGGTATGTTCTATCAGCGTTTTACTTTCTTGTTTATGTGATTGTTGATTGATATTAGGGATAAAAAGTAAAGTTACATCAAGCATAGAACATCTACAAAATTTTACATGGTATCAGAGCTGAGGTGAAGACAAAGCCCAAGTTTGTAGCAATCACCGAAGAAGAGCATGGATACCTCCAACTACAATGGCTTTAAAGCTGATGACAAATTGACTAGGAAGGAAGACTTCCATGCCTAGAAGATGACATTGGATCTTAATTTGGAAGACCAAGATGTCATGGACTATGTGCAAGGTAAAATCCAAGAGCCTCCATCCACTGCACCTGCTGCCACCAAGACTAAGTACAAGAAGGGGGAAATCAAAGCAAAGCTGATGATCAGGGACTCAATTCATAAGAGTCTGGTTGCCTGCATCTCTGAGCTGGGCACATCCAAGGAGATGTATAATAAGTTGGTCAACATGTTCAAGGCCAACAATGTGAATCAAGTCCTATTCTTCAAGAACCAATTGAAGAATCTGAACAAAGGCAGGGATGAATCCATTCAATCATATTTTCTGAAGCTGGCCAAAATCAGGAATAATCTTCTGGCTATTGGGGAGACAATAGCTGATCGAGAGATGGTTCTCACCGCACTTGGAGGTCTCTCATCTGAATGGCATGTATTCAACACTACCATTATCAATAACAATGTCATACCTGATTTTGACGAAGTGCTATCGAGATGCATACAAGAAGAGACAAGGATGAAGGAATATGAAAATGAAGGAAATGCTGCCTTCACTGCTCATACTAAGAAGAACTTTGGTGGTCCAAGGAACAAAGGAAGAGCAGGGGCCCAAGGAAAGAAAGGAAAATGTTACACTTGTCACAAGCCCGGCCACTATGCTAGAGAATGCCCTTTCAAGAAGGATTCTCTCGATGATGATGACAACAACAACAACCAGAGGCATGGCAATCAAAGGAATAACAGGTACAAAGGAAAGAGGAAGGCTTCCTCTGTTGGAAATGGGCAACCTTTCAAAAGGTCGAGAAATTCTAGGTATGAGGAATCTAATGTTGTTGATGATAAAATAAATGAATTCGTTCTTGTTTCTGCCCTCTTTGCTGCATCTCCACCCAACACTATGGATGTCTGGTTGATAGATAGTGGTGCCTCAAGGTACATTGCTGGGTTCAAGGAAGCACTTTCTGATATGGTTGAGAAGGATGTTAATCTGAAAAATTATCCTTGGAGACAATGCCACATATCCCATGAAAGGGACAGGGACTGTGACCCTCCACTTGTCTCAAGGTCAAGTCCTTCACTTGCAAGATGTACTATATGTACCTGATTTGAAGAAGAACCTTGCATCTATTTCGGCCATGAAAGACAAAGGTTTCAATGTGGCATTCATTGATGGGAAGGTGCGTATTTGGAAGAAGAGTTTTAAGGAAGCTATCACGATTGGGTTTAGAGTTGATACACTCTACTAGGTTGGAGGAACTCCATTGGGAGCGATGACGTGTGATACTATCCGACAGACTGAACTATGGCACCAGAGGTGTGGACACCTTCACTACAAAGCCCTTCCCGAAGCAAGGAAGGTGGTGACGGGGATGCTCGAGTTCACAAATGATCATGAATGTGTATGTCAAGGTTGTGCCGAAGGAAAGCATACAAGGGGACCTTTCCCCTCAAGTGTCACAAAGACACCTGATGTCTTGCAATTGATACATTTTGATCTGTCTAGTATGCTGCTCGTGACATCCTTGGGAGGATGTTCTTATTACATGACGTTCATAGATGACTTCTCTCGCAAAACCTGGATATACTTCTTGAAGAAGAAGGATGAGGCTTTCATGTGGTTTCATACCTTCAAAGCCTTGGTGGAAAATCTAACAGGGAAGAAGATCAAGATATTGAGGACCGATAATGGCACTGAATATGAGACGAACGAGTTCAACAACTTTTGCAGAGAAGCTGGCATCAAGAGGGAGACCACAACTATCTATACTCCTGAGCAGAATGGGGTTGTTGAAAGAAAGAACAGGACCATTGTGGAAGTTGCCCGTGCCATGCTATGTGACCAAGGTCTTCTGAATTTTCTGTGGGGAGAAGCTGCGAACACTATTGTGTACATACAAAACCGATGCCTGCATTCCGCTGTGGGATCCAAAACTCCCGAAGAGGTTTTCTCTAGTAAAAAACCTGACGTCTCACATTTTAGAGTTTTTGGGTGTCCTGTTTATTTTCATGTATAGAAGGAGAAGAGGAGCAAGCTAGATGCTTCTAGAAAGAAGGGAATATTTGTGGGCTATAGCGAAACTTCGAAGGCCTAGAGAATCTACGTGCCTGGTCAAAGGGAAGTGGAGATATGCCATGTTGTTACCTTTGACGAAGATGCTTCGCTGAGGAAAGTAATCAATCTTTCGAGATCTGAGGAAGATTATGAAGCAAGGCCTGGAAATCAAGAAGAACCGAAGGATGAGACGATGCCCGATGTTGAAGGACCGATGGACCCTATTGATCCACCTCCTTCAATGAGGAAAAGACCATCATGGCTCAGGGACACTCTTGAGGATGCCGAGAATCATATGGCCCCAAGGGGGGCATTCCGTGAAAGCAAGAAGTCGATAGATACCAAGGGTATCTAGCAGCCATGAGTACTATTGTACAATCTGAGCCTGGATCTTTTGAGGAAGCCGTAAAGCATCAAGTCTGGAAGGATCCTATGCACGAAGAATATGAGTCCATTATATAGAATGATGTCTGGGATGTGGTTCCGAGACCGAAGGACAAAGCAGTTGTCACCTCGAAATGGCTCTATAAGATCAAGCATGGATCTGATGGAAGTGCTGAAAAGTTCAAGGCAAGATTCGTTGCGCATGGCTTCTCTCAAAAGGAAGGTGTAGACTACGATGACATATTTGCACCTGTGGCTCAATATACCACCATCCGATCTATCATAGCCCTTATTGCTACGCAAGGTTGGAATCTTCATCAGATGGATGTGAAGACCACATTTCTACATGGTGCAATAAAGGAAGAGGTGTATGTGGAGCAACCTCTGGGGTTCGAAGTCCAGGATCGGGACACCCATGTCTGCAGGTTGAAGAAAGCCCTCTATGGGTTGAAGCAAGCACCCAGAGCTTAGTACGAGAGAATAGATAGCTACCTGATGAAGCTGGGCTTCACTCGTACTAATGTTGATCCGAACCTTTACTTCAAGGTTGATAGAGAAAACCTCTCATTCTGGTGCTATAAGTGAACGACCTCTTCCTGACAAGTGCTGACCCTCTCATTCATCAATGCAAGAGAAAACTCGCTGCTAAGTTCGAGATGAAGGAACTAGGACTAATGCATTACTTCCTAGGCCTAGAGGTCTGGCAGAGACCTGGCGAGATTTTCCTTTCTCAAGGAAAATATATTGTGAAGCTTTTGGAAAGATTTGGTATGGTGGACTATAAGTCCATGTCGACATCGATGGAGCTCAACTTTAAGAAGTTGAGTGGCAGCGCTGCTGGGCCCGTGCTAGAAAATCCTACTGAGTATTGTCAACTCGTAGGGGCCCTGATGTTCTTAGTGAACACCCGTCCGGACGTATGTTTTGCAGTGAACACTTTGAGTCAAGATATGGTTGAGCCTCATCACTTTCACTAGGTTGGTGCCAAGAATCTGTTGAGATATCTTCGGGGCACGATAAACCATGGGCTAAGATACACTGCTGGGAGCGTGACACTCCATGGATATACTGATGCCGATTGGGTTGGCAGTGTGGTGGATTGTAAGAGCACATTGGGATGTTGCTTCACACTTGGCTTTGCTTCGATATCACGAATGAGCAAGAGGCAGAAGTCGATGGCTTTTAGCACCGTGGAGGCCGAATACATTGTAGCGAGTATGGCCTGTTGTGAAGCAGTTTGGTTGCGAAAGCTCTTCAGTGAGTTGTTTGGGAATGTGCTAGATACCATCGTGATACTCTATGATAAACAGAGTGGGATTCGGTTATCTGAGAATCTCGTGTTCCACGATCGATCCAAGCATATTAATATCAGGTAACACTTTATCCGAGATATGGTACAATGAGGCGCCGTAAGGCTCAATCATATAGGAACTGATGAGCAGGTCGCGGATATTCTCACAAAGCCCCTGGGGAAGGTCAAGTTCCTAACCTTTCGTGAGAATCTTGGAATCGTGGAACGACCCTATTCTGAGGATCCTGTTGGATGATGAGCTCTGGGAACTCTAGGGGGATTTGGGGATAGTTTCTCGAAGCTATAAGCACACACGGGGCTAGGCTTGCCGAACCTTGTGATGCTTCTGCCCCACCGTTATGATGTTGAGTTGGTTCACCTCTCATGATCTGTGCCCCGTATGCATTCTACCCATTGAGTCCCGGACTCATGGGAAGTACCTCTTATTTGGCTAGTGAGATGCGAAAAGCTAGAGACTAGTAGCAAAGACTGATGGACGCATTAGAGATTGTCGTACTCTCTATGTCTAGGATGGCACGTGTCCAACCACTTGATCTGGGATCAAGTCTAGTGAGGTTTCTAACCTCCTACTAACTTCAGGTCAGAGAAACCAACTTCGGGTTGGTATGTGACTCTTTGAGTCCTATAGAGGTTTTGGACCTCTGGGCTGAATTTGTCAGCCGGGAATGATGTCTTTGTGACTGACCCACTTCTGTTCCGAAATAAAGAAGCCAGCAAAGCAAGTTACGACGGGATGATGCATGATGTTTGGATTGCACAGGTGGATGGAGTTCTCCTTAGTTGAGAGGGAGTGTTAATTTTGGACAACTAGGTCCAAAATCCATGTTGTGATGCTCAGATGAAGATGCCAATATTTGTATTGGATTCCTCTTTCGGAGAGGTGCAAGATCGATCTAAGGATCATCTTGATCCGATGAGCAGAACATTTATTTTGAATTTATTCAAAATATGTGCAAGTTGGCCTAAAATGAAATGTAGGCTTGAAGGCCTAGCAGTTGTGTCACACACCCTCATTGATGGATATAAATAGGTCAACGTTGGAGGTCATTTTCACTCATCCATCCTCACACATTCTCTCTCATCATCTGATTGGTTCGATCACTTGGAGGCTCTTCTTCATCCACACGTGGGAAAACGCAGCAAGGAGAAATTTCTGTTTTCGACCTAGGGTTTCAGCGCAGAGTTGACCAACATTGACTTTGGTCAACGCATGGTCAAACTGACCCCAACTTTGGTCAAAATTCTGATTTTTGCATTCCACATTTTCTGGCATAGAAATCGAGGTTGACCGTTGACTAGGTTGCATTGACTTTTTGCTGCTGCTCTTTGCGTTGACCGTTGACTATGACAGCATTGACTTTCGTTGACTTTTGCGTTGACTGATCTGGCTGTCTGAGAGGGTTGTGTGACACTTCAGGTTGGCTGACCGTATTGAGACATTGCTAGTTGAAGCATCCTGTTGACCGTCGTAACGCACCAACACTTATATATTTTTGGCTTGTCTTCTGTCGATCTACTGGTATGTTCTCTCAGCATTTTACTTTCTTGTTTATGTGATTGTTGACTAATATTGGGGATAAAAAGTAAAGTTGCATCAAGCATAGAACATCTACAAAATTTTACAATTTTGGCCTTGGCTGATAGCCTATATTCTATGTCTCTTGTCTCTTTATGGCTTATGCATTGGTAGTTATTTGATGAAGAACACTAATAACCTAAGTAAAAGAAGATCCTAATCTAAAGAAGTAAAAAGCATTCACAAGTTGTTACTAACAGAAGAGAAATCACTTAATTGTTATGCCCTAGATTTCTCAACAATATGTAGGTTGAAGAAGGCTCTTTATGGGCTGAAGAACACTCTATGTGCATGGTATGTCAAGACTGATGGATATTTTCTTGGTTTGGGCTTCACTAAGGGTGAAGCGAACTCTAACTTATATTATGTACTTGTTGAGGGTGAGTTGCTCATCTTGGTACTTTATGTAGACGACCTCTTCTTGACAGGTTCAGAGAAGCTCATAGGTATCAGCAAGGAGGATCTTGCTTCAAAATTCGATATGAAGGACATCGGCTTGATGCACTACTTTTTGGGATTGGAGGTGTGGCAACAGCCATGAGAGATTTTCCTTAGGCAGGGCAAGTATGCAGTTGAGATCATAAATAGGTTAAGGATGGAAGATTGCAGGCCTATGTCTGCACCGATGATCACTAACTTGAAGATGTTGATTGCTTCTAAATGCGAGTTGGTGGATCCCACACTGTATAAGGCAATTGATAGATTCCTTGATGTATCTAGTCAACACTAGGTCGAATATATGTTTTGTTGTGAATACACTTAGTCAGTTCATAGGGAGCCGAGACAGGTTCATTGGGTGTTAGCAAAGCATGTGTTGAGGTATCTACATGGTACAATGGACTTTGGATTGAGATATGTCAGAGTTGTTGGAGGGGAGTTGTAGGGGTACACATATTGTGATTGGGCTGGGAGTGTTCTGAACAAAAAATCCATGTATGGATGTTGTTTCAACTTGGAATCAACCATGATCTTGTTGTACAACAGGAAGCAACAACCAATGACACTTAGTTTAGCAGGGGCAGAGTACATGGTAGTGAGTATGGCAAGTTGTTAGGCAGTGTGCCTTCGCAACATGCTTGCAGGATTATTTGGTCTAGAGATGGGGTCAACAGTGATTCACTTTGATAGTCAAAGTTGCATTAAGCTCTCTGAAAATCCTGTGTTTCATCATTGGTCCAAGCATATCAAGATCAAATATCACTTCATTAGAGATAGGGTTGAGAGTGGTGTTGTGAGATTGCACTAAATTTCCAAAAAGGAGCAGGTGGTAGATATTCTGACTAAGCCTCTAGTGAAAGAGAAGTTTGTGAAGTACCGAGACAAGTTGCGGGTGGTGGAGAATCACTTCCTTGCTAGGAGGGAGTGTTGAAGCCTATAGTAGCTTCGGAAGGTCTTTTGCATAGGCTTGGTGTCTTAGTATCTGGAAGATGATTTATTGCCTCTTTAGGTGCTTGGCGTAGTAAGTGATTTATGCCTTTTTTCCTAAGACTAATTTAGGAAAAGTAAAATAATTGAAGTCACTTCATTATTCTAGACTATTATGTCATTTTCTAAAGATAAATAGTTTAATTATTTAATGATATCAACCATTGATCTCCAAGATCTTCTAGAAGGGAGATCATATTTGGGGATCTAGGCTTAATGAAGATTATAAAAAGAAGCCTAATGAAGAGGTGAAGACACAACAAGAGAAAGCAATTTTTCACTAGTGTGTGTTGCTCAGTGGACTAAAGCATAGAGGAGGAAGATTATAGGAGGATTCGAAGGCATATCCAGGAGGCCGAGTTGCTAGAGATTGCAAGGTCGAGCTATTGTACAAAAAGGGAGATCGATTTGATTAGAGAAGCCAATTTTCTAGGGCTGAATTTCCGCAGGCACAGTAGTAGCTCGAAGGGAAGGCACAAGCTCGATTTGTTGGCAAATTGTTGGGGCAAAAATTCTCTGAGATGAGATCCTTCAGAGGTCAATTTCTAGGAGGTTGAATTCCTTAGGCCAATTCATCCAGTGGGGGTCGAGTTACAGGTTCCAGTAAATGTATTTTTCCTTGTAATTCCATGGGTTGAAAACCCTGATTTTCCTAAGATTAATAAATCATAGAGAATTGTTCCGAGTATTTATCTATTGCAATGTGTGATTGATCTCTCCTAATTTTTATTCTACTACATATATTTCTAGAGGTTAAAATACCAATGATTTTATTTTTCAGTAATTCAGAATTTATTTGATTAAATAAATTCTTGGAAATAAATAATTGTTGCGAGAAAATAAATATGGATTGGTATTAGGAGATTTAACAAATACGGGTACAGTTTCTTCTATAGCGGACTTAAATTGTATGATGGATGGGTTTATGTTTGTAACAATTCCTCGTGGTGTTTGGGATCTAATATCGTCTAGACTCTAGACTCTAGAGGTTGAGTTGGGCATGGCATGGAAAGTAGAAATAATGTTTATTGATGTGGGAGCCAACCTCATAAGAAAACCCCTCCTGAATACATTGTTCTTAATTGTTCTAAGAGTGATGGATCTATTAAAGTAGTAGTTTGCTTTTTGTACAAGAAGCTTATGGGAGTTGGGGCTTCCACTGTGAACAAGAACACCCAAGAGAAGCCCCCTCTTCCCTCAAAGGATATTGCTAGCACCATGGAAGACAAGCTTGTGTTTGGTTTAAGCTCAAACTTAGAAGATATGACGAAGCTAAGGGGGAGACGCAATGCATCTTGGGTAGTGAGCGCATGGTTCCTCCTTGGAACTTGTTACCTCCCAGGTTCTCACGAGGACCAAAAGTCCTAATCACAATGAGACCCTAAGGGAAACTATAGGAAAGTCACCATGTCACCTTAATGGCTTTGTCTTTGTCACTTTAGACAACGTTTAAAGGCTTCTAATTCAAGGAATCAACCATTAGATGGGGAGGAGTCAGAAGCTCCTTCTAGTTCTGTCAAGAAACCCAAGTGGTTTACATAGACAATGAAGGATACTCCATAGCATGTCGAGGCTCCTAGGAGCACATTCAAGGAGAGTAGACCTCTAAAGAAGATTTCAAACTATATGGCACTAACGAGCAACATCATTGAATAGGCAGTAGATCAACAAGTTTAGAGGAATGCCATGGTGGAGGATGATGCATGTGATATTGTGTCAAGACTGGAGGGAAAGCTAGTTCCAAGTGGCTCTTCAAGAAGTCCCTTCCTTGCTAAGAGGGAGTGTTGATGACTGTAGCACCAAACAAGAACTTCTGCATAGGCCTAAGTGTTGAAAGGTGTAACTAGGTCAGTTTTCATGTTGACTATGTAATTATGTATTTATGAAAAGAAGGCGGCAAAGTAAATAAAATGTATTTTTAGTGTACTTGCTTCATGGGCTTCTTGAGCAAGATTTTATTAAGTAGAAGGACTTCTTCTTGATGTCCATTAGGCTTGAGTTAAGTATGATCCAGGACCTTGTGAAAGAAGCTCACAAACCTCAATGCAACGATGGAAGACAACCCTTAAACGCAGTGAAGAAATACCTCTCCAACCCTGGAATTCACCATGATCTAGTCGGCCTCATTCACCATGAAACTAGTTGGCCTAACTCATAGCTATATGGTCAGCTTGATTAAAGAGATGTGCTCTATATATATACGTTTGATGTGCAGTCATTATTGCAAGGAGAATGCGGACATCTCTGAGATTTCAGCGCAGATAAGAGGAAGACTACAGTACATATAAAAAGTGAGATCACAGTGTGGTAAAAAAGGATACATTGCGGATTACTCTGAATTACTTCTGATATCAGAAAAGATTCAAGTGCGGAATTCAGAAGGGTTTAGTGCGGATTATAATGAGATAATGATAGCAATAATAAAAGGTGCGGATAATAAATGAAAGGCAGTGCGCATTATACATGAAGTGAAATGCAGTCAAATGTAATACGATCAACTCTGTAAACATAATGCAGTCAAATGTAATACTGTCAACTCTGAAACATAATGCGGTGTTCTCTATAATAAGAAATGCGGATACATACAGTGTGGACTATTCATATGACAGAAATGAGGATATGCAGATACATACAGTGCGAACATATTAAAGGAGTTTGTTTTAATCTATCTCAGCCAAGGTGAATATATATTACAGCGGTAGTATATATATTGTTTTTGTGATGTCAGAAATAAGCTAAGATCCTGGAGTATACCATTAAGGGCAATTATATTAAAGAAAGAATTTGCTGAGGTTGGGACAGTGCTCATAAGATTTATCTTGGAAGAAAGTAAGGAAGGTAAATCTAAGATTTACCTTCCTAACCACAGCTCAAAGAATAAAGTCAGTTCAGTACAGATTGGTGAAGAAGAGAAGAATCAAGTTTGGAGAAGTTGTGTCTTGTGTATTTTGATAATTGACTTGATGAAAGACTAAATAATATAAAGAAGAGACGACATAAGAATTTCAAGTAAGCTCACAAGTAATTATCAAGAAGAGAATTTGTATTAACCTACAGCCCTCCAAATTCTCTACACTAAGTGTCTAGATGTGTAGAAATTGTCCGAAGCCTTCAACCTTAGCAAATTCACTGGAATTAAATGATTAATTAAAGTAAAAAATGGGTTTAATCTAATGATATACCAAGATTTTTTCATTAGCAAATTAGATGAATCTTAACCATTGATCTCAAGTGAGGTGAGACCTAATCTTCACCATCAAACACTTTGGAAGTGCTAATGGATTTGGTCAACAAATCAAGACTATAAAGAAAGGCTAAGTGGAGGAGGAAGACACATAGAAAGTATTTTGAATAAAAGAGTGATTAAGGAATTTTGCTATAGTGTTCAAGATAGAGTGATAAAGGATCTTCACTCTTAGGAATTCAGTCCAAAGGAGAAGAGTGCAGCAGTTTGCAGCAAAAGGAGAAAAACCCAACAGCCAAAAATGAAAGCAGAAAATTCTAGATAGTGGTACAATCATGTGTGAGTAGGCGATAGCCTGTACAATCTGTAATTTTTGTACAGCAGGGCTGCAGGTCCGTACAATAGCAGAGTCAGGCTGTGCAGCGCACATGCAGGTCAAACAAGGTCGTAGGGCGTACAATCATATTTGCGGGTTGCAGATGCAACAGGCAACATTTCAGGGGCCATACAGGTCGTATAAATAGTGCAACAATGGTTCTTTTTAACTACCAAAATTTCCAAGTTTGTTATAACTTGTAATTTTTCAAGTGGGCAATTTATTTCCCTGGTTGAGAGAGCCCTTGTATGCTAAGATATTATCGTTTAATGAACAACAGATCTGAAGGCTGGAAATATTTTGTTTGCATGTGTGAGATTGATTTAATTTGCTTCTACTGATTTTTTTCTATTTACCAGTTAAAATCTCTACAGTGCATTTTATTCAGTAGGTTGTTTAAATTAATTTACAGCAAGTAAATTACTAGGAAATAACTTGCTAGTTACTGGGGTTAAGGAAACTTAACAATTATCACATGAGGACATAGCTATATGGAAGTGCAAATAAGGTATGGACTTGAGGGTTCATCTCTTATTTATTTACTTGGTTCATTGTTAATCGATAATTGTTGTTAAAAGAATTACGTCTATGATAACATCTGATGGCCAATAGAAAATTAAAAAATGCAAATATGAAATATGAAAAAGAGAATGGATGCAATGTCGTGAAATAAGGAAGAATAGTGGTAATTTATGAACCCAATAATCTGGCAATTAATTCCTAGTAGAATTACGTCTACTGAATAAAAGCACAAACGATTTCTTAACGAAATATTCAACAGAAGCAATAAAATAACCAATCTAACATGGACATACACACAAATATCTCCCCAATCACAGACCTTCATTTTATTAATCATAACTTACTTGGGCTCCCTTACTAGGGAGATGGCCAAATCTGAGGAAAATACATACAACAATCCGGATCTGATCCAGTTGATCAAACGCTAGACTTGGCTGATCTAGATCTCGTTGCTACCCCCTTTGCACCTTCCTCAGACCCAACACACTTGAGTAGAAGTCCTTCTCTACCGACCACTGAGATGCCTCTCTCAATGCCTTGTGCCCTTGTGTGTTGTTGAATCTTCTCCTTTGGCACAACCCTTCTTTTATAAGCTTCAGTTATGACCAAATCCACAACCCTAATAACCTTTGCATTAGATTGGACTTGTTACCCATGACCTGTGGGTAGCGTATATAGGAGATAAAATTTCTCCTAGATGGTCGTCAACTGGCAGTCAGTAGCCCCTTGCAGCCACCAGATAGTTAAGAAGGTAAATCTCAGATTTACCTTCCTCACTTTCTCCCGCTTTTAAAACTGCTTTTCTTCTTATGATCACTGTCTCAACTTCAGCAAATTCCTTCTTCAATACGACTGCCCTTAACTTTATATTCCAGGACCTTTGCTTAGTTCTGGCATCACAAAACAATATGTAGTACAGCAGTGATACATGCACACCTTAGCTGAGAGTCTTAGACAAATCTGCAATTTGACACCCTGTACAAGACTCCTGAAATCCTCAATTTATACACAGAGAAGTCCGCACTGTTTTCTTGTCTTATAATCCACACTGATTCACCCTTGAGATCCGAACTACTTCTAGTCTGGAACCCGCACTTTCTGTTCCTCTTTAATCCGCATATTAGATCAGAGCAATCCACATTCTATACTCTTCAAATGATCCGCAGTTCAGGGGTATATATAGTGCACTGATCTGTCTTTTAGGCCGACCATACAGCTGACTTCTCCACTGTGAATTAGGCCGACTTGAGAGAGGTTATTCCAGCATTGATGTCAGCTGTCTTCACTGTATGTAGAGTTTGTCTTCCAACGTTGTTTGAGGGCTGTTAGGTGCCCTTCTTCCACAAGGTCTTCGAGCGTATATTGCTAGACTAGATCCTTCATGTATATGACAATTATATTTTATACCTAGAAAACATAAAACTAAAGGCTAATAGACATCAAGAAGAAGTCTATTAACCTATATAATAAAATCTTGCTCATGAAACCCATGAAGCAAGTACAACAAAATACATTTTATTATCTTTGTCTTCTTCTTTACATAAATACATAATTACAAAAGTAACATGAAGACCGACCTAGTTACACTTTTCAACACCCTGAACAAGAAGACCATGAAGAACTGCTACCCCATCCCACGGATTGACGAGTTGATGGATGAGTTAAGGGGAGCTAAGTTCTTCTCGAAGATCGATCTGTGGTCTAGGTACCATCAGATCCGGATGAGGGACAAGTATATCCCTCAGACTGCGTTCAGGTGTCATTATGGGCACTTTGAGTTTCTGGTGATGCCCTTTGGGCTAACCAATGCTTCGGCCACATTCTGGTCTTGCATGAACCACATATTTCGTGGTCAATTGAGGAAGTTCGTGCTGGTGTTCTTCGATGATATCTTGATCTACAGCGGGACTTAGGAGGAGCATTTGCAGAATGTGGAGGCAGTATTGCGTATCCTAGAGCAACAGTTTTACGCAAAGTTGCCCAAGTGTGAGTTCGGATTGACTAAGAACCCCGGCATACCATCCGTGTTGATGGAGTGAGGGTGCATGAGGAGAACATCAGGGCCATCCGAGATTGGCCAGAGCCCAAGAACGTGAAGGAGCTTCGGGGCTTTGTGGGCATATGCACCTACTATCGAAAGTTCGTGAAGGGCTTCTCATAGTTAGCAGCACCACTTATGAACTTAACCAAGAAGGGGGCCTTCATCTGGACCACCACAGTGCAGGAGGCGGCTTTTGAGCGCCTCAAACAGGTGATGAGCAGTTTTCCGGTACTCGCACTTCCTGATTTCACACAGCCCTTTGTCTTGGAATGCGATGCATCAGGAGAAGGAGTGGGGACAGTTTTGATGCTGGGAGGACACCCCATAGCTTTCGAGAGCCGAAAGTTATTGCCTCATGAGAGGGTATACTCCATCTATGACAAGGAGATGCTATCCATCATGAATGCGTCTGTTAGTACCTAGTGGGGAACAAATTCAGAGTGAGAACCGACCACAACAGCCTCAGGTTCTTTTTGGAGCAGAAGCAGCTACGGGAGAGGCAGCAGAAGTGGGTGAGTAAGCTCCAGGCTTATGATTTTGACATGACTATGTCAAGGGGAAGCACAACGTGGTGGCTGATGCGTTGTCTATGAGGTTCGCTTCCCTTTCTTTGATGAGCATTGCTCCGGATTGGAAGGCTCACACGTTGGTGGATTACTCCAAGGATCAGTTTGCATGCGAAGTCCTCAAGGGGCAAGTGATTGATGACCACTACTGTTGTGAAACCAACTCCAAAAATAGAAGAAAAGAGATATCAACGCCTTAGAAATAAGCCACTTCAAGGGGGCAACCTCCAATACATTACATGAATGAACAATTCTTCGATGATACAAATTACAAAACCTCCTTTCTATATATAGGAGTCCATGGGGCCACAATGTAATCCTAACCGACCTAACAATAATAATTTAAGAGCACAATAATAATAATATGGGGTTACATGGGTACAATAATAACAATAAGGGGATTACACTAACAACAATAAGGGACTATACTAGTAATATAGGGACCTAACATGCCCCTCTCATTCAAAAAAGTGTTGTCCTCAATGCTTGAGTAGCTCTGGGTGCTTCTGTATAAAATTCTCATCCTCCCATGTAGAATCTTTAGTGGGTAAGTTCTTCCACTTGATGAGATACTCTGAAATTGATCGATTTCGTAGCTGTCCAGTTCTTGTTTCCTTGACCGCTTCAGGTTCCAATATGATTTTTCCTTCCTCATCAAGCAATATTGTTTGAACTGGAATATTTTCACCTATAACCTTCTTTAAGCATGAAACATGGAAAACTGGATGCACTCGTGAAGAAGCAGGAAGCTCCAATTTGTATGCCATAGTACCAATCTTTTGCAACACCTTGTAAGGACCATAGTACTTTTGCGATAATTTATTATCCTTCTTAGCTTACTTGAGTGACATTTGTTTGTATGGTTGTAGTCGTAAAAATGCCGAGTCTTCTACATCAAAACTTCTCTCGCTGCGATGTTGATATGCCTGTTGTTTCATTCGATTTTGTGTCAAATTCAGGTTATCCTTTAAGAGTTGGAGAACTTCTTGTTGATGCTCGATGTGATCTTCCACTGCTTGAACCTTTAAATTTTCTCTTAAAGATGATGTGATGTACGGTGGATGATATCCATAAAGTGCCATAAATGGGTTCATTTTTGCTGCAATATGGAAGGAAGTGTTATACCACCATTCAGCAAGAGGTAACCACTTGACCCATTGTGTTTGTTTATCAGATACAAAACAACGAAGATATCCTTCCAAACATTTATTTACTATCTCAGTTTGACCATCAGATTGAGGATGATAAGATGAGCTATGAGCTAATTGAGTACGCAAACAAGAAAATAACTCCGTCCAAAAATTTCCAGTAAAAATGGGATCTCTGTCGCTCACAATAACCCTTGGGCTTCCATGTAGCTTTTGAATTCTATCCATAAATGTAGTAGAAACTATACTTGCTTTAAATGGATGAGATAATGCACAAAAGTGTGCATACTTGGTAAGTCTATCAACTACCACCATGATGACACTCTTTCCTTCGGACTTAGGTAAACCTGTGATAAAATCCATTGAAATCTTCTCCCAACGTTGACTTGGAATGGATAAAGGTTGTAGAAGTCCTGGGGTCTTAATTGTTTCCACTTTATTCTGCTGGCAAACCAAACATTCCGCCACAAACTTTCGAATATCAGATTTAAGGCCATCCCAAAAAAATTCTTTCTTCACCCTGTGGTAAGTTTTTAAAAATCCTGAGTGTCCTCCTAAAGGAGAGGTGTGCAATTCCAGAAGAATCTTTTGTTTTAGTTGGAAATTCTTACAAAGATATAAGCGATCTTTGTACCATAAGGAATCATTTTTCCAACTAAATGTATCAGATGTACTAGGATCTTGCTGCAACTTTTGAATGAGTGTCCATACATCTTTGTCCTTCTTCCATTCATCTCTTGCTTCGGTTATCCAATCCGGTTGGATAATAGAAATGGCACAAAGCAATGCTTCCACCTCTTCATTCTTTCTTGAGAGTGCATCTGCAACAACATTAAGCTTTCCTTTTTTGTAGATTATTTCAAAGTCATAACCCAACATCTTTGTAACCCATTTTTGCTGCTCTTCTGAAGATAGTCGTTGTTCCAAAAAGTGTTTAAGACTATCATGATCAGTTTTTACCTTGAAGTGTCTTCCCATTAGGTAAGTTCGCCATTTCTTTAGTGCATGCAGTATTGCTAACATTTCCTTCTCGTAAATAGGTTTTTGTAAATACTTTCCTTTGATTGGACGACTTTCAAAAGCAATGGGTCTTCCTTCCTGCATTAAAACTGCACCAATTCCATTTCCTGGGGCATCACATTCCACAATAAAGGTTTTTGTGAAGTCTGGCGTAGCTAAGACCGGTGCTAGGCACATTGCCTCTTTAAGATGTTCAAAGGCCTTAGTTGCTTCGGGAGTCCATGAAAATGCATCTTTCTTCAATAATGTTGTTAGAGGTGCTGCTATTCTCCCATAATTCTTAACAAACTTGCGATAATACCCTGTTAACTTGAGAAATCCTCGCAACTTCTTTATGGTTGTGGGGACTTTCCATTCCTTAATGGCTTTAATTTTGTTAGGGTCTACTTTAACACCCTCGTGAGATACAATATGACCCGGATATTCCACCTCTTGTACTCCAAAGAAACATTTGGATTTTTTTGCATATAATTGTTTCTCCTGCAATAGTTTGAGCACCCTGTCAACATGTTCAACATGATCCTTCCAAGACCTGCTGTAGATTAGTATATCATCAAAAAATACTAGCACAAATTTTCTAAGGAAGGGTTTGAAAATGGATTTCATCAACCCTTGAAATGTAGAAGGTGCATTGGTAAGGCCAAAAGGCATGACCAAAAATTCATAATGACCCTCATGAGTTCGAAATGTTGTTTTTGGAATATCTTTAGTCTTCATTCTAATTTGATGATATCCTGAACGAAGATCCAACTTGGTAAAATAAATTGCTCCATGTAATTCATCCAATAATTCATCAATCACAGGAATGGGAAATTTATCTTTAATGGTGAGCTTATTGAGCTCCCTATAATTCGGACCCATGTGCCATGATCTATCCTTCTTGTGTACCAATACTACAGGAGCAGAGAAAGAACTTTGACTAGGTTGAATTATACCAGCCTCTAACATTTCTGAAATCATATGTTCAATTTCGCTCTTTTGGACATAAGGATATTTATAAGGCCTGATGTTTGGAGGAACATTTCCTGAATCAAATGAATAGCATGATCATGATCACGAATAGGTGGGAGTCCTTTGGGAGTTTCAAACACCTTGGAATGATTGTCCAAGACTTTTTGGAGATTTGAAGAAATAGATGATTTTGATGTTGGAACTTCTAGTGAGCATAATTGTGCAATTAAACCTCGTTGTTCTTTCTTTAGAAGCTTTGTCATGACATTAGAGCTTATTATCCTTCCCGGCTTCCCTTCAATACCCCGTAATTCGACTTCCTTTCCTTTTGAAAAAAATTTCAAGAGAAGTTCTTGAAAATTAAAAGCTACTGTCCCCAAAGATTGTAACCATTATACTCCGAGTACAACATCAGCACCTCCCATAAGAATGGAAAGCATTGGACTATTCAATACATATTCCCTTATGGTTAGCTTGATATTATGGCATTTTCCAGAGCAATTTATAGTTCCTCCATTTGCAACTATCACTTGACATTTTGGTGCTGGGTATAGGAAACAATTCAATTCCTTGGCTACCTTAAAATGAATAAAATTATGGGTACTACCTGAATCAATCAACACTATTACCTTTTTCTTCTTGATATGTTCTTCTATCTTGAGAGTTTGAGGAGTGGTAATTCCTGCCAATGCATTACACGATATGGTTGGACTCATTTCTTCCTCTTCTAGGGTTGGTTCGTGGTGTATACCCTCTTCTTTTGAAGATTCTTGTTCATTTTCTTCTTCCTCTTCACAATCTATGTAAAATAATTTCTTCTCAGCACACTTATGACCTTTAGCATATTTAGGAGGAGGTTTACATTGAGTAGCCACAGGGCTTTGAGGTGCATGGGAAGGAGTCCCATGTATGCAGATTGAAGAAGGCACTGTATGGCTTGAAGCAAGCTCCTAAAGCTTGGTACTCGAGGATTGACACATACTTGCCGGAGTTGGGTTTCACAAAGAGTGATGCTGATCTAAACCTATACTTTATTGTGGTAGGTGAGGAGCCTCTCATTCTGGTGTTGTATGTGGATCAATTGGTCATTACAGGTGCAAAGAGACTCATTGAGGGCTGCAAGAGAGATCTTGCTTCAGAGTTTGAGATAAAGGACATCGGCTTGATGCATTACTTTCTGGGATTGGAGGTGTGGCAGGAGGACGGGCATTTCCTCCTAGGAGAGGGGAAGTACATTGTGGACATTCTTAGCAGATTTCACATGGAGGATTGCAAACCCATGTCTACACTTATGATCACTAACTAGAAGAAGCTTCACCCTTCAGATTCCGAGTTGGTGGATCCTACTTTGTACAGACAATTGATTGGTTCATTTATGTATTTGGTCAACACTCAACCAGATATATGTTTTGCAGTTAACATGATGAGTCAGTTCATGTGTTAACCCAGGAGAGTGTACTGGGTGGCTGCAAAACACATTCTTCGTTACTTGCAGGGGACTATGGATTTTGGTCTAGATTATAGACAAGGAGATGGAGTGAGACTGGTAGGGTACACTGATTCAGATTGGGCAGGCCGTGCTTCTGATAGAAAGAGCACTTCAGGGTGTTGTTTTGGGTTGGGTTCGGCAATTGTGTCGTGGTTCAGCCGAAAGCAATAGTCAGTTGCATTGAGTTCAGTAGAAGCAGAGTACATGGCAACCAATTTGGCTAGTTGTGAGGCCATATGGCTTCGCAAGGTGTTGTTTGGTCTATTTGGTCAAGCATTGAGACCTTTAGTGATTTACTATGATAATTAGAGTTGCATAAAAGTCACGAAGAATTCAGTTTTTCATGACAGGTCAAAGCATATCGAGATCAAATATCACTTCATTAGAGACTATGTCGAGAAGGGAGTTGTAAAGCTTGAGTATGTTTCCACAAATGAGCAAGTAGCAGACATTTTCACCAAAGCCTTACCACGGGGCAAGCATGTCTACTTCAGAGACAAGAAATGGTGAGGAACACTTTCCTCGGTAAGAGGTAGTGTTAAAATTTGGGTACCAGAGGACAAGTGATTCCCTAAGGCTTTGATCTTTGGCCTAGAGAAAAGTGTCCAAATTTATTTATACTTTTCTCTTAAAGTGACTTTATGAGTGGTAAAGTCAATCTAAGTTTAAAGTGACTTTATAAGTGGTAAAGTTACATTCTAATTTTAAAGTGACTTTATTAAAGTCAACGAAAAATTAGAAAGTGAAAAAGCGACTATGGAAATAAAAGACTAAGTGGGTCTTTATTTAAGTGGGTGAGTTAAAAAATAGAAAGTGAGAATTAAAATGCACATTTATTCTCATCCCTAGATCTAAATGAATCTCAGCCATTAGATCTTAGGGTTATCCAAAAGGACACTTAGGGTAAAAGGAGAGGAGAAGAGAAAAAGATCAATTCAGTCTTTCATCAGCTACTGAGAGAAAGAGAAGGAGAGCAAGGAAAAAATTTCTGAGCAGTTACAAGTTGAAGGAGGGCAGCAAGGAGCCTTCAGCAAATCCGTACAGCAGCTTAGTGGCACAAATCCCAAAGCAGAAATCTGTGCAGCAGGAGGTTTGCACAGTTTTCGAGAAGGGAGGCACAGAAATCGAGGAATTCGTACAACAGCTTCAGCACGAATTCCAAGGCAGTTTCTGGGCACGAAAATCGAGGAAAGGCATTGCTGTTATTCCCACAGATTTCGAGAAATCCGTACAACAGTGGCAGCACAATTTTTGAGGCAGATACTGGCACGGTTTTCAAGGAGGAAGTACAGTTGTATTTTCTGTACAGTACAATCATACTACATAATTCTAGGCACGATTTTCGAGGGTGACAGTTCAGCATTTAATGTTGTCATTAATGTTGTAAAATTTTTGTTTTGTAAGTTTGCTAGTTGGCACGTTTTCTGAGGCGGTGTGCAAGCACGGAAATCAAGATAAGTTAAATTTGTGGTTGCTGGGATATTTTATTGTGTATTTCAATTCTCTATAAAAGCATTTTTCAGAAATAAAGAAGAGCTCTCAAACTGGTTTTCCCCAAGAGTTGTAGGGGGTTTTTCAAGGGTCACATTGACCAAAAATCATTGTGTTATTTTTTGTGTGTCGGTGTCATATTTTTCCTATGTTTTATTTCAACATTTTCAGCAGTTGCAAAAATCTCCAAATTTGTGTTTTCACAAATTTGAGTCATTTCTAGATTTTAGTATTTATGTCATGTTCAGATTTAAAACTATATGCATGGAGTGATAAGGAAAACTGCTAACCGGAGTGGGGGTTGAAATTTCTCCAAACATCACATAATCATTATGTTGCCTTATTGAGCTAAAGTAAACTTAGGAAAAATAAAGTAAATTAATTTAGTGATTATGTTTTAATCTTGTTACCCACCATTTTGTCGGTGATATCCCTAGGAGAAAAAATTTCCAAGATGGTGTTGATTTGTGGTAGCATCAGATGTGCTCTAAGTCTCAAATTTTGTGGAGAGGCTTACACACATGTATTCCAGATAACCCAGAAATCATTTCGAGAAATCTTTTTATTTGATAAATTAATTATTTTTAATGTGACCCTAAGTCTAAACTTAGGAAATTAAAATAATTAATGGGTATTTGTCTAAATTGTGGTTGTAACTTCTAGAAGAAGACAAGGATAAAGTCAGAATGATCTTAGCCATTGATTAGCTTCTAATCTGGGCCATTGAATGTCAACGAGAAGATTATTTAAGAAAGCTTGAGGGTCATTTGGAGTATACACCAGTGCAAATACTCAGTTGCCCAAGTAAATCGATTTTCTCAGTGGCTAAAGTTCGGCAAGAGAAAATCGATCCAAAGGGAGAGTCGCAGGTGGAGGAGAGACAGAGAGGGTTCAGCATCAATCCGGGGTGCAGGAGCAGGTGACGCAGTGAAAGGAAGAGACAGTGCAGAGGCAAAAAGGAAACAGCGCAGAGGGGTGACGCAGTTCTACGCAGTACCCACGCAGAGCCAACGCGGTGGTGACGCAGGGGGCCCAAGAGGGTCCTTCTGAGGTCATTTCTCATCTGAAAATTATGTGAGAAATTTCTCCAATGTTATCATAGAGAATTCTCTTTATTATTATTGATTGTAAATTGTACAAGAAGACTTTTGTTGAAGAATAATAGAAACCCTCATCTGTTGCACCGCCATTCCCACATTGGGTTTTTCCGGGGACAATTGTCCAAAAATCTTCATGACATTTTTGTGCTTCTATTTCCTTATTATTTTGCTCAGTAATTGTATGGTGAAGACTGCAATTGAATTTATTGCAATATCTACTGAAGAGATTTCTATAAGTAACTTATTTCTGAATAATAAGTAGGAGAAATAATATCAAATATTGTAGTAGGATTTCAAGTGTGAAATTTTCATATGGTATCAGAGCAAGGTTGGACAAGAAAGGAGGAGGGTCTACCCTAAAGGGAACTCGCGGTGCTGCTCTAGTAGCAAATCGTACTCCTAAGGGCTTACGTATTACTTCTGCAAAAGTTGTCGAGAAAAGAAAAAGCACGAAGAAGATGGAAGATCACATTATTTCAGAGTTGGCCTCAAGGTTGGAAAGGGAATGTGCGTGTTTATCTAGTTTTGCATCATCAAATGACTGGTATATTGATAGCAAGGCTTCAATCCATATGACTGGAGTAAGAGATCATTTCTGCAGATATCAAGAGAAACAGATGGACTTCCAAATCACTATGGGAAACCAGACAAAGTGTACCCCTGTAGGAAAAGAGATCGTAGCATTTCAGACAGAAGCAGGAGATAGTCTCTGAGCCACAAATGTGTTGCATGTGCTTGGAATGGAGATGAACTTACTTTCAATGTCTCAATTGCAAGACAAGGGATATGATGTATACTTCATTGGAAGGAAAGTGTAAGTCAAACATCCAAACTAGAAGAAGAAGGCTCATATTGGAACTCGAAGCAACAAACTATACGAGTTGCAACTCGAGTCTCCAATGGCACTGGTAGGCAGCAGTCTAAGTGGTGAAACAGATCTAAATGAGCTATTGCACAGACGAATGGGGCATCTACATCATGGAGCTCTGAGAATGCTCAGAGAAACTATTACGGGAGTTTCAGTCCTAAGCACAAAGCATGATGACGTGTGAAGAGAGTGTGTACTAGGGAAGTACGCTAAAGTAGCATATTCCAAAAGAAACAAGAGGGCAAGGAGTGTATTGGGTCTAATACATTCAGCCATCTGCGGACCAATGTTCACTAGAGCTCTTGGTGGTGGTGAATACTTTGTCACCTTCATTGATGACCATTCTAGGAAGACCTGGATTTACTTCTTAAAGACCAAGGATGAGGTCTTTGATCGGTTCAGAAAATTTAAAGCTCTGGTTGAGAACCTGACTGGGAAGAAGATAAAAGTTTGCACTCAGATAATGGTGGAGAGTACACTGACAAGGACTTCATATATTTTTGCGCTAGAGAGGGCATCAAAAGAGAGAGGACAACTCTATATAATCCGAAGTAGAATGGGGTTGCAGAGCGGAAGAACGAGACCATTGTTGCGGCGGCGAAATCCGTGTTGTATGATCTGGATATGCCTAGATTCTTATGGGCTGAAGCATGCAACACAGTTGTGTATATCCAGAACAGGACTCCGCATAGGGCTTTGGGCAAGACAATGCCAAAGAGTGTCTTAACAGGAAAGAAACCAGAAGTGATTCATTTCCGAATATTTGGAATTGTGGCATAATGTCACATTCTAGATGAAAAAGGAAGCAAACTGGATCAGACTGCAGAGAAGGGGTATCTTGTAGGATACAGTGAGACCTCGAAGGCATACAAGATCTACATTCCTGGGAGCAAGAAGAATGTAGTCAGAAGGGATGCAAAGTTCATGGAAGACAGAGCTTTCAGGAAATCCCGAGAGATGCCTCCTGGAGAGAGATCAGAGGATGTTCCTCTTGTACAGCAGCAGTAGGGAGAAGATCCAGCAGATGGACAACCATCAGGGTCAAGCACTGTGACCAGTACTAGTATTTCCTCAGGAGAAGAAAATCCAAGTAGCCCACAGCAGATGGGACAGCTAGAAGAAGCACTGATTGAGCCACCCACCACCAGTGGCAGAATTAACAGAGAAGTACAACAGACACTTAGGGACACAGAAGAGTTTGTTGGCGCTTCTATAACCGAGAAAAGGCAGCATAGACAGCTTGACAGATACCAAGCATTAGTTGCACAGGTTGAAGAACCCTCTAGCTTTCAAGAGGCCGAACAACATCAAGTTTGGGTGGGATGATATGGTAGAGGAATACAACTCTATCATGACTAATGATGTCTGGGAAGTCATACCTAGACCACAAGACAGATCAGTTCTAGGTTCTAGGTGGATCTACAAGATCAAATATGTTGCAAATGGCAGTGTAGAGAAGTACAAGGCCAAGTTCGTGGCTATGGGATATGCTCAGAAGGAAGAGATAGACTACGAAGAAACCTTCACCCCTGTAGCCAGATATACCTCTATCAGATCCATTATATCCCTTGCATCGCAGATGGGATGGGAGATTCACCAGATGGACGTCAAGACTGCATTCTTGAACGGGGTGATAGAAGAAGAGGTTTACATCGAATAGCCAGAAGGCTTCGAAACACATGAGAAGAAAACTCATGTATGCAGGCTAAAGAAAGCCTTATATGGTGTAAAACTGGCACCTAAAGTATGGTATGGTTGAATTGATGATTACTTGCATCAGATGGGATTTGTCAAGAGTGATTTTGATCCCAATCTCGATTCTCTACTATCTCACAGTAGAGAATGAGCCTCTGAGTTTTGTTTTGTATGTAGATGATTTGTTTTTGATAGGATCATCTAGGTTCATCAAGGACTGCAAGAAGAATCTGGCGGAAGAATTCAACGTGAAGGATTTGGGGTTGATGCACTATTTTTTAGGATTGGAATTTTGGCAGCAAAAGGGAGAAATGTTCCTTAGGCAAGGGAGATATGCTACAGAAATTCAAAAGAGATTCACAATGTCGGTCTATAGACCCATGGCTACTCCAATGATTACCAATTGGAAGAAAATTGATGCATCTGAAGATAAAGAAGTGGACTCCACCTTAAACAGGTAGCTCATAGGATCTCTCATGTATCTGGTCAACACCAGGCCAGATAGTTGCTACGTTGTAAATTCCCTCAGTTAGTTCATGGTAGAACCAAAGAGGGTGCACTAGGCAGCTGCTAAGCACGTTCTCTGATATGTGCGAGGAATAGTTGATTATGGATTAAAATACATCCAAGGTGATGATATCAAATTGATTGGATTCACAAATGGAGGACGTTCGGTAAATCGAAAAAATACCACAACGTATTGTTTCAATATTGGATTAGGAATGACCTCTTGGTGCAATAGGAAGCAGAAGTTCGTAGCATTGAGCTTAGTTGAAGCTAAATATATGGCAGCTAGCAACACTTTGTATGATGCCATATCGCCTAGGAAACTGCTAGTGAATTTATTTAGAAGGAAGATGGAGGCAAACAACATTCTATGTGATAATCAAAGTTGCATTAAGCTCTCTAAGAATCCTGTTTTTCATGATCGGTTGAAGCACATCGACATAAGGTGTCATTTTATTAGAGATTGTGTTCAGCGGGGGGTAGTGTTGAGATTTTGTATAGTTCGTGTGGCATCGGGTGTGCTCTAGCGAAATTTTGTGGAAGGGCTAAGACACGCTTGAACTCCAAAACCCAGAAAGTGTTTTGTGAAATTTCAGTTGGTGTTCAAGTTATTCAAATAATTAATTATTTTAATGGATTTCCTAAGTCTAAACTTAGGAAAATTAAATAATTAAAGTGAATTAATTAACACATGTGCTGATTTTGTTCTAAAAGACACAGATCAAGCAATCTTTTAATCTCAGTCGTTGATGAATGTTTTAATCTCAATCGTTGATGAAATCATCAAAAAACAAGAGAAATGCTCGAGGGTCAATTGGAGACACACACAGTTGCAGAACTGAGAGACTGATCTGGAATTCTAGGGTAGGGTTTGCTAAGAATTTCCGGAGGCGTTTTCTGCAGTGAGGGGTAGTATTGGCTAAGGGGATGATTTGACACCGGAGCCAAGAGTCAGCAAGAGGCAGAGGAGCAGCAAACCGGGACAGCACAGAGGAGTAGAGAGCAGCAACAGCACTTACGCAGCAGTTGCGCAGGTGCTACGCAGGCCAAGGAAAAGGCAGCGCTGCAGCTCCAGAGGGTTTCAGAATTACGCAGAGGGTCTCCAGGGCCAACGTAAGGCCTGCGTCACCCTATCTAGGGTTACGCAGTCCCTCTCTGGGCAGCGCAGTGGCACAAAGAGCCTAGCAGGGCTGGCGCTAGGGCTTCAGGGGCAACATTGGGGTGTCTAGGGCCAGATCCGGGTTGAATCTTGTAAATCCCATTTGAGGATGTGGATCAGTCAGATATTTCGTCTTGGAACAACTGATTAGCTATAGATTTCTTTTATTCTCTATCGAGTTTTCCAGATTTGGAACCCAGATTTGTTGTACTCAGATTCTACTTAATAAAATAAAGCCTCATATCTGCTGCACCAGTTTTCCCACTTTGGGTTTTTCCGGGGACTTATGTCCAAAAATCCATGTGTCACTTTGTTTGAATGAGCGTAGTATTCAGTAAATCATCTGCATGTGTAGACTGTTAGTTGTGTTTACTTCGGTATTTTCTGAAGATAGCTTGTCTAATTTAAATCAAGTAGGAGAAGTAAACCATGATACTGTAGTAGAATTTTCACATGGTATCAGAGCAATAAAAGATCAAGCTGAATCTCCAGCAATCAGCTAAAGAATATTTTTTCTGCAAGATAGCAGCAGAAGCAGCAGAGATCCAAAAGGGGCAACTTGACAGCACGAGGACGCAAATCCAGGAAGGGACAGTGTTGCAGATTCAAAAGGCCATCAGGCTCATGCAGAGAGCCTTCCCAAGCAAGCGTAAGGACTGTGTCACCCAGTCTGGAGTTACGCAGTCCACTTCTGAGCAGCACTGAGGCTGCGTTGGGCCAATCAGTGAGATGCAGTCCAGTATTCTTTCTGTTGCAAAAAGCCTTGCCAATATCTGGAAGCAGTGCTTCAGATCTTTACAAGTGCTAGTGTGGTGGAGATTCTTTCGGTGCAGAATTGTGCCTAGCTAAGTCAACAAAGGCGGCAGGAAGACAGCTACTCAGCATATCTGAGCCAAACATATCTGAGATTCGATTAGGAGGGTGATCGGAGAGTTCTGTCCGATAATGTTTGGGTGGAAGATTTTCAGGAGGGAAATCAGTTTTTTAGAAGAAGCAGCTATCAGAGGGTTTCTAGTCACCAAGAAACCTAGATCCAAAGTTTCTGTAGCCACAGAAAGAGGGAGAAAGAGTATCGCTTCTCATCAGAGCTAGATGGCTTCTCATGGGCTGAGAGACCAAGACAGGTTGGACGATGTGTCCAACTTTGTCATCTGGAGGGCAAGGATCCTATCAGTCCTAGATGAGTATGGCATCAAGGACCATGCAACAAGTGTTCTAGCTGTGCCGGCAGATCCTGATCCTCTAAAGAAATTTAAGTAGAATCAAGCGCGGACTAAGTGTTTTATCATGGACGGAATAAAGGATCACGTTGTACCATATATTGCTAAAAAGAACACAACAAATGACATGTGGGTCGCTCTAGAAGCGATGTATTAGGGAAGCTCCGTCCAACGAAAAATGCTCTTAGAGAATCAGATGAGGCTTTTCCAGATGCAGAAGGGTGAGGAAATAGATCATTTCCTTTTCTGACTTCAGACCATCTGAGACCAACTAGTTCGCATGGGTGCAACTGCAGACAAAGGGCTCTTAGTGAGGACTGCCCTAAATGCAGTCTCCGAGGAATGGGAAAAATTTGTCCAGAGTATACTAGGCAGAGCAATGTTACCATCCTGGGCAGACATGTGGGCTATCCTCAGCCAAGAGGAGATCAGGAGGATCGCCAAGAAGTAGAATATCAGTGGTGGGACAGTCAGAGTGAAAAAAAGAAGAGGAAGATGATGCAACCCTTGCATCAAAGGAAAGAAAACAGCAAGGGAAGAAGAAGAGGGACCTTTCCAAGGTTCGGTGCTTTAACTGTGGCGAACTTGGACACTTCACCAGCACTTGTCCTAAGAAGAAGGACAAAGGAGCTTCTGATTCCAAGGCTACAGCAGTAAAGGTTGATGGTTCTGACGATGATGTAGCCATGAGTGTTCATGTGCCTCGAGAGAAGAGGTGGGGTGACATGGATATGTAGAGCATCTACAGACATTGGCAGGATCCTTGAGTCAGCCCTACTCTTAGATCACATACGAGCTACGGGAGCCTTAAGATAGTATCGGGATGAGTCGGGAGATGGTTGCAGAAAGTCACATTGAAGCAAAGGGCAGTGATGAAGAGCTGGAGAAGGAGCAGCGTAATGCAGAGGAAGCAACACAGAAGGGTTGATGGGGCTTCTAACAGCACAGAGAGGCTGTGCTCATGCAGTGTAGTGTTGCAGCATAACAGTAGCTTCAAGAGGACAGCGTAAATCAGCAGCCAAGGAGCTTCAGTGACAGATGCAGCTTGACTTATCTGTCAAACAGTTAGGCAGAAGCCCTTTAGTTGCTTACTTCTCGGCAACTAAGTTGAAGTGCAGCAGTTAGCAATGGCGGTGCTATGGGCAGCATGATGCAACAATTTGAGAGGGAGTTGTAGTACAAATGTGGTAGTGTCAATGGCAGTGGCATGGGCAGCAGTACAGAGAGCATCAGTGCAGTGGATGAAGGGCAAAAGGCCAAGCATTAGCAGCACAGAAACCAACAGCAAGATCTTGTAGTGCATGGTGTGGATGCATTGCTAGAGCACACTCCGTGCTAAGAGGGAGTGTGAGATTTTGTATAGTTCGTGTAGCATCGGGTGTGCTCTAGCCCTGAAATTTTGTAAGAGGGCTAAGACACGCTTGAACTCCAAAACCCAGAAAATATTTTGTGAAATTTTAGCTGGTGTTCAAGTTATTCAAATAATTAATTATTTTAATGGATTTCCCAAGTCTAAACTTAGGAAAATTAAATAATTAAAGTGAATTAATTAACACATGTGCTGAAATGTTCTAAAAGACACGGATCAAGCAGTCTTTTAATCTCAGTCGTTGATGAATGTTTTAATCTCGGTGGTTGATGAGATCATCGAAAAGGTATAAGAGAAAGGCTTGAGGGTCAGCTGGAGACACACACAGTTGCAGAACTGAGAGACTGATTTGGAATTCTAGGGCAGGGTTTGCTAAGAATTTCTGAAGGAGTTTTCTGCAGTGAGGGGTAGTATTGGCTAAGGGGATGATCTGATCCAGGAGCCAAGAGTCAGCAAGAGGCAGAGGAGTAGAGAGCGGCGGCAGCAGTTGCGCAGCTGCTATACAAGTTCTACGCAGGTCAAGGAAAAGGCAGCGCTACAGCTCCATAGGGTTTCAGAATTACGCAGAGGGTCTCCAGGGCCAGCGTAAGGCCTGCGTCACACTCTCTAGGGTTACGTAGTCCCTCTCTGAGCAACACAGTGGCACACAGAGCCTAGCAGGGCTGACATTGCGGCTTCAGGGGCAGCACTGGGGTGTCTAGGGCCAGATCCAGGCTGAGTCTTGTAGATCCTGTTTGAGGGTGTGGATCAATCAGATATTTGGTCTTGGAACAGCAGGTTAGCTACAGATTTCTTTTATTCTCTGTTGGGTTTTCCAGATCTGGAACCCAAATTTGTTGTACTCAGATTTACTTAATAAAATAAACCCTCATATCTGTTGCACCGGTTTTCCCGCTTTGGGTTTTTCCAGGGACTTATGTCCAAAAATCCATGTGTCACTTTGTTTGAATGAGCGTAGTATTCAGTAAATGATCTGCATGTGTAGACTATTAGTTGTGTTTACTTTGGTATTTTCTAAATCTAATTTCTAAAGATAACTTGTATAATTTAAATCAAGTAGGAGAAGTAAACCATGATACTGCAGTAGAATTTTCACAAGCAGTACAATTGTCGTATGTTCCCACGGGAGATCAAGTAGCAGACATTCTCACCAAGGCCCTAGGGAGAACAAACTTTGTTCACTTCAAGGAAAAGATGGGGATGGTTGAAAATCTGTTTCAATAGGAGAAACGGATGATGCAACACTTGAGAGGGAGCTGTAGTACGGATGCAGCAATGTCATGGGCAGCACTACAATTCCAGCGACAGTGCAGTGGTTGGTGGACAGCTTGTCAGACATCAGCAGTGCAGAGGGAGATGCTTCAGAATCAGAGCAGTATGCAGTAAGGTGTATTGCTAGTGCACATTCCTCGCTAAGAGGGAGTGTTGATTTGTAGTAGCATCAGATGTGATCTAAGTCTCAAATTTTCTGGAGAGGCTGAGGCACATGTATTCTAGATAACCCAGAAATCATTTTGAGAAATTCCACCCGGAGACAATTTTATTTGATAAATTAATTATTTTTAATGTGACCCTAAGTCTAAACTTAGGAAATTAAAATAATTAATGGGTATTAATCTAAATTGTGGGTGTAACTTCTAGAAGAAGACAAGGATCAAGTCAAAATGATCTCAGCCATTGATTAGCTTCTAATTTGGTTCATTGAATGTCAACGAGAATATTATTTAAGAAAGATTGAGGGTCATTTGGAATATACACCAGCGCAAATACTCAGTTGCCCAAGTAAATCGATTTTCTTAGTGGCTGAAGTTCAGCAAGAGAAAATCGATCCGAGGGAGAGTTGTAGGTGGAGGACAGACAGAGAGGGTTGAACATCAATTCGAGGTGCATGAGCAGGTGACGCAGTGAAAGGAAGAGATAGCACAGAGGCAGGAAGGGAACAACGCAGAGGGGTGATGTAGTGTTGTGCAGTACCCACGCAGAGCCAACGCAGTGGTGACGCAGGTGGCCCAAGAGGGTCCTTCTGGAGTCATTCTCATCTGAAAATTGTGTGAGAAATTTCTCCAGTGTTATCATAGTGGGCAATGAGCCACCCTACCTTGAAGGGGATATCCACTGTTATACCTTACACATCATGCTCTTAGCCCTTGAGCCCCAAGCATTTAATCAAAGAAAAATCATAAAAGGCAAAAGGCATATGAATAAGGGTGGAAAAATCAAGGTCGGGGTATCTCATGCACCATGATTGCTCCCTCCTATAAATCATATACCCAAGTGTGGGCTACCCTCTATTAGCTACACTTGTACGTCGACATGTTGCCCAAGATTGCCCCTTTTCATTCCCTATTTCGTTCATCTCTTTATCACAGGCCACCACCATTTGAAAGATGTACGTTGGACATACTATCCCCTTTAAAAGGAGAAACCACCTAATAGGGTACTTGGTTAACCCCCCTTGGAGTTGGGCGACATTAGCACATGCCATAGCCCACTATCATGCCAATATGAAGCACCCACTTGTTGTCCATGGTTTGTAAGCTCTCTAACTCGATTTCTTTAAATGACTTGTTGTACTAGAAGGCAAGGGGACGCATTGGATCTTATGCAGGGTTGCAAATGGTCTCCATTTTGGGTTTTCTCTCCCTATACGGGATCCTAACCCTCTAGAGGGCTCCATCGGCACATGTAGGGTATGTGTAGAGAGCCATGGGCCTCCACAACAGTAGACAGCATTCCATGGATTCCCAGAGATGTTCAGAGATTGCTCGAGATTCACCTATTGGACGAGGAAGATGCACCTGGTTCACCATGCCAAGCTAGCCCCACAGTTGTACCATGCACTTGGCAGATGACCCAAGACCTGTATGCTGATGTGGAGTCACTTACACCATCATATGAACCCTTGCAGATGGTTTATAGGCATCTTCGATCTATTTGGAGACCCATGAGGTTACTTGTGTGCCCCCACACCCATTGGGAGCACCACAAGTTTATTATTTGGAGAACAAGGGGCCAACCCCTTGTCCACTACTTTTGGGAGTCCTATTTAACATTATGAAACCTATGGACTTCATCAGGCCTCCTCTAAGGCCCAACAACATGTACTATTGATCATTCGACCTCTTGAGAGGCTTATTCTTTTGTTTGTGAGCTAATTTGGTGGGTTTGTCACCAAAAGTTAGTTATTTTGTACGTTATTTTATTTTAGGAGCTAATTAGGCCTAATTAGCTAAATTGAACTCATTAGAAGTGTATAAATACAAGTGACGTGATTTCATTTTAGCATCATCACTTGGATTGGACTTGTATCTCTTTAGAGAACTTCGATATCCTTCTTGGAGGACGAATTTTTGGAGCATGGAGTGAATTTTGATGTTTGGATTATTTTCCTTGTCTTGGAGCTTCTTGATTGGCAAGTTTTGATGGTTGGATATACTCTTAATAAATGTAAGTGTCATTTAATGTTATTCTTTCGTTCTATTTTTTCACATACGTTCTTGCTGGGATTTTACTATACTAGGGCTAATTTACTACATCCATTTATGTGAAGTTGTAGAAATTTTGTTTCTAGATAGTGATGCTTCATGTAAGGGCCATGTATTATGAATGAATGTTCCTAGAAATGTTTCTTCAGTGAAATCCATCTTGATAAGCCATCTATTTTGAAAAACGAAGTATAAAGCTCTTGAAGTTGCTTTTGTTGTTGCCCTAATGTTATGCGAAGTTTTCTTTGAGGCCTCCTTGACATAGAAAATTCAATATCCATAGTCATAATTACTCTTGACTCCAATCTCCCCAAAAGGATTAGGCACTGGAACTCCATAGGTGATCACCTCAAAGCTTGTTTCTTTCACCTTCCCATATTTTTTAGGCCTAGCCTACATAGGTCACCTAGGGCATCAATTATCTCACAATCTAGCCATCCAAACACTTCAATTTTTTATCCACAACTACATTGTTGTGTCCTCAAGAAGCCCTCCAAATTTCATTGGATTCCGACGGTGGGATCTTGAGATATTGCAAGCGCTGGCCAGAAGACTGATTCTTGCACTTGGTTTCCTTAGGCTAGAAACCTCATTGGGATCATTGCATTACCTTTCCTTGAAAATTCCTTCATTGATCCCCTTCTCCTCCCTGATTAGGTGAAGTATATCATCAGTTGCCAAACCCTACCCTTTTGACCTAACCTTGAGTCCACTTAGTCCTCTGTGGTCCCACACACCATCAAGAAAAATTCTTCAAAGCAAGCAAGCTATACATTTGAGGGTATCTCACGCACCATGATTGCTCCCTCCTATACATTATATACCCAAGTGTGGGCTACCCTCTATTAGCTACACTTGTACGTCGACATGTCGCCCAAGATTGCCCCTTTTCATCATCTCTTTATCACATGCCACCACCATTTGAAAGATCTACATTGGACATATTATCTCCTTTAAAAGTAGAAACCACCTAATAGGGTACTTGGTTAACCCCACTTGGAGTTGGGTGACATTAGCACATGCCAAAGCCCACTATCATGCCATTATGAAGCGTCCACCTGTTGTCCATGGTTTGTAAGCTCTCTAACTCGATTTCTTTAAATGACTTGTTGTACTGGAAGGCAAGGGGATGCATTGGATCTTATGCAAGGTTGCAGATGGTCTCCATTTTGGGTTTTCTCTCCCTATACGAGGTCCTAACCCTCTAGAGGGCTCCATTGGCACATGTAGGGTATGTGTAGACTCTAGAGAGCCATGGGCCTCCACAACAGTAAACAGCATTCCATGGATTCCCAGAGATGTTCATAGATTGCTCGAGATTCACCTATTAGATGAGGAAGATGCACCTGGTTCACCATGCCCAGCCAACCCCACAGTTGTACCATGCACTTGGCAGATGACCGAGGACCTATATGCTGATGTGGAGTCACTTACACCATCATATGAGCCCTTGCAGATGGTTTATAGGCATCTTCAATATATTTGGAGACCCATGAGGTTACTTGTGTGCCCCCACACCCATTGGGAGCACCACGGGTTGATTATTTGGAAAACAAGGGGCCAACCCCTTGTCCACTACTTTTGGGAGTCCTATTTCACATTTTGACACCTATGACTTCATCAAACCTCCTCTAAGGCCCAACAACATGTACTATTGATCATTCGACCTCTTGAGAGGCTTATTCTTTTGTTTATGAGCTAGTTTGGTGGGCTTGTCACCAAAAGTTAGTTATTTTTTACATTATTTTATTTTAGGGGCTAATTAGGCCTAATTAGCTAAATTGAACTCATTAGAAGTGTATAAATACAAGTGATGTAATTTCATTTTAGCATCATCACTTGGATTGGACTTGTATCTCTTTAGAGAACTTCGATATCCTTCTTGGAGGACGAATTTTTGGAGCATGGAATGAATTTTGATGTTTGGATTATTTTCTCTTGTCTTGGAGCTTCTTGATTGGCAAAGTTTTGATGGTTGGATATACTCTTAATAAATGTAAGTGTCATTTAATGTTATTCTTTCTTTCTATTTTTTCACATACATTGTTGTTGGGATTTTACCATACTAGGGCTAATTTACTACATCCATTTATGTGAAGTTGTAGAAATTTTGTTTCTAGATAGTGATGCTTCATGTAAGGGCCATGTATTATGAATGAATGTTCCTAGAAATGCTCTTCATTGAAATCCATCTTGATAAGCCATCTATTTTGAAAAACGAAGTATAAAGCTCTTGAAGTTGCTTTTGTTGTTGCCCTAATGTTATGCGAAGTTGTCTATGAGGCCTCCTTGACATAGAAAATTCAATATCCATAGTCATAATTACTCTTGACTCCAATCTCCCCAAAAGGATTAGGCACTGGTCCTCCATAGGTGATCACCTCAAATCTTGTTTCTTTCACCTTCCCATATTTTTTAGGCCTAGCCTACATAATTCACCTAGGGCATCAATTATCTCACAATCTAGCCATCCAAACACTTCGATTTTTTATCCACAACTGCGTTGGTGTGTCCTCAAGAAGCCCTACAAATTTCATGAGATTCCGACAGTGGGATCTTGAGATATTGCAAGCGCTGGCCCGAAGACCGATTCTTGCACTTGGTTTCCTTAGGCTAGAAACCTCATTGGGATCATTGCATTACCTATCCTTGAAAATTCCTTCATTGATCCCCTTCTCCTCCCTGATTAGGTGAAGTATATCATCGGTTGCTAAACCCTACCCCTTTGACCTAACCTTGAGTCCACTTGGTCCCGTGTGGTACACACCATCAAGAAAAATTCTTCAAAGCACTTGGAATCCAAACCTTCACAAGAATTTCAAGGCCTAGGGGCCTCCATTATAAGATACATAACCTAAACCTGGACCTTGAAATTCTCCTTGAGCCCTTCCTTGAGAGCCTTCAACCTTGCCTTCCAAAGCAAGCAAGCTATACATTTGAGCCTCTATTGTGAATAGGCCCCAAGATCATCCCTCACCCTATTATTGACCTATTCATTTCGTGGTCCTTATTATATCGGGTCTCCTCTCATCGGTGAAAGTCCACAATGAGTAGGGAGTCATAGCGAAGGTGACAATGGGTTGTTGTTCTATTGTTGCCCTTGATCTGGTAGTAGCCCTCCAAGGATCCCCTTTTAGGACCCCTGCTAGTTTGAGTGGTAACAAATCTCAACCCTTAATCTCAAGTGAGGCCAAATCTAATCTTGGCCATCAATCACTGGAGATTAGGGTTAGGGATTTAGCTCAATGTAAAGTTATAAAATCAAGGCTAGGGAGAGGGAGAAGATACCATACAATAACACAAGAGTAAGAGAGGAATCTTGGTGAGGAGTGCGACACTCTAAGTGCGTTGAGTCCGAGAAAGGAGGAAGCAAGGAGATCCAGATCAGCCAAGGAGGGCTTGATCAACTGGATCAAATCTAATGTTGTATGTAATTCCTCAGTTGGGCCATTTTCCTAGGAAGAGAACGCAAGTAAATTCTGAAGAAATTCAATGAAAAACTCTGATAGGGCAGAATCTGTTGTCATTTTCATGATTGAGACTGGTACTGTTTGCTTTCCACTATATTTATTTGGTTAACACCCTAGCTGGTGCCTTTATTTAGTAGTCGCAAATCTCCTCGGAACTAATTGCTGGTTTGCTAGGGTAAGAAAAATTAACAATAGGCAATGGAATAAACATAAATAAATACCTAAATATCAAATAAATAATAATAACAATACATACTAACTGACACAATAAATGAAATGACAAATGCTCACTAAAGGACATGACCTATCAAGCATGGCTACAAGTCAATGCTACAAGTACACCATCAGATGGCATTGTAAACATATTATATCTTTCATCATATCTAGTTCAGTTATATTTATTACTTGTCCTATATGGATTTTTGTTTATTGTCCTTCTCATGTTGAATATTTCTTCAGTAAATGAACATTGTTCATTTCAGCATTAATATAATCATCTTATCTCTCTTCAACTATGTGCTACATTGTCAGTGTGCATAGTTTTACACTAAAATCTCCATCAACGTGAAACATCCACCTAAATTACTTCATTCAACATAGGTACTCTGGAGTAAGTTAAAATATAAACGAATGAATAAGTGGTTTTTCCACAGCAGCTATGAAAGAAACCAGGCATACAAAATCGTTGCAGTAGCATCACCATTAATCCAGAGCTATCAACCGAGATCAGTTCATTGAACATAGGTACCTTGATGTAAGTTAAGTGAGTGAATAAGCATATAAAAAACAAAGTAGGTTTACTAATATTAAACTCTCACCTTTTTTAACGTTTTTTTCCGGAGGGACACAGTTCTGTGAAAAAGAAGAAAGAAAATTACAGGGCAGAGTGAGACAGAGTAAACACACCTTGGTAAGCCTTTTCGTGTACTCTCTCCAGTCAATTGTGCTAGTAGCTCCCGCGATGTTGCAACATACTGCCCAAATATCATCACCACCTCTATTAATTTGATTTAAAATCATTCACCTCAACCATATAGTATACGTTCAATGCAAAATCCCAGTATAAGCAACAAAAGATTTCCATAACGAAAAATTCTTCTTTCTACCCCAAACACGCATGTCAATGTGAAAAAGCAATCTACCAAAAGCTGATACCTTGAACAAAACTAATTAATGAATTAATATTTTAGAACAAATTTAGATAGATTTTATTAAATTATTAATGTCCACTAGTGGACAGATCTGGCCAGTCAAACTGAGAGATATACAACATATACAACAGACTATGAAAAGCCCTACTTCCCTCTATACAATAATATCATAAATAAAGTTGAGGAAAACCAAATTTAAATGAGAATACATAACTCTAAAATAATGAAACGGTAGTGTATTTACTTCCAGGAAAAGTGCAGTATGTTTGAATTACACTTAGAAAATTCTAAAGCAACTTCTATCCAACTTATATAGCATCATGACGTGCAAAATTTTGACAACAATTTAAAAGAAAATGCACTTTCTCTAAGGAGTAAGGACATTACCATTACGCTTCATAAATTATATCTCAAAACTTTAAAAATAAATGATGCTGATCTATGAAAAGTATTTTATTTGAATTTCTAAGAGCAATTAGTGATTTGACCAAAATGAAATATGATTTACAGTTGATTTAATATTCAAACTATGACATAATATTCAAACTATGAACGTGTGAACAAAATCAATATTGATATCACTCTTGCTCTAAATAAACTTTTCATGTGCTTAGTACAAAAATGAAATTCATAGCAAAAATTGCTGAAAAGGATCAGAGTAATATAAAATTCATTATCATTATCATTATCAGAGACCCTAGATCCCACTATGTTGAAATGGAATCAAAATTGATTGCAGGTCTTCGATCTAAATGAAATTTATTTATATTTCTAGACCCATTAAACTCACGAATAAATCATTGTCAAAAACAGGTTGTTACAGGATACATATGATAAAAATGATTGATTTCAGCAAAGTATGTTCTTAGTCTTTGTTTGAACCATGCAAAGACTAATCTAAGCTCTAAACTCTTATTTTCTAACTTGAAACTAGATACTGTGCATGAGCAAATCATAAAATCTTAAAAATTGAAGAGTGATAACTTGCAGACTTGATTCTAAATGTGCAAATAGAAATTAAAATTTTGCGTTATGTTTTAATTTTGAATTTTGAATTGATACTAGCAACAAAAGTGGAAATTCATATTATTTTTAATGTGAAAATTTGGTTCAATTGTGGTGTTCAGCACCAATTCTTCTAGGCAGATGTAACAGCCAACCTAGTTATATGCAGATTCCAACCCACTTGTTCCATTATTTGCCTCAGAACTCCAAATTTTATCTAAATAAATTCTCCCTTGTTACCTTAAATCTGATTTCAAAAGGATTAAATGGCATGATAAAGATGGAAAATATTTAATTAGATTGTTTGAACCATTTAAAAATAAAAAAGAAGATGAAGTTCAAATGAGCAAGTGTTACCATTTTAATGGAGTTGAAAGTGAGAGGCTTTACAGATTTTTGAGGGTGGCAAGAGTTTACCCAGGCTTCCTCTTTGTTGAAGCTTATAATGGCTTCAGAAGGTCTTCTACACGGGCTTGGTGTCTTAGCATGTGGAAGATGATAAATTGCCTCTTTAGGTGCATGCTTGGTGGAGTCAGTGATTTATCTCTTCTTTCTTAAGTCTAACTTAGCAAAAGTACAATAATTAAAGTCAATTAATTATTGTGGACTATTAAGTTAATTTCTAAGGATAAATAATTTAATTATTTAAATGACTTAGAAATGATTTCAACCATTGATCTCCAAGATCTTCTAGAAGGGAGATTAGAGTTAGGGATTTGGGCTTAATGAAGATTATAAAAAGAAGCCTAAGGAAGAGGTGAAGACACAAAAGAGGAGACACAACAAGAGAAAGCAATTTTCTCTAGTGTGAGTGCCTCAGTGGACTGAAATGCAGAGGACGATTCGAGGACCCATCCAAGAGGCCAAGTTGTTGGAGATAGCAGAGCCAAGTTTCTAAAGAGAGAGGGAGGTCAATTTAATTAGAGAATTAAATTTGTTGGAGGCCGAATTTCCTGATGTGCAGTGGCAGCTCATAGGGAAGACACAAGATCGATTTGCTAGAAGATTGTCGGGCCAAATTTGTCTAAGCCGAATTCCTTCAGAGGCCAATTTCCAGGATGTCACTCATCCAATGGGGCCGAGTTACATGTTCCAGTAAATGTATTTTTCCTTGTAATTCTTTGTGGGAAAAAAAACCTGATTTTCCATATCAATGAATGATAAAGAATTGTTGTTAATATTTATTTATTGCAATGTGTAATTGATCTCCAAATATTTATTTTTTGCTGCATATATTTCTAGAGGTTAAAATATCAGTGATTTTATTTTTTGATAATTCAAAAATTATTTGGTTAATTAAATAAATTGTTTGGAATTAAATAATTGTCGTGAGAAAATAAATCTAGGCTGGTAGTAGGAAATTTAACATGGTATTAAAGCTCTCTAGATAACTCTAAGAGAGAAATACAAGATCACTAAGGTTTGCAGCAACGAATTTCTTTTATAGCAGCAAAATTATTTTTAATTTTATAGTTGGAGTTTTGTAGCCAAGATCGATTTGTGAAGATGGCATCACTGAGTAGTTTGTGATATGAAGACAAGATGGATGTGGCTGTTAACTTGAGTTCTTGGAAGAAGCAAATTACCATGACTCTAAAAATGAATGGATTGTGGGATCTTGTGAACCTAGACATTTAGGTTCCTTCAGATCCAAACCTTGCGGTAGAGTATAATCTCAAAGATATGAAAGCGAGGTGTATACTTTTGGATAGTCTAAGAGATCATATAATTCCTCACATATCAGGAAAGGACACAGGACGTCAAATGTGGGTAGTCCTAACCGATCTGTATCATAGCACAAACGAAAACGGGAAAATGGTGTCGCGGGAGAAATTAATCAGCGTCAGGATGAATAGATCAGAAACTCTAATACCTTACCTCACAAAGATCCAATAGGCTCATGATGAGCTTACAACTGTCGGGGAAAATGTGATTGATTTGAAGTTGGTGAAGGTAGCTCTGAAGGGTTGCATTAAGCATTAAACCACCTTTGTGTTGAGAAATCAATGCTAGTAGGATTTAGGGTTTGATTCCTCTTTCTTGATAATTACTTGTGAATTACGTTGGCTTCTTGTACTTCTTATTTGCTTTATCCTTCATCAAGCAATTACCAAATTATATGTGTATAAAGATCACAAGAATAGGAGACACAAGATGTAGGGGCAAAGCTAGGGCAAAACCCTATAAGGGGTAAACCTAGTCAAAAACTCTTCCTTCAGTAGATTCAAATCAGGATGAGACACTTCCAAACTTCTATACCTAGACAAATACCTCCTCCAACCACCAAGTCAGCCCTCCCTTCTTGTGGATGTCCTTTTCACAACCTTCCAAGTGTCAACGCTTCAAGGTGCAGCTACAAATCAAAATTTCGGCCCCAGTAGCAGATTTTCAACCCCCCAACTTCAGAACTTCAGCCCCTGCAACCGAAACAGAATTTTGGCCCCAGCTTCAACCCAATATCTTCGCATGTGTGAGAGAAAGGTAGCCCAAAAACTCGATCTTCTTCTTCCCAACAACTTTGCACTCTTTTCCAGCTACTGCTTCTTAGAGATCGAACTTGATGATGATGCTCTCCAAATGAAGTCGAGTTGCTCAATATTTAAGCTTCTTGTGAGGTAGAATCACCCTAATCCAGGCCAACTTGTTGAAGGCAGGGTCGACTTGGTGTGGAGGTGATAAATTACCTTTTTGACAAAAAAATATTGTTTTTTACATGATACAAAAGCCCAAGCATGGTCTAATAATAATGACAATGACTCTAATGACTCAAGACAACGAAGAAATAGTGAAGAGAAAGATGAGTTTTCTCTTGCAACACAAGCTAAAAAGGGAAAAGGGAAGGCCAACCAGAACTAGATTGGAGGTGGGCCTTCACAAAATAAAATGGAGGAGGACATGAGCAGAGTCAAGTGATTTGCATGTCACGAGTTCGGGCATTTTGCTTGTCAGTGTCCAAACAGGAACAAGGACAAGGCAAAGACAACCACGACAGCCACTACATAGATTGACAAGATCGTTGAAAAGTCGGAGAACTTTGCCTTGGTATCATGCCTTTCTTTAACCATCACAAGGGTTGTCTGGTTTGTGGACATCTCATCCCATGACGGGATCTCGAGACATTTTCACTAGTGTGACTAGGGAACATAAGGATATACGTAAAGCTTGGTGATAATGCAGTGGAAGGCATTGGTAGTATTGAGTTTCAGATGGACTCAGGTGGGTATCATGTAGGTGAACGAGGTGTTGTATGTACTAGGTTTAGAGAACAATCTCCTTTCAATTTTGGCCATAGACGACAAAGGACTGGAAGTCAACTTCACAGGAGGTGAAGTAGCTGTTGGGCCAAAAGGAATTGATCCCAACAAGAAGCGAGTAACTGGGAGAAGGGAAAAAAAATCTATCTATCGAGGATAGCTGGTGAAGGCTCTCATACATGTGAGTGACAACTAGAGTGAGAATTGGCACATGCGAATGGAAGACTATTAATTTTGGGCAACTAGGTCCAAAATCCATGTTGTACTGCTCAGATGATGATGTCGATATTTTTATGGGATTCCTCTTTCGGATAGGTCCAAGATTGATCTAAAGATCATCTTGATCGAATAAGCAGAACATTTATTTTGAAATTATTCCACTTATGTGCAAGGTTAGCCAGAATTGTAATGTAGGCTTGGAGCCCCAATAGATGTGTCACACACCCTCATAGATGGATATAAATTGGACAAACTTGGAGGTCATTTCATCATCTACTCATCAAACACTTCTCTCTTTTGTCTGATTGGTTTGATCATCTTTTGGAGCCTTTTCTTCTCACACGTGTGGAACAACAGCTAGGGTTTTCTGTACGGATTTGTCTAGGGTTTCAACGCAGGTTTGACCAACATTGACTTTGGTCAACACTTGGTCCATTTGACCTCAAATTCCACCAAACTTCCGATTTCTAAAGGTCGCATTCATTGGCACAAAAACCAAGGCTAGACGTTGAACTTTGACATGCTGCGTTGACTTTTTGCTGCTGTTGTTCTGCGTTGACCCTTGACTGGACAGCGTTGACTTTTGTGGAGCTGTCTTGAGGGTTGTGTGACACTTCTGATTGGTTGACCATGAGGAGACTTTGTTGGTTGAAGCATCCTATTGACCGTCGTAACGCACCACAACACATATATTTTGTTGATCAAGTTAAGTGTATTTTTGGCTTGTCTTCCGTCGATCTATTGGTATGTTCTATCAACATTTTACTTTCATGTTTATGTGATTGCTATTTGGTATCGGGTTTGAAGTAAAGTTGCATCAAGCATAGAACATCTTCAAAAACTTACATGGTATAGGAGCTAAGGTGAAGACAAAGCCCAAGTTTATGCTAAGAGCAATCACCAAAGTAGCATTTGTCAAGGACCCATGGGTACCTCAAATTATAATGGCTTAAAAGTTGATGATAAGTTGACTAGCAAGTCTGACTATCATGCTTGGAAGATGTCTTTGGACTTGGTCTTGGAAGATCAAGAGGTCATGGACTATGTGCAGGGAAAAATCCAAGATCCTCCATCATCTGCACCTGCTGCCACAAAATCGAAGTATAGAAAGGGGAAATCAAAGCTAAGCTGATTATCCGAGATTCCATCCACAAAATTTTGGTTCTTACATCTCTAAGCTAGGCACATCTAAGGAGATGTATGATAAGTTGGTCAATATGTTCAGGGCTAACAATGCAAATCAAGTTCTTTTCTTTAAGAACCAATTGAAGAATCTCAAGAAAGGCAAGCATGAATCCATTCAATCCTATTTTCTGAAGTTGACTGAAATCAGGAATAACCTTCTCGCCATTGGGGAAACAATAGCTGATCGAGAAATGGTTCTCATTGCACTTGGAGGTCTCCCTTCTGAATGGCATGTATTCATTACTAACATTCTCAATAATAATGTGATACCTGATTTTGATGAAGTATTGTCGAGATGCACTCAAGAGGAGACAAGAATGATGGAATATGAAAATGAAGATAATGTTTCCTTCACCGCTCGTGCTAAGAAGAAGAACAATGGTGGTCCAAGGAACCATGGAAGAGTAGGGGCCAGAGGAAAGAAAGGAAGATGTTACACATGTAATAAGTTTGGCCACTATGCTAGAGAATGCCCTAATAGAAGGGATTCTCCCAGGAATGATGACAACAACAGGAGGGGGAATTACAATCAAAGGAACAACAAGTTCAAAGGAAAGAGGAAGGCTCCCTCTAATCGTAATGGAAATGGGCAACCCTTCAAAGGGTCAAGAAATTCCAGGTATGAAGAATCCAATGTTGTTGACAATAAAAGAAATGAATTCATTCTTGTATCTGCCCTCTCCACTGCATCTCCACCTTGGATGTCTGGTTGATTGATAGTGGTGCTTCAAGGCACCTCACTGGGTTTAAAGAAGCCCTCTCTGATTTGATTGAGAAGGATACCAATCTGCAAATTATCCTTGGAGATAATGCACTTATCCCATGAAAGGGACAGGGACTGTGATCCTCCATTTATCTCAAGGTCAAGTCCTCCGTTTGCAAGATGTATTGTATGTACCTGATTTGAAGAAGAACCTTGTATCTATTTCAGCCATGGAAGACAAAGGTTTCAAGGTGGCATTCGTCGATGGAAAGGTACGCATCTAGAAGAAGAGTTTCAAGGAAGCTCTCACGATTGGCTTTAGAGTTGATACACTCTACCAGGTTGGAGGATGAAGCGAACAAAGTTCCTTCTCAAGTTAAAATACTCTAGAAGACTTGAAATATGAAAATATCCATGAGGATATAAATATTATATTAGATAGTATGAAGAATGATTGATTGGTGAATGTTACAAATGAGGCCTGCTTATATACCTAGACAAGTGCCTCTTCACGAAAGGTCATGTCTCATCAGACATGCCCTTTCAACATAATCACTAATTAACTAATTAATCATTATTTATATTATTTTATTCATTACATTTTCTTCCTCCTCAAAAAGCTTGTTGATGAAAGGCCTTGATTTCTTTTCCTGCTACGAACGTCTTCTCGTCTCGGGGCAGTCATCCTTGTCGATACCAGTTGATATGATCCTCTAAGTGACAAACAAAATTGTCGCACTGAGAATGGATCGGACCATCCTAAATCAATCTTCTGTGGAATCTGACAGCGACTTGAAACTTGTGATAAATTATCACATGAGTGGATTGCACCGACATTAGTATTCTTCAAAACATCAGCTTGTTGTTTCTGTTCTGAATACATATCTTGGTCGAGTTGTCTGCTCCCGTGATTTGGATGTTTGACTTCTTTGATTTTCTTCTAGCAAGGATGTTATTGAGTTGGTTACAGAACCTTCACTTAGAATGTTCCTCGTTTGAACTGCAACATCTAAGTTTGTATCTTTTGCAGCTTGCTTGTCTTCTTCTTGGGTTGTGACATTTACTGGATCAATGTTCGTTTTTTCTACAACTTGAACTTCTACATTTGAAAATTTCGATGATTCATTTTCGACAAGTTGTTGCACCTTGTTTTCTATTGACTTCTTGTCCTTCTTCAGTTTCTTAATTTGCGTTAGTAATTTTTCGTTGTGGTCCTTGAGGCTAGCAACTTCTTCGTTCTTGTTAGTGGTGATTTTGTCAACTTCTCTTTGCAAATTTTGTATTACTTTTTTACTTTCTTGAAGAACTACTTTTGAGATATCTAATATGTCTTCCGGTGTTACTGAATTCGGCTTCACTGTGACATCTTGTAGCGTTATTTTTTTCTTTTTGTAAGAATATGTCAAAAACTTCTTTTTCGTATTAAGGATGAATGACCCTAGTGATTCCATCTAGAGAGAACCCAAAATTATATCACTATCATTGCAAAATAAAGTTTTAACGGTGAATTGCGAGACAAAGGAATACTCCCAATACTTAGGTGTAGATTCCCTATGTCGTATTGTTTGTCATTTGCGTTAAATGAATTTGTTTCAATTATATTTGATTCAGGGATCACTAATTGGTTAGCACATTCAGTACTAACATAATTATTTTTTTGAGTAAGATCGATAGATATGAGAACCTCCTTTCCCGCAAGTGACCCTTTGATTTTATTTAGCACATAGACACACATACTATAATTTTTAGGAAATCTTCCCTCCTTCATTTCCGATTTTGATTCAATTTCCTTTTCATCAATGATTGATTCCATTTTGTCTATTGAATATTAAATACTTTTTTCTTTTCCAGAATGTATTTGTTTTCTAATTTGTAGAAGTATCTTAAATACTAAAATACTCCTTTTTAATATTTATTTCAATTTTAATCAACTTGAACTTTTAAAATTCTTATATGCTTCACTTTTTTCTTGGTCCTTCATATTTTTTTATGAACCATAATCTTATAATAATATTTTCTGAAATATCCTTCACTTTTTCTTTTTCTTTTTAATTGGTACTTTAAAAAAAAAAAATATATATATATATATATATATATATATATATATATTGAATTGGTCCTTCTAAATAAAATCTTTGAATACTCTTCACTTTATAATATTAACGTCAATTAAATTCCTTTTTTAATAAATCACCCCTTTTTCCTCTAATGAACTAAAAATAGATTTTTATATTCTTTAAAAACCTTGATTTGTTACCAAGTGTCGTAATCAATTGAAAAGCCACGAAATGAAATGAAGCATCAATTGATATGGTATAGGATGGTAGTATGGAAAGTAGCAGTGATTACTGAAAATCAGACAATGGCTACGTAGGTGGAACGTTGGTGGATATGACGAAGAGTTGGCTACTCGAAGGGTGGATAGTGGCTAGTGGGAGGGAGCGTGATTAGCGACAATGGGTGCGGCAGGTTGGTCAACGAATGACGTGGCAGACGCAACAATGTTCGGAGGCGGCAAGGTTACAACAGTGGACTTCGACGGCTTTGTTACGGAGAGAGCAGATCACTACGGTCGAGCACACAAGGTAATGGCGGTTGTGTTGAGTCCGTATGGAGGAATGGTGGCGCAGGTGGTCGGGTAGCAGCAAGGCTGAGGAAATTAGTGGCTGATCGCGGCCTTGATACGAATCACATTGATGCAAGAGCGTTCTTGTTCTGCTTGGTCAATAGCAGAGCAGTGGAATAGTAGCGATTTTTGGTATCACTTTGTTGCCTTGGCGGTATGATGGCGGCGTCACATAGATGTGTTTTGTGTAATTTTTTTATTAATATATATATATATATATATATATATATATATATATATATATATATATATATATTTATCAACTCTTTTTTTTAATATAATTTTTTCGACTCTTTCTTTTCTTTTTCTTTTTCTTTATTTTTTATTTTCTTTTACCCTTTAAACTTTTGGTCTTTTTTTTTTTTTCAAAAAAAAAAAAAATTATTAGGTCCAAAGGCCTACTGGCAAGCTAGAGAAACTCCAAATTCTGGTAGTGAAACACTTCGACAGCAACAACGTTGACGAATTTGATGGTCAAGTACCTGAATGGGAGAGCGTGGCTCTGTGCAACGGTTAGGCGGCCGAAGGCTCGAATTGCTCTGATACCAAATGAAGTGAACAAAGTTCCTGCTCAAGTTAAAATACTCCAGAAGACTTGGAATATGAAAATATCCATGAGGATACAAATATTATATTAGATGGTATGAAGAATGACTGATTGGTGAATGTTAAAAATGAGGCCTACTTATATACCTAGATAGGTGCCTCTACATGAAAGGTCATGTCTCATCATACATGCCCTTTCAACCTAATCACTAATTAACTAATTAATCATTATTTATATTATTTTATTCATTACAGAGGAAGTCCATTGGGAGCTATGACATGTGATACAATTTGTCAAACTAAATTATGGCACCGAAGGTTTGGACACCTTCATTATGAAGCCCTTCCCAAAGCAAGGAAGGTGGTGACAGGGATGCCTGAATTCAAAAATGATCATGAAGGTGTATGTCAGGGTTGTGCCGAAGGAAAGCATACAAGGGGATCTTTCCCCTCAAGTGTCACAAAGACATCTGATGTCTTGCAATTGATCCATTATGATCTATCTGGTATGCTGCCCGTGACATCCTTGGGAGGATGTTCTTATTACATGACATTTATAGATGACTTCTCTCACAAGACCTGGTTATATTTCTTGAAGAAGAAGGATGAAGCATTCATGTGGTTTCGTACCTTCAAAGCCTTGGTGGAAAATCAAACAGGAAAGAAGATCAAGATTTTGAAGACCGATAATGGCACTAAATATGAGACAAACAAGTTCAATAACTTTTGCGGAGAAGATGGCATTAAGAGGGAGACCACAACCGTGTATACTCCTGAGAAAAATGGCGTTGTTGAAAGAAAGAATAGGACCATTATGGAAGTTGCCCGTGCCATGCTATGTGACCAAGGTCTTCCAAAGTTTTTATGGGGAGAAGCTGCAAACAATGTTGTGTACATACAAAATCGATGCCCGCATTCCGCTCTGGACTCCAAAACTCCCGAAGAAGTCTTCTCTGGTAAGAAAACTGATGTTTCTCATTTTAGAATATTTGGTTGTCCTATTTACTTTAATGTGTCAAAAGAGAAGAGAAGCAAGCTGGATGCTTCTGGGAAGAAGGAAATGTTTGTGGGCTACAGTGAAACTTCGAAGGCTTATAGAGTCTATGTGCCTGGTCAAAGAGAAGTGCAGATATGCCACGATGTCACCTTCGATGAAGCTGCTTCCCTCAGGAAAGTGATAAATCTTCTGAGCTCCGAGGAAGACCATGATGTAAGATCAGGGAAGCAGGAAGAGCCGAAGGATGAGATGATGCCCGATGTTGAAGGACCAATGGACCCCATTGATCCACCTCTTTCAATGAAGAGAAGACCCTCATGGCTCCAGGATACTCTCGAAGATGTCGAGAGACATATCGCACCAAGGGGGACATTTTGTGAGAGCAAGAAGCTGAATAGATACCAAGGGTATCTAGCAGCTATGAGTACAATCGTACAATCTGAGCCTGGATCATTTGAAGAAGTCGTAAACCATCAAGTTTGGAAGGATTCTATGCACGAAGAGTACAAGTCCATTATGAATAATGATGTCTGGGATGTGGTCCCAAGACCGGAGGACAAAGTTGTTGTCACCTCAAAATGGCTCTATAAGATCAAGCATGGATCTGATAGTAGTGCTGAAAAGTACAAGGCAAGATTCGTTTCTCGAGGCTTCTGTCAAAAAGAAGGCATAGACTATGATGATATCTTTGCACCTTTGGCCCGCTATACCACCATCCGATCCATTATTGCCCTTGCTGCCACACAAGGATGGAGTGTCCATCAGATGGATGTGAAGACTGCTTTTCTGCATGGTTCGAAAAAGGAAGAGGTGTATGTGGAGCATCCTCTAGGGTTCGAAGTTCAGGATAGAGACTCTCATGTATGTAGGTTGAAGAAAGCCCTCTATGGATTGAAGCAAGCCCCCAGGGCTTGGTACGAGAGGATAGATAGCTCCTTGATGAAGCTGGACTTCACTCGAAGTAAAGCTAATCCGAACCTTTACTTCAAGGTTGATAGAGAAAAGCCTCCCATTCTGGTTCTCTATGTGGACGATCTCTTTCTGACATGTGTTGACCCTCTCATTCATCAATGTAAGAGGGAGCTCGCTTCCGAGTTCGAGATGAAAGACCTAGGACTGATGCATTACTTCCCAAGCTTGGAGGTCTAGTAGAGACCTGGCGAGATTTTCCTCTCTCAAGGAAAATATATTACGAAGTTGCGGGAGAGATTTGGTATGGTGGACTGTAAGTCCGTGTCGAAATCGATGGAGCTCAACTTCAAGAAGTTGTGTGGAAATGTTGTTGGGCCCGCATTGGGAAATCCTACCGACTATCGTCAACTCGTAGGTGCATTGATGTTCTTAGTGATCTCCCGTCCGGACATATGTTTTGCAGTGAACACTTTGAGTCAACACATGGTTGAAACTTGATCCTCATCACATTCACTGGGTTGGTGCCAAGAATCTCTTGAGATATCTTCAGGGCACGATAAGCCATGGGCTGAGATACACTGTCGGGAGTTTGAGACTCCATGGATATACTGATGCCGATTGGGTTGGCAATGTGGTGGATCGCAAGAGCACATCTGGATGTTGCTTCACACTTAGGTCTGCTTTGATATCTTAGATGAGCAAGAAATAGAAGTCGATAGCTTTGAGCACCGCTGAGGCCGAATACATTGCAACGTGTATGGCCTGTTGTGAAGCTATTTGGTTGCGAAATCTCTTCAGTGAGTTGTTCAGGCATGTGTTAGATACCACCGTTATCCTCTGTGATAACCAGAGTGGGATTCATTTGTCAGAGAATCTTGTGTTCCATGATCGATCCAAGCATATTGATATTAGGTACCATTTTATCCGGGATATGGTACAGCGAGGCGTCGTAAGGCTTGATCATATAGTAACTGATGAGCAGGTCGCGAATATTCTCACAAAGCCCTTGGGGAAGGTCAATTTCCTAAGTGAGAATCTTGGAATCGGAATGACCCTATTCTGAGGGTCCTGTTCGATGATGAGCTCTGGGAGCTCCAGGGGGCTTTGGGGATAGCTTCTTGGAGCTATAAGCAACCACATGGCTAGGCTTGCCGAACGGTGTTGGTGTGCTTCCGCCCCACCGTGAAGATATTGAGTTGGTTCACCTCTCTTTGATCTATGCCCCATATACATCTTTCCCATGGAGTCCCGGAGTCATGGGAAGTACCTCTCATCTTGGCCAATGAGGTGGGAAATGTGGATAGAGACTAATAGCAAGACCAATGTATGCATCAGAGATTGTCGTACTCTCTATGTCTAGGATGGCATGTGTCCAACCACTTGATCTAGGATCAAGTCTAGTGAGGTTTCGAACCTCCAACTGACTTCGGGTTAGTTAAACTAACTTCGGTTTAGTATGAGACTCCCTTGAGTCCTATAGAGGTTTCAGACCTCTGAGCTGACTTCGGGTCAACCGAGAGTGATGTCTTTGTGACTCACCATTTGAAATAAAGAAGCCAGCAAAGCAAGTTACGGCGAGATGATGCACGATGTTTGGATGGCACAGGTGGATGGAGTTCTCCCTTGTTGAGAGGGAGTGTTAATTTTGGGCAACTAGCTCCAAACTCCATGTTGTACTGCTCAGATGATGATGCCAATATTTTTATTGGATTCCTCTTTCGGAGAGGTGCAAGATTGATCTAAAGATCATCTTGATCAGATGAGTAGAACATTTATTTTGAATTTATTCCACTTATGTGCAAGGTCGACCAAAATAGTAATGTAGGCTTGGAGCCCCAATAGATGGGTCACACACCCTCACAGATGTATATAAATTGGACAAACTTGGAGGTCATTTCATCATTCACACATCACACACTTCGCTCTTGTGTCTGATTGGTTCGATCATCTTTTGGAGGCTCTTCTTCTCACACGTGTGGAACAACGGCTAGGGTTTTCTGTACGGATTTGTCTAGGGTTTCAGCGCATGTTTGACCATCATTGACTTTGGTCAACGCTTGGTCCATTTGACCTCAAACTCCACCAAACTTCCGATTTCTGAAGGTCGCATTCATTGGCACAAAAATCGAGGTTGACTTTTGTTGTTGTTGTTATCCATTGACCGTTGACTAGACAACGTTGACTTTCATTGACTATGGGTTGACTTTTGTGAAGTTGTCTTGAGGGTTGTGTGACACTTCTGGTTGGCTGACCGTGAGGAGACTTTGTTGGTTGAAGCATCTTGCTGACCACCGTAACGCACCACAACACATATTTTGTTGATCAAGTTAAGTGTATTTTTGGCTTGTCTTCCATCGATCTATTGGTATGTTCTATCAGCATTTTACTTTCACGTTTATGTGATTGGTATTTGGTATCGAGTTTGAAGTAAAGTTGCATCAAGCATAGAACATCTTCAAAAATTTACAGACACCTACACTACCAAGGCTCCTCCTACGTTATGGAGAATGGTTATAGGTTTTCCAAAGATCGGATGGATCAGCATGGAGTGCGTTGTCGCTACTACAACACCCTCCAAACTTTCACTACATTTGAATTTTGGAGCCTACTTCATTGCCATATCAAGTGTCACCTTGGTCAACAAGTGTCGTTTTGTGTTGTTTCATATGTCTTAAATGTTCTTGAATGTTCTTGAATGATCTTAAGTGTTGTCACATTGACTAGAACATCTCCATATGCATTTCATGGTCATAACACCTTTGTTGTTGTAAAACAACACTTTCAGGTCGCAGTCGCACACACTTCACTAGTGAGACTTGGGGAATATGCATAAAGTGGTATTTTGATGTATATTCTATACGAATTTACAGGGTAAGTTCTTTAGATCAAAAACCAAAGGTCATCGCTCACAAACAGATCACAAATCAGTACACTAGTATTATCACATGGTTAAAACCCTCGAAGAAGGAAACAGTCCACGACCTGAGCCAACACGGCCACTTCAGGCAATTTATTAATATAAAAAGAAAAGTCACATATGTTTCTCTCATAAATGGTTACCGGACAAATGACCCTCCATGCTCTTTAAATAGAGATCATGGACCAATCGGGTGTTAAGCCATGGAACAAGTGTCGTTAATACCGAGGAGAGAGAGAACCGTCGGATCACTACAAATCGTGACCGTCGGATTATAAGTTACAAATGTACATAGTAAAGAAATACACTTTACCTAACTCTACACTAGACTAAGTTATTCTTAATTATTTCCTATGTGTCGGAATATCCTAACATCCCCCCTTAAGAACAACTTGGGATAGGATTGAAGGATTTACAAAGGTGACACAAAAGGAGCCTATTTCCTATGTGTCGAAATATCCTAACATATTCATTGTTCGTCAAGCTTGTATAAGTTTTCTCAATGAGTTAGTATGTGTTGCACTTGGTTTTATGTCTAGAACTCATCTTGCTCACCCCTTGACCAATCATCTAGACTTAGACAAATTTTGGTTGCAAAATGAGCTCATTAAGGCTAAGAGCACATCTTGAAGCCTTAATGGGAGACCCTTTGTTGTTCGAAAGTGCGCCCTGCACCCTCCATGACAGTTGGGCGCACTCCCAAAGCACGAATCCCCTTCCTTGTTCCAAACTGCACCCTTCAAAAACCAAGCCTTCCTTTGAGCGCACTCCTTCAACCTGAAGGAATGTGCCCTCCTTGGGAGCACTCCTTCGACCCGAAGAAATGCGCCTCCTTAAGCGCATGAGCACACCCTGAAGGCCTTAAGCTTCGCCTTTCAGCCTTCGACAATGCAGCATGCACCCTCTTAACCCTTTGAGCGCATGAGTGCACTTCGAAGGCGCGAAGCATTTTTTCAAGTGTTGTTATGTCCCTATAGCTGATGTGTTGGATGATATCTATAGTAAAAGTCCTCCATTAGCTAACTGTGAGCCTGAAAAGAGTGTTGATATAAACTTGATCCAACAATCGGCTTCATTGTCTTGTTTATCAAGAGTCTCATTACAAATCTCATCCGAACATTTGCAGCCATATCAGGAAAGTAAGGGTAAAGATGAAGGTTCATATTCAAGGTACAAAGACTAACTAGAACAGAGCAGTAATGTATTAGATGGGTTGGAAATTAATATGTATTCCTATGAAGATCCTTTTGCAGCATTCTTGAGGTCAGTCGGTGGGCTCATGCTTTGCAATTTCATTAAGATTCAATCTGATTTCAAGTTTTCATGGAGTTTCCTTTCAATAGTTCTCTCTTCTTGCTCATAAGCAAGCACTTGCGGAGAATTCAACTAGCAACCAGAATGCTTACATGGTTGCATTGGTTGTTCCATTTCACTTGATCAGGTGATGAACGGATCAGTTAGAGTAGGTTTTGTTGAATAAGCTCAATTCTGAGTATCTTTTTCAGTTTGTCAATAGTGTTTTAGTCTAAGTCAGTTCAGTTTATTGAGTCAAGTTTTAAGTATTCAGTTAGTTGGAGTTTTTTACCGTATTGGCCCAATGGAAGAGGCATTGATCTGCAAAATTCAGAGCTGTTCCCCAATGTTAGTGTCAAAATATGCATTCTACCATTAGTGATCAAAATCACTCATTTCATTATCATTTTAGGTGTCTCACTCTGAATTTTTTATATCATTCTATTAGGTCATGCTAAAAATTGTTTCATTGATGGTAGCCCTACTCAATAAAACTTCACTCTCCCTCAAAAAATCACATTTGCTGACTCACCTTCATGTCTTCTTAAGCATAATAACACCTATGAAAAGCTCATTTCACCATGTCTTGTCTCAATTAAAGTCAACCATGGAAGTCAGGTCATTCTACGTCCCATTAGGTCATTAGGTTTCATTGTTCAAGGTCCAAAAATGCACCATTTCATTTGCATAAGGTCAGCAAAGTATGAGAGTGATCCCAATAATGTCTCTTTACCATGTAAATATGACCTCCAAGACGGTTTCCAAAGTTGTAATTTGATTTCAAGTGTGAGTTTGATTCCAAGATGTAATTTTTATTTATTCATGTAATTTTATGTCAATTCAAATGTAATAAGTATTCAGTCTCCCAAAGGCTACCAACTCAGAGTTCCACGTGCCAACAAATAAAATTTCGAAGTGAAAGAGTTTTTAGTTCATCAATTGATCAAATGTCAAAGGGAGTTCTCTTTTCCCAAAGGTGCCCAAGTCATCATTGTTCACAAGCACTAAACCCTAATTTCCTCTCCCACTGAGCTAGGGTTTGATATGGAAACAAGACATTTGAGCAGAGGAGCCATAAGGTAGGTCATATCAGTAAGTATGAGGACATTCCAACTCATCAAATCATGTCTCCATCATTTTTTAAGAAATTATTCCAAGGGTCAAGTCATTTGCCACTTATAGGGCCAGTTTTTCTTCTAACTGTGTTTCTGACCAAACAAAGATGAATTTGACAAGAGTGAGAGAGGTTTTTGTCCACCATAGGTCAAGGAAGAAAAACCTCCTTCATTTTTTACACAGGTGTCATGGTTTTGGAGAAATGTCAAAAATATAGGTGCCACAGGAGAGTTGCCGCACTTCTGGAGTGACCTTGGGAAAATCACATTTTCTCCTAGCTGGAATGTCCAAATGACTTGCTTGATGAGTCAAATGATAACTAGACAAAGAGAGCTTTCCAATGAGATATCATGAGCTCATTTTGGAGTTGAGGAAGGCCTCCAAAAGTTGTCTGCAACAGCACATTGCATTTCTACACCCTCATTCTGCACTTTTTGACCTGTCTTGGGAAAATCAACTTTTGACAAGGCAAATCAACTCCAATCAGAATACCAAAGGTAGATTTGGAAATTAGACAAGATAAGCTTTCCAACGAGCTATTCTGGGCCCAATTTGGATGCCAGGAAGGCCTCCAAATGTGGTCTTCAAAAAGGTGTTGCACACAGATGGCGCGTTCAGCAGAGATGTTGTGCATTTAGCAAGGTCGATGCGCGTTTGGGAAAATTCTCAGTGCAAATTTCAATGGTGCTACGCGTTCAGGAGGGTCACTACGCGTTTAGCTGGGTCACTACGCGTTCACCCAGAAAGTACCAAAAAGCCTTTGTCAGCCTGCCACTCCATCATTTGATGCTAGATCTTTGCCAAAACAAGTCTTCAAAGCTTCTATTGCCAGTAAGTAACAAAATTCTCATCATCTTGATGTATTATTGTACTTCAAGTCAATTTAAACCTATTTCTAAAGAAAGAAACCCTAGTGTCTAATAAAACCTAATTCACAGCCTAAAGCTAATCCCTAAACTTTCATACATTCTCCCTCACATTCCTAAAAACATTCACGCAATTCTGTATCCCCATTCCCTAAAACAATCTCATCCCGTAAAACCCTAAGCCTAGGGTTTCTCTTGCCTAGGTTCCCCCTCCATATTCCCATTACCCAATTTCGTATCCCAATTCCCTAAAAAAATCTCATCCCATATAACCCTAACCCTAGGGTTTCTCTTGCCTAGGTTCCCCCTCCATATTCCCATTACCTTCATATCCCCAACATCTCCCTTCACTTCATATTCCTTCATTTCATTCCATCATCCCTAGAGTTTTTGGCACCAAGAGACATCATGGTTGATGAGGAGAACATAAGTTAGGTGAGGAAGAAGAAAGACAAGAGAGAAAGCCATATAAGAAGGGAGGGAAAGTCATCAGACATTACTGTTCATACATCATTACCCGATCAACTCCCTTCACCTCATTCACCTCCATCTCACATTGACCCTTCTTCTTCACCTTTTTATAACTCTTCATCATCATCACATCATGATTCTGAGTACTCAAGCAGTGATGAGGAAATTGAGGCAAAATGGGCTAATTTGGCTAAGGTTGAGCCATTGCCCAAAACTTACTAGAGAGGTTATAGACATGTGTTTACTTCACTTAGAGTGAAAGGGGCCATGCCTTCTTCATCAACACAACAGGTAGATAAAGGTAAGGAAAAGGTGATAGAGCTAGCCATTCATGATGAGGAGGACAATCATGAAACAGAGCAAGAATTTCAGTTGATTGACCTAGATGAGGAGGATGAAGATAAGATCACCAATGTAGTAATCAAAGGTAAAGAGGTTAAGATTAGTGAGCTCCAAGCTAGTCTTGAGAGGTCTAAATATGTGATTCACTTCCTTGAGCATGAAAATGAGCAGCTGAAGACCAAAGTGGTCATCAATGAGGTGAAATGCATCAAAGCACAAAAAGAGGCAGAGAAGGCTAAAGCCTTGCTTGAGGAAACATTAGAGAAGTTTGGTGAACTTGATGATGATGAGGATCAGCCTTCAAGACAGAGACCTAGGACTAGAGGGCTAAAAAGAGCTCTAGCCCTAGACAGACAAAGGGAAGTTGAGCTAGCAGGCCAGCTTACCCTAAATGAACAGCTTGCCCTAGAAATCAGTGAGAACAGGGAACCATGGCTTGATAAAGCCAATCTATACTTAGAGAAGTTGCTAGAGAAGGCCAACAAGGATAATGACTTGTTGAGGATAAAGGTCAAACTTCATGCCCGAAAAGAGAGAATTACATTGGCCAAGGTCAAAAGAGCCAATGCCAAAATTGAAGTTTTGACCAAGCAAGAAGAGAAAGAGAAGTTAGACATACTTGCCGAGGTGTCACTCCATGCCTCAAACACTTGATCAGCAAGTACCCCAACAATTTTGACAAAATTTTGGCAATCTTAGCATTTTGTACCTTTCTGTGTTTTTGAGGTTATTTTATACACATCAAATTTGCTAAACGCGTAGCGCATTGGACGCTATGCTCTTTTTTGGGGCATCAAATGGACAAATGGCCACCACCAGCAAATTTGTAATGATGATGACATCAACCCTGTGAAGTTTAAAAGTTTTTGGAAGAGAACTAGTCCATCAAAACGTCAAAAAACCATCAAAAATTCATGTTACTGCCTCAAATTCTGCCTGGTTGCTGCGCATTTACTAGTCTTGGGAGAAGTGGTTTTTGACAGGGCAAATGGGCATCATTTTGAAAACTGGAGGTAGTTTTGGAAAGTAGACTCGAAGGACTTTCCAACAAGCCATCATGGAGTAGATTTGGATACAGGGAAGGCACTCAAATTCAGCCTTGAACAGAGGTCATAATTTCTGCCTGGACACTGCACGTTTTACAAGGAAATTGTGCTTTTGCAGTCTTCAGAAATTTTCTAAGTTTCACTCCAGTTTTGATTTTTACCTTGGGAAATGTTGAATTTACCTATGTAAATGATGAAGATGAATGTAATTATTGTTTTTACTATTTACTAGGGTAAATACATTAGGTAAATCACGCAGCTAAATCACGCATATGAGGTGTAATGAATCAGTTCACTTGAGATAGGAATAAGTCACTTTTATCATCCTATACTCTAGCTATCAGTTCAGCTTTTTATGAAATATCTCCCTCACCTCACGGATTCGACCCCTAAGGATGAGTGGAGGTGGTTTTCATGTCTATTTAGCTCAGTTTTTCACATGAGTCAAAGGTTGGAATCAGTTTGATTTTGCTTAGTTGATCAAGGAGACTTTGTACTCAATTTTGGCCATTAATACAAGAGGAGTTACAGCTACATTTATGGGATACCTATGGTATTGAATGTCTTTCATTGTTTCTTCTTCAGTCACATATGTTGGAATGTATTATTCATCTTCACTTTCATGTCTATATTATGATCTTTTATAAGTGTGAAATTCAGAATACATGCTTGCACATGCTCTGTTTTGGGTAACTGATCATATTTTGTTTCATTATCTTCTGTCTGAGAGAAATACATCTCTTATGATTCCCTCGGCCTCCTTACATTTTTTAAACCATTCCATAACCATTATTTTCAAGTGATTGACATTATACCTACCTTACCCCCTTCATCCCTGCAACCCTAAATCTATTGCCCTGGCCTAGCTTTTCCTTGATCTAATTCCATTATCCACTGATGTACCCAACCAAACCAAATCAAAAAAATCCCTGGACATCATACCTAGCCTAAAACCCTAATTGCTCCAGCCCTCCTGGTTGTGACCCTTTTGGAGAGAGCCCTCTCTGGCTTGATAGGGCTAGCTATCAAGTCAAAAGCTTGGTTTGTGGTTACCTCTGTTGGGATTCCTTCCTCGGCCTTGGGAATCTGGTGGAGTGATAACACGCCATGCACCCTGCCTTGACTGTCTCCCTCTCTTAAGTGCATGTCGAAGCCATGAAGCCTTTCCCCTTCAACCCTTCAGCCTTTCAAAGTGTGCACAGAAGCCCCTTTGACCCTTTTGAGCGCACCAAAAAGACAAACAAAAAATATGCATAAAACATGGTAGATTAGGATATTTTTAGGCTGATAGTTGCTCGTCATGGATGATTGCAGAAACAGGTATTCTAGGGACCTCATGGAAAGCACACACGAAAAATATCAGGCAAAGAGGACAAACAAAGGAAGCACGAAAAGAACCAAGAACACTTTTGAAACCTGGTGATCGAAGCACCCCAAAGACTCCAAGATTGAAGACCCTTTAGAAGGTGAAGAAGCAACGATCAGAAGATAAACAAAGAGCAAAGACAGAGTGGCAGTTGTGTCACCACTAGAGAAAGTCCATGTCATCAGTCACTATCAGTCCCAGTCATCAAAGATAGTGACATGTCAAGTCTCATCATAAGATGATGTGGAGGTCATGATGTAATATTGTAATCATTGTAAATGACAAATAAGTGGAAGTCCAAGAGTCATATGTGGAACATGAAGAGTCACATAATCATATAAGGAAAAAGATTGTATAAATGTCCAAAATTCATTTAGAAGTCCAAAGGACACACTAGAAGTCCAAGAGTCATGAGGATATCAAAGGTCACTCCTCTTGTTATAAAATCAACCTCATAACTCAAGCAAAAGGGGGAGCGTTTGGAGGCTTAATGTTTGGAGAGCTAGACTTGGCCTCTCTACTTGGCATAGGAGAGAAAACTATTCTTTGGAGAAGCAAGAAGTGACTTAATGTGTGAAATTTTCAATTTGAAAATACTACTGCACTGATTGATTTATTTCGCCTACTTATTTATAATAAGTTATTTACAAATGCTTCAGTAAATTTTGAAATAAATACGGCTGCAGTATTCACTTTAATCTTAAAGAAGAAGAACAAATAGAACAAGTATAACACAATAGAAACAACCACATGAACACAGATATTTTTGGACAATTGTCCCCGGAAAAACACAATGTGGGAAAACCAGTGCAGCAGATGAGGGTTTATATTAATCTTCAGCAGTAAAAAGATCGTTTACAGAATATATGACGAGCAGATATTTAGCATACACCTGAGATGAATTTTCCGAACACCTCGGAAGAATTCCCGACACCCAATAGGCACTTCCCTTCCCTCTGCGTCACTCTGCGTGGCCCCTCTGCGCAATCACTGTGTTGGACTGTGTCACTTTACGTGGAGGGCCAGTGTTGTTGCCCAGCACTTCCTCTTCTACGTCTTTTGCCTTCCTTCTCTTCGTCTCTGCTGACTTCTCCCTCCTCCTTCTGTCTCTGCAACCCAGCCTCTACAATCTCTCCCTCCTCCTTCTGTCTCTGCAACCCAGCCTCTACAATCTCTCCCTTTGAAATCGAATTCTCTTACTTAAGAATCAATTTCCTTCGAGTACTGAGAATATGCCCGACTTGCTTTCCAAATGACCCTCAATCCTTCTCTTATAGTCTTCTCGTTGATGAATCAACGGCCAAGATTATATCCTTAATCAATGGCTCAGATTAAAAGATGAATTGATCTTCATTTTCTAGAAGATTAACACTCTTCTTTATTAATACCCTTTAATTATTTAATTTCCTTAAGTTTAGACTTTGGGATCACTTTAAAATAATTTATTATTTTAATAAAGCATGATCCGAGTGGAAATTCCACAAACGATTTCTGGGTTATCTGGAATACTGATGTCCAAGCCTCTTCCCAAAATATGAGACTTTGAACACTTTCCAATGCTACAAAATCAACACTCCCTCTTAGCGAGGAATGTTTCGACAAGGTACCAACTGTATCTGCTCTGACTTGAAGCATTTGCTGCACTGCTGATGTCTAGCTACTGCCCCTCAACTTTGCGTTGTTGCCCTCTGTACTACTGCCTGTGACACCAGCTCTGCCACTACCCCGTTCGTACTGTAGCTACCTCTAAATCTGCAGACCACCCATTCCTCTATTGAAAAGGGTTTTCGACCATCCCCATCTTTTCTCTGAATTAAGTAAACCTAATCTTACTCAGGGCCTTTGTGAGGATATCTGCCACCTGTTCTCCTATAGGAGTGTACCTTAACTGTACAACTCCTCATTGGACATAGTCTTTGATGAAGTGGCACCTAATGTCAATGTGCTTCGACCGGTCATGAAACACAGGATTCTCAGAGAGCTTGATGCAACTCTGAATATCACACAAAATTTTGGTCGGTTCCATCCTCTTTTTGAGTAAGTTCAACAGCAGTTTACGAAGCCATATGGACTCGCACAAAGCTGTGCTTGCTGCCATATATTCAGCCTCGGTTGTGCTCAGTGCCACGGACTTCTGTTTCCTACTGCACCAGGAAGTCATTCCTGGTCTGAGACTAAAACAGTACCCACTGGTACTTTTCTAATCCACTGTGCTTCCAGCTCAATCTGCGTCAGTGTACCCACTCAACTGGATTTCATTGCCTTTAGTGTACTACAACCCATACTCAACTGTCCCCTTCAAATATCTGAGAACATGTTTGGTTGTTGCCTAGTGAGCCCTCCTTGGTTCCACCATGAACTGACTGAGGGTATTCACCGCATAACAAATGTTTGGTCTAGTGTTGACCGGGTACATCAATGATCCTATGAGTTTCCTATACAAGGTAGGGTCAGCCTCATCATCCTCGGATATATCTATCTTCTTCCAGTTTGTAATCATTGGCGTAGCCATGGGTCTACAGTCCTCCATCTGAAACCTCTTCAAGATCTCTGTAGTGTATCTTCCTTGCCCAAGGAAAATTTCTCCCTTCTGCTGCCAAACCTCCAAACCAGGAAAATAGTGCATCTGCCCCAGATCCTTCATGTCGAATTCAGTCGGCAGATTCTCCTTGCAGTCTTTGATGAGCTTAGATGATCCAATCAGGAAAAGATCATCGACATATAATACCAAGATTAGCAGCTCATCCCCTACTCTCAGATAATAGAGGTTTGGATCTGCATCACTCTTGACAAATCCCATCTTCTGCAGGTAGATATCAATTCGCCTATACCATGCTCTAGGGGCTTGTTTTAGTCCGTATAAGGCTTTCTTAAGCCTGCATACATGAGTCTTCTACTCATGTGTCTCAAAGCCCTCTAGTTGTTCTATGTACACTTCTCTTTTATCGCCCCGTTGAAGAACGTTGTCTTGACATCCATATGGTGAATCTCCCATCCCATCTGCACTGCGAGAGAGATGACAGATCTGATTAAAGTGTACCGAGCTACAGGGGCGAAGGTTTCTTCATACTCGATCCCTTCTTTCTGTGCATATCCCTTAGCCACAAACCTAGCTTTGAACTTCTCTATGTTGCCATCTGCAGCATACTTGATCTTGTAGATCCACCTTTGATCCTACAACCGATCGGTTCTGAGGTCTAGGGACTACTTCCCACAGATCGTTTGTCATGATGGAGTTGTACTCCTCCACCATGGCATCTACCCACACCTGATGTTGAGCTGCCTCTCGAAAACTAGAGGGTTCTCCGACCTGTGCTACCAATGCCTGGTACTTGTCAATTTTCCTACGTACCCTCTTCCCATCTCTAGGGGCTCCAACAAATTCTTTTGCATCCCTAAGAGTCTGTTGAAGCTCTTTGCTTGTTCTTCACACGAAGCTGTGCTTGCTCTTCTTCGGAAGAACTTTCCTCAGAATCCTTGTGTCGTGGAGAGGCACTCGAGCCATCCTCTGTAGGCTACTGAGGCTGTACTAGTGGATCCTCAACCTATGTAATTGTAGCCATTTCCCTGGATCTACTGAAGGCCATCTCCTCCATGAATTTGCCTACTCTCCTACTTGCTCTTCTTCGAAAGAACTTTCCTCAGAATCCTTGTACCATGGAGAGACACTCCAACCATCCTCTGTAGGCCGCTGAGGCTGTACTAGTGGATCCTCCTCAACCTACGTAATTGTAGCCATTTCTCAGGATCTACTGAAGGCCCTCTCCTCCATGAATTTCACGTCTCGGCTTACTACGATCTTCCTGTTTTCTGGAATATAGATGTGATATGCCTTCGCATTTTCACTATATCCCACAAGATAACCCTTCACGGCAGTCTGATCCAATTTCTTCCTCTTCTCATCGAGTACTTGGCAATAAGCTATACTGCCAAATATCCTGATATGGCTCACCTCAAGCTTGCTGCCAATGAACACACTCTCAGGGATCACTTTCCCCAATGCTCTATGAGGCACCCTATTCTGCACACACATTGTTGTATTGCAGGCTTGTGCCCACAGAAACTTGGGCATGTCTTGGTCATATAGCATCGCCCTTGCAACTTCTACAATGGTCATGTTCTTCCTTTCTGCAACTCCATTCTGCTCTGGATTGTATGTAGTTGTCCATTCTCTCTTGATGTCTTCCTTTGCGCAGAGACTTGTGAAGTCTTTATCAATATACTCTCCACCATTATCTGATCGCAACTTCTTGATCTTCTTTCCGGTCAAATTTTCTACCAAGGCCTTGAATTCTTTGAATCGCTCAAAGACTTCATCTTTGGTTTTAAGAAAGTAAATCCATGTTTTCCGGGAATGGTCATCAATAAAGGTAGCAAAATACTTTGCACCACTAAGAGCAGTCATGGACATTGGGCCGCAGATGTTTGAGTGTATCAACTCCAGTACACTCTTGGCCCTACTGCTGCTTCTTGGAAATGTTGCCTTGGCATACTTCCCTAGTACGCATCCCCTGCAAACTTCATCTTTCCTTGTGCTGAGTTTTGGAGCTCCCATGACAGTCTTATTGAGGATCTTCAAGGCTCCATGATGTAAATGGCCTATTCTTCTGTGCCATAATTCATTTAGGTCTCTTTCATCTATATTGCCGATTAGTGCCATTGGAAACTCGAGCTGAAGCTTATACAGCTTACGGCTCCTTAATCCAATTTGTGTCTTCCTTTTCCAGCTAGGATGTTTGACATAAACTTTATTTCGAATAAAGTATACATCGTAACCCTTGTTTTGGAGCTGAGACACAGAGAGTAACTTCATCCCCAGTCCTGGTACATGCAATACATTTGTGGCCCAAAGCTTGTTCCCAGCTTTTGTCTGAAATATTATGGTTCCTCTACCAACGGGCGTACACTTGGCTTTGTTTCCCATCGTGATCTGAAAGTTCATCTGCTCTTACTGGTAGCTCGAAAAACATTCTCGAACTCTCGTCATGTGAGCAAATGCTCCATTGTCAATATAACAAACACTTGGAGAGGTCATGTTTGACACACACGCGAAATCCTCTTCTAGTCTGGATGCCATAACTGACATGTCATGATCCCTCTGTTTCTCCATGTGTTCTGGAGGACTGCGTGAACCCTTCCAAGCCGCTGTTGCAACTATGTTGGATCTCAGTTCCATTGCAGAACCTCCTCTTCTGTCTTTTTCCTTTAGCTCTGATCCATGTGAAATTTTCAATCTGAAAATACTACTGCAGTGATTGATATATTTTGCCTACTTATTTATTATAAGTTATTTACAGATGTTTCAGTAAATTTTGAAATAAATACAGCTGCAGTATTCACTTTAATCGTAAAGCAGAAGAACAAGTATAACACAATAGAAACAACCACATGAACACAGTTATTTTTGGACAATTGTCCTCGGAAAAACCCAATGTGGGAAAACCAGTGCAGCAGATGAGGGTTTATATTAATCTTCAGCAGTAAAAAGATCATTTACAGAATATATGACGAGCAAATATTTAGCATACACCTGAGATGAATTTTCCGAACACCTCGAAAGAATTCCCGACACCCAGTAGGCACTTCCCTTCCCTCTACGTCACTCTGTGTGGCCCCTTTGTGCAGCCACTGTGCTGGACTGCATCACTCTGCGTGGAGGGCCAGTGCTGCTGCCCAACACTTCCTCCTATGTGTATTCTGCCTTCCTTCTCTTCGTCTCTATTGACTTCTCCCTCCTTCTGCCTCTGCAACCCAGCCTCTACAATCTCTCCCTCTGAAATCAAATTATCTTACTTCATAATCGATTTCCTTCAAGTAATGAGAATGTGCCCGGCTTGCTTTCCAAATGACCCTCAAGCCTTCTCTTATAGTCTTCTCGTTGATGAATCAATACCAAGATTATATCTTTAATCAATGGCTTAGATTAAAAGATGACTTCATCTTCATTTTCTAGAAGATTCACACTCTACTTTATTAATACCCTTTAATTATTTAATTTCCCTCAGTTTAGACTTAGGGATCACTTTAAAATAATTAATTATTTTAATAAAGCATGATCCGAGTGGAATTTCCACAAACGATTTGTGGGTTATCTAGAATACTGATGTCCAAGCCTCTTCTCAAAATATGAGACTTGGAACACTTTCCATTGCTACAAAATCAACATAATGTTTCATTATTGGAGCTAGTGTCTCATCATTGTAACTGTGTACTTGGATCTTTCACCTAATTAAAGCTCCATGAGCCAACACATTTTCATGCATGTATCACAAATATATTAGGACTATTCTTGGGATGTTTACGGTATATGTTGTGTCCATATGTACTGGAGAAATTGAACTATTTCGATGGCTTCAGTACTTATCTTGTTGAATGTGTGTTGTATTCACTTTAACATTGTTATGTCAACTATTTCGCTAAAAAAACTTTTTATGCTCTCGTGTGTCTCTCTGTTATGAATAAAAATTATATAAAAATAATAAAAAATAATGTAAATAATAATAATCATAATTAATGATTAACTAACTAATAGTTAGTATTGAAGAGACAAGTTCTAAGGACATGTCCATTACTGAAGGGGTACCTACCTAGGGTATATAAGCAGACCCTCATTCTCATTTGTAATCATCTCACATCAATTCTTATATACAATATTCAATATACAGTTACGTGTCTTACAATGGACATTTATGTCTTTAAAGTATTTTAAAGATTTTCATTGCGTATACAATTTCTAGTTGTTACATTGGTATTAGAGAATTCCTCTGAGTAAACGAACTTTGTTCGTTACATTGGTATCAAAGCATTCCTCTGAGTATACGAACTTTGTTCGTTACATTGGTATCAGAGCTAGGTTGGCAGATCTCAGCCTTTGGCCATCAACTTGTCATCGCAACTAAGCATTTCGCTACACGTGTTAGAGTCTCCATTTTCGGAGAGGCCCTTGGCCACTTAAAAAAAAAAAAATGGAAAAAAAATTATAAAAGAAAAAGAGTTTAAAAAAAGGCCTTTGGCCATTGACATTTCAATGGTTCTAGTAAAAAAAATAATCCGATGTAGATTTTGAAGGAGAACATTCATATATATATATATATATATATATATATAAAGGTTCTACATTATTGATAAAATAGTGCATAATAAATTCAAAAGGGAATCTTTCCAAATATCTTTAAAACTATACGTAAGAGAAGGAAGAGTAGATAAGATTATTTTGATTCTTCATTAAGTGGTTAATAAGCTTGTGGTTTTAGCAACCCATGGTAATTGCCCGTGGTATTTTCAAGGTAAAAGAAAAGCAAAAGGAATACAAAATCTCTTTCTATGAATCGTAAGTTTTACTTTTTATGTGGAGAAAATTAACTGAGTCGAAGGCACATAAGTGGACATATATTTTATATTATAACCCAAAGAGATGAAGAGCCACGTTTCACTAGAGTTGTAACTTTTCAAAAAAGAAAAAGAAAAATTATAAATATATATAGAAAAAAAAAAAAATTATAAAAAAACAAAATAAAGTTAAAAAAGAAAAAGAAAAGGAAAGTTTAAAAAAAACTATACAAAAGAGAGTTTAAGAAAAAAAAAAAAAAAAAGGAAGGGGATTATCATTAAGCCCTAAACTCATCAAATATATATATATATATATAATTGAGAAAAATCCAAGTGTTGTTTGACAAAATTATTAACGAACACAAAAGGGAATTAATCTATAAAGAGAAAGGAATGGAGTCTAATGCGAAGATGAATGAACAAATAGACCAAGTATAACACAATAGAAACAACCACATGAACACAGTTATTTTTGGACAATTGTCCCCAGAAAAACCCAATGTGGGAAAACCGGTGCAGCAGATGAGGGTTTATATTAATCTTCAGCAGTAAAAAGATCATTTACAGAATATATGACGAGCAGATATTTAGCATACACCTGAGATGAATTTTCCAAACACCTCGAAAGAATTCCCGACACTCGGTAGGCACTTCCCTTCCCTCTGCGTCACTCTGTGTGGCCCCTCTACGCAGTCACTGTGCTGGACTGCGTCACTCTGCGTGGAGGGCCAGTGCTGTTGCCCAGCACTTCCTCCTATGTGTCTTCTGTCTTCCTTCTCTTCGTCTCTATTGACTTCTCCCTCCTTCTATCTCTACAACCCAGCCTCTACAATCTCTCCCTCTGAAATCGAATTCTCTTACTTCATAATCGATTTCCTTCGAGTACTGAGAATGTGCCCGGCTTGCTTTCCAAATGACCCTCAAGCCTTCTCTTATAGTCTTCTCGTTGATGAATCAACGCCAAGATTATATCCTTAATCAATGGCTCAAATTAAAAGATGACTTCATCTTCATTTTCTAGAAGATTCACACTCTGCTTTATTAATACCCTTTAATTATTTAATTTCCCTCAGTTTAGACTTAGGGATCACTTTAAAATAATTAATTATTTTAATAAAGCATAATCCGAGTGGAATTTCCACAAACGATTTGTGGGTTATCTAGAATATTGATGTCCAAGCCTCTTCCCAAAATATGAGACTTGGAACACTTTCCAATGATACAAAATCAACATAATGTTCCACTATTGGAGCTAGTGTCTCATCATTGTAACTGTGTACTAGGATCTTTCACCTAATTGAAGCTCCATGAGCCAACACATTTTCATGCATGTATCGCAAATATTTTAGGACTATTTTTGGGATGTTTACGGTATATGTTGTGTCCATATGTACAGGAGAAATTGAACTATTTCGATGGCTTCGGTACTCATCTTGTTGAATGTGTGTTGTATTCACTTTAACATTGTTATGTCAACTATTTCACTAACGAATCTTTTTATGCTCTCGTGTGTCTCTCTGTTATGAATAAAAATTATATAAAAATAATAAAAAATAATGTAAATAATAATAATCATAATTAATGATTAACTAACTAATAGTTAGTATTGAAGAGCCATGTTCTAAGGACATGTCCGTTAGTGAAGGGGTACCTGCCTAGGGTATATAAGCAGACCCTCATTCTCATTTGTAATCATCTCACATAAATTCTTATATACAATATTCAACATACAGTTACGTGTCTTACAATGGACATTTATGTCTTTAAAGTATTTTAAAGATTTCCGTTGCGTATACAATTTCTAGTCATTACATTGGTATTAGAGAATTCCTCTGAGTAAACGAACTTTGTTCGTTACATTTGTATCAAAGCATTCCTCTGAGTATACGAACTTTGTTCGTTACATTGGTATCAGAGCCAAGTTGGCAGATCCCGACATTTGGCCATCAACTTGTCATCGCAACTAAGCATTTCGCTACACGAGCAGGAGTTTCTCCATTTTCGGAGAGGCCCTTGGCCACTTTCAAAAAAAAAAAGAATTGGAAAAAAAATTATAAAAGAAAAGAGTTTAAAAAAAGGCCTTTGGCCATTGATATTTCAATGGTTCTAACAAAAAAAATAATCCGATGTAAATTTTGAAGGAGAAATTCATATATATATATATATATATATATATAAAGGTTCTACATTATTGATAAAAAGTGCATAATAAATTCAAAAGAGAATCTTTCCAAATATCTTTAAAACTATACGTAAGAGAAGGAAGAGTAGATAAGATTATTTTGATTCTTCATTAAGTGGTTTGCAAGCTCGTGGTTTTAGCAACCCATGGTAATTGCCCATGGTATTTTCAAAGTAAAAGAAGAACAAAAGGAATATAAAATCTCTTTATGTGAATCGTAAGTTTTACTTTTTACGTGGAGAAAATTAACCGAGTCAAAGGCACATAAGTGGACATATATTTTATATTATAACCCAAAGAGATGAAGAGCCACGTTTCACTAGGGTTGTAACTTTTCAAAAAAGAAAAATAAAAATTATAAATATATATAGAAAAATAAAAATTTATAAAAAAAACAAAATAAACTAAAGTTAAAAAAGAAAAAGAAAGTTAAAAAAAAAACTATAAAAAAAAGAGTTTAAGAGAAAAAAAGGAAGGGGATTATCATTAAGCCCTAAACTCATCAAATATATATATATAATTGAGAAAAATCCAAGTGTCACTTGACAAAATTATTAACGAACACAAAAGGGAATTAATCTATAAAGAGAGGAATGGAGTCTAATGCGAAGATGAATGAAGAAACTAAGGATTCCATAACTCTACATTTTGTCGAACAGGAGATCAGTATTTATCGATTTTCAAAAATCGCACAATACCTTGTCCAAAATGTTAAAGATTGTTTACTTTGGAAGAATATCAAAGTAATACCCAAATGCAAATTGAAATATTAAAAGAAGAAATCGCAAAACTTCAACAAAAAAACAATGCCTCGAAAAAGAAGTATAAAGATCTTGAAGACATGTTTTACAATAAGTCAAAAGAAAAAGAAGATGAAATTTTGCGCCTAAGGGACCATAATAAAAAATTACTTGAGCATATCAAGAAGTCCAAGATTAAAAAGAAAAAATTAAAGCAAGAGAATGAAAGTTCTAAGGAGAAATTCAACGAGAATCTGTCGAAGAAAGAAGAAGAAAATTTGAGTTTAAAAATTTTGAAACCAAAGGTTATTAAAACAAATCTAAAAATAAAGAGAAGGATACTAAGGACAAAGTCGATGATTCTGGAAATGGCGAACTTTTGCGTCTAAGGAATCATAACCAAGCCCTACTTACGCAAATTAAGAAGCTTAAAAGTGACAAGAAGTCGCTAAATGACAAGTTAGAACAACATCATGAAGAAGTAACGAAGTCATCAATCATTTCAGTCCAAGTTGAAGATAAAGAAACGAATATCAATCCAATCAAAATCGTAACTCAAGCAGAGGATAAACCTATTGAAGTGAAGACACATTCAATAGTTGAATTTCAAACTGTTGACACCTAATCCTATGGGATGGGTGTGGATATGTAATTTTGTATAATAAATAATATTAGGAAATAAGGAAGGCCAAGAGTCATTGGGAGATGAATCCCAATAGCCTCACCTCCATGTATAAATACATGTTCATTCTTCATTCAATAAACATTCTGATTTGCGGAGTTACCTCCTGGTTTGACATGGTATCAGAGCTAGTCCCACTATTGGCATTATTGCATGTGGTGTAACTCCCTCATTCCTTTGCTCAGTCAGTTTTTATGCTAGTTTTTGCTGCTCCATTAAATTGCTATACTGAAATTCTGCATTTTTTTTTATTTTATCTCTACAACTTCTGCACAGCTCTGATTTTTGCAGATTCTGAAGATTCTACAATCAGAAATTCCTGCAAATATCTGCAATTTTGCAGCTCTTGAAATATCTGCAACTCTGCAGTCCTGCAAAGATCCCATTCCTAAATTTTCGTTTGGCCTCTCGGCCTCCCCTCTTTCCTCCCTCACTTCGCTCTCACCCATTTCCCCTACCTACACTCTGTCCCATTTAATAACAGCGCTCCTCCATTTATATATCAACACAGCCATATATTACAACACACCATTTGTAATACCGTTGCACCATACATAACACCAACCCGTCGCCCATACATTTATACAGCTCTGTCATATATATAAAACGCTATTATTGCTGTCTGTCGATACAGTGATCATACGCTGTCATATATACCTCATACACTGCATATAGTACCACTGCGGTCATACGCTGTCATATATACCTCATATGCTATCATATATACCTCATACGCTGCATATATAAAACGCTGTTTTAACTCCATATTACGTCTTATCCGCCCCTCCCTCCACGCTGTTTTAAATCCTGTCCACCTGTCATATGTTATATAGCTTCATAACACCGCTCCATTATTCTTAATACGCTGTCCATTCTTAATACATGTCACCGCTGTCTATTCTTAATACGCTGTCTGTTCGGTGATATATTATCGCTGTCCCATTTAATAATACCACCACGCTGCATATATAACACCTCCCACCATATATTACTGCCCTCCCATATAATACGATCTCATACATATTACCACTCCACCGTTTAATTCCACCCCCCTCCCATCTTTTAAAACCGTCTTTCTTCCACATTTTCAATATAGATTCCCATATATTTTTCTCTCCAAACAAAAAAAAAATTATATATATATATATTTTTTGGTGCAAAATTCAGTATTTTTAGCAAGAGTTTTTTCCCCTTTAATTGAGCAAATTTCCAGAGTTGAAGATTTTCTAGCAGAATTTTTCCTCTTCAAAACATTTTTTCCAGCAAACTAATGCATTCTCTCATATCTATTGTTGGGGTGGTTCTCTCCAGCAAAGAGAACTATCTTGAATGGTCTCGGAAGATTAAACACACACTCATTTTTAATGAGTTGTGGAAAGGAATCTGTGAAGGAAAAGAAGGAAATCCACCAGCAAAGCCCACTTGAGACAAAGAGCTCGCCATTTGGGAAAACAAGAACTGCAAGGCCTATGCCTTGATTGCAGCTTCCGTAAATGAAGAGGTGAGTCGCCATATTTCATCATTCTCAAATGCCTATGATGCCTTGAGCAAGCTAAAAGAACTCTATGACTCACATTCATAATTAGAAAATGTTCAATTGATGATTAAGTTGTTCAGTCTTGAAATGAAGAATGATGATCCCCTTGCTTTAGCTTCAGAAGTTAGATCTATCATGCATGATATTGATAGAACTGGTGTAAAAATGGACATACCTCTCATATCATATGTTAAGGCATTATATCCGACTTACTCACATTATCTTGAGTCTTTGCAAGCAAGTGGGAACCTTGAGCATATCACCTTTGATACACTTGAGAAAAAGTTTGCAGAAAGAGAGAAAGATTTCGGGAAGATGACAGTCCCTTCATCTTCCGAAGAGGCTGCATACTTGACACATAGAGAAAAGAGTCATGCTCCAGATTCATCTAGAGGAAGAGGTGGCAGAAGAGGAAGAGGAAGAAGAAACTTCACAGAAAGGGGGGGCAGACAATCTGACAAATCCAATCTTCATTGCACACGTTGCAATAAAGATGGACATGATGCATCCAAATGTAGAACACCATGGGAGAAAATTGAGCAGCAAAGAAATCAAGACAAAGGTAAAACTAATGACAAAGACAAAGGTAAAGCACCTGAATCCGCTCATTATGTTCTAGCACATTGTAACAATGGAGTAAATGAAGACTTGTTTGATGTTTCATTTACTTCATGGAGAGATGATTGGTTGCTAGATTCAGGAGCAACATGTCACATGACATTTAGAGAAGATTTTTTTGAAGAATTCACTGACAAAGTTGATGGAGCAGTATATTTCGCAGATAAATCCAAACTCAAGCCATCAGGGCTTGGCACAGTCAGGCTTAAACTGCCTGTTCTTCCTGATCATATCCTACATGAGGTTCTATACCTCCCCGAGTTGAAGAGAAACTTGCTGTCCCTGGTCGAAATCCGGCAGCAAGGACACTCAATTCACTTGTTTGATGGCAAGGCAGAGGTCAGAAAAGCATCAGATCACTCACTTGTCATGGAGGGAATAGAAGAAGGGAGACTCTTGAAGCTGAAAGGTTCATCTGTTCATGCTCAAAACTTTGCATTCAGTTCACATCATGATGAAGGTACATTCCCATCAAGTCTTTTATGGCATGCTAGATTTGGACACTTAAACTATGACAACCTTCGTTTGTTGAAGAAAAATGGTGTTAATGGACTGCCTACAATTCCTAGAAACCTAAGGAATGTGATGCTTGTATTCTAGGAAAGCATAGCAAACAACCATTTCATGATTCACACTCCAGAGCACATAGAAAACTTGAGCTTGTTCATTCAGATTTATGTGGCCCTATGCCTATTGCTTCTGCAAATGGAAATAAATACATGATGACATTTATTGATGACTACACTAGAATGTGTTGGATTTACTTATTGAAGAATAAGTCTGATGCTTTTCAAACTTTCAAGAATTTTCATGCATGGATTGAAAATGATGCACAAACACATATTGGCTCTCTACGTACTGATAAGGGAAAAGAATACACTTCAAACGAATTTGAAAATTATCTTCGTCAACATGAAATCAAACATCAAACAACTATGCCATATAATCCCCAACAGAACGGTGTAGTTGAAAGAATGAACAGAACTATTTTAAATATGGTTCTCTCCATGTTATTTTTCAAGAATGTAAAATTGATTTTTTGGGCTGATGCAGTTCTATGTGATGTTTACATAAAGAATAGGTGTCCTTCAAGTTCAATTAGAAACAAAAATCCTTTTGAAATGTGGCATGGCCACATTCCTTCGGTAAAGCATTTCAGGGTCTTTGGGTCCACCTGTTATGCCTTGATACCCAAGGGACAAAGGAATAAACTTGGTGCTAGAAGTTGAAAATGCATCTTCTTGGGATACTCCAATACCTCCAAAGGATATCGTCTCTATGATGAAGCCAATAAGAATTTTGTAATAGCAAGAGATGTCATACTCCTTGAATCTTCCAATAGTGACAAAGTTGTTGAGCAGCAACTTGATCGCCTGGATATATTAACACATGCAAAGTCTTTCCAAGAATTTGATAATCAGATTCCACATCTTGAAGGGGAGATTCCTATATTGAATCAAATAGTGGAATCATTTCCTGAAGCACTTTCTCCCCCACATGAAGAAACAACCACGGATGACACATTGAATGATGTGATTGACAAAATTGGGAGATTGAATCTTGAATCAATCCCAACTCAGTCAAATGAGCAGCCTGGGCCATCTCAGAAAGGTCCTCCCAAATGGCTGACAAAGACACTGGAGAATGTTCATCCTGATGAGGTTGGAAAAACAGGAACAAGAAGTTCCACTCAACAAATCAAAGGTGATGTAGATAATTTTGATTCTCCTGTTGATATGGATATTGCTTATAACTGTGAATTGAGTTTGTCTACAGATCATGAACCAACTTCCTTCAAAGAAGCCGCTTCTCATGATGAATGGAAAGAAGAGATGCAGAAGGAGTATGATGCCTTGATAAAGAATGGCACTTGGAAGCTGGTTGATCCGCCTTTGGGAACGAAACCAATTGGCTGTAAGTGGGTCTACAAGAACAAGTACAAAGCAAATGGCTCACTTGACAAGCACAAGGCCAGGCTTGTGGCAAAAGGATTCGCACAAAAAGAAGGAGTCGATTATGAAGAAACTTTTGCTCCCACAGCAAAATGGACCACCATCCGAACTCTCTTTGCCTTAGCAGCTCAGAATGGATGGAAAGTCCATCAGATGGATGTAAAAACAACTTTTTTGAATGGAGATCTAAAGGAGAAAGTTTATATGTCCCAGCCAGAAGGATTTGTTGTAAAGGGTCAAGAACACAAAGTTTGCAAGCTTATAAAATCCTTGTATGGCCTCAAGCAAGCACCACGAGCCCGGTATGAGAAATTAACCGAGCATCTTCTGAAACTTGACTTCAAACATTTTGATCTTGATGATGCAACTTTGTTTGTTAAGAAAGTTGGAAAAACAATTGTATATCTTGTGGTATATGTAGATGATCTTTTGATAACAGGGAACAATGAGAGCTATATTGCATCCATGAAGAAAGAATTGAAGAGAGGTTTTGAAATGACTGATTTGGGTTATGTTTATTACTATCTGGTATTGAAGTAATTCAACATCCTAAATTTATATTTATTTCTGAAAAGAAGTACATTGGGGATCTCTTGAACAAATTTGGCATGGATGAATGTAATCCCTTAACCACTCCAATGGAACAAAACTTGAAGCTCACATCTATTGAAGGGAAGGAATTTGAGGATGCAACTAAGTATAGACAGCTTATAGGAAGTCTTATCTATCTGACCACCACCAGACCTAACATTTCATTTGTTGTTGGAATCCTCTCAAGGTTCATGCAAAAACCTTGTGAAGGACATTGGTCTGTTGCAAAAAGAGTGTTAAGGTACTTGAAGGGGACTCAAGACTTTGGACTCAAATATACATAGGTAGGCGACTTCAGCTTGATCGGATACTCTGATTCAGACTTTGATGGCGACAAAGAAATAGGGGTGTCTACTACATGTTACACCATGAGTCTTGGATCAGGAGCTGTCTCATGGAGATCACGCAAACAGTCAGTTCCAGCAGATTCCACGACCGAGGCAGAATATGTGGCAGCAGCTGAAGCAACAAAAGAAATTGTGTGGCTCCGGAAGATCCTAGAAGATTTGCAGATGAAACAAATGTATTCCACACCACTCATAATCGATAACACTTATGCAATAAAGTTGGCCAAGAACCCAAAATTCCATGATCGAACAAAGCACATCAATACAAAATACCATCTAATTCGACATCATGTTCAGGCCAAGACCATCCATCTACATCATTGTTCCACAAATGAGCAAACTGCTGATATCTTCACCAAAGCACTTGGAAGAGAAAAGTTTGAAAAGTTCAGATCGATGCTTGGGCTCACCAACATCCCTTCAGATTAAAGGGGGGAATGTTGACACCTAATCCTATGGGATGGGTGTGGATATGTAATTTTGTATAATAAATAATATTAGGAAATAAGGAAGGCCAAGAGTCATTGGGAGATGAATCCCAATAGCCTCACCTCCATGTATAAATACATGTTCATTCTTCATTCAATAAACATTCTGATTTGTGGAGTTACCTCCTGGTTTGACACAAACGATGGACATCTCAAATGATGATTTAGTAGCCAACTCCACAGCGACAACACTAAAGGTAGTCAGGAAACTGCCACTAACATGATAAGGGGAAGTCCAACCAAAAGAACTATTTATCGACATCTGAATCACAAGAGCGGACTTTTCAATCAGTCTACATACGTGAACCATTCAAAACAGAAACAATAGATTTATGTTACAAGGAATACTGATGTTTGCAGAATCCAGTCCAATGATAACAATTCATTGCAAATTTCCAGTGACTGGAAGATTTCACAAAGGAATAATCTAGGATGGTCAGATCCATTTTCGATTCGACAATTTTATTTTTCGCTCCAAGGATCATATCGTCTTGTAACAACAAACATGGAAATTCCGCGACAAGCTGAAAAAGAGATCAAGGCTTTACATCAGTAAGCTTTGAGCATAAAGCTTTTTTAAGAGGAAGGCAATGCTATGAATAAAAATTATATAAAAATAATAAAAAACAATGTAAATAATAATAAACATAATTAATGCGTAACTAACTAATAGTTAGTATTGAAGAGAGATGTTCTAAGGACATGTCTGTTAGTGAAGGGGTACTTCTCTAGGGTATATAAGCAGACCCTCATTCTCATTTGTAATCATCTCACTTCAATTCTTATATACAATATTCAGTATACAGTTACGTGTCTTACAATGGACATTTACGTCTTTAAAGTATTTTAAAGATTTCCGCTGTGTATACGACTTCTGGTTGTTACATTGGTATCAGAGAAATCCTCTAGAGTAACCTTTAAAGCTTCAACTTGCTAATTCAGCTACAATATACATTGCCTTTGCCATATTGTTTCATGCTTATCCAAGAAATTATAATAGAGCCCCAAACAAAAACAATACCTTGATGAACTCTTTGCAGCTTCACGTGATCCATCATCACAGATGCTTTCAAGTCACCTTGAACTGGGTGCTCCCTCTAACATTGACAGTCCATCATCCAGGAATCTGAGGTCATAACAGGGCTTTCTAACCGCTCCCTTTGGAGGAAATAGCTGCTCTCTCTGACACATGAGTCCTTCAACTTTCGTCAAAGATAAATCATATCTAGGATCATCCTTGATCCATTCAACCAAGCCCAAAGTCTTCTTTAATCATGAGGAATGTTTTCATGCCCTTTAAAAGCCTAAGGCAACTCTTACAACTGAGGCAAATGTCTTGACATGATCAACTCCCTCTTTCAGGGAGAACCTTCTTAAATCTTGCTTCCATGTTGTCATTTGTTGCATGCTAGATCTTGACTTCTCTTTGGCATACCTCTGAATTTGGATTTTATCTAGTACAATATCCTTAAAGTAGGAATTTTGGAAAATTTTCTTTCTTTGCTTCGTTCTTCCACTTTATCCATTTGTTGTCAAAGCCTTGGTAGCTTCTATTATGTACCTGCAATCCTTACAAGAGACCATGGAAGAACAAATACAACCAAGCAAAGAATTCAAAGACAAGAGACTAACTCATAGTAAAATAACAACAATAAGGATAATCAAGTAAAAGAGATATAAAATACTTATCTTTTGAGAAGAATGTCAGCTCCCTCTTGATCTGTAGTCCTCTTGCATCCATCAGCAACTTTATCAGCTTCATCCACGTCATCATCATCATGTTATTCCTTTCTAGGGTTTTTTCTTTCAGTAGAAACATTTGATCCTAGGGTTCTCCCATAGACCCTATACTTTCTTCTCCAAGCCTTATGACTTGCTAGGGTTTACTAACCCTAGTTATTCAAAATATCCATAACCCTAGACTTGATTGCACATATGATGAAATTCATTAAATAAAATTCATCCATGGATTCACCAAAATCAAGTGGCTCAGCTTCTTCAATGTATACCCAAGAATTCGTATCAGCGGCAAGATTTCACATACATTGCATTAATTATTTAAGAGGCTCAAATCTTAGCAATCAGAGATCCATTTAATCTAATATCTCAGGATGGCTAGATTTGTAAGAAACCTGACTATTAACCATGAAGAGGGATTTGGCCTCTCATGAATTTGTTCTATGTTGCAATTATTACTTCTACAATATCCAACAACATCAAATTTAACAATTTACTTCTTCAATTATCCAGTGGCAGTAGAGCAATAGTAGATAGAACAATTAGACAAATGCACAATGAAAGACAGCAAAGAGACAAGAGACACAATATTTGGTTAATGACCAGGGAAAAACCCCACAAGGGGGAAACCCTTGCAAATCTTCTTCTATTAGATTGTCTTCAAATATTCAACAGAGAGAGTACATCCATTATCCAATCAACTATCCAAAACAGAGATGAAAGAGAGACAGACAACAAAAATGAACTCAAGTGCAAATTTGTCCCAGTCAACAGCAACAAACAATGCCCTAACCAATCAACAGTTCACAGTCAAATCATCCCTTCAGCAGCTCAGACTAGGACAGTCAAATTCGGCCTTTAAATTTGGTCAAGATTAGTCAAAACAGTCTCAAAACAGATGGTCAAAGTCTTCTCTTTTGCCTGCAGTCAAATCTGCGACCAAACCTGAGGTCAGCCCTGTAGTCAGCCTCAGTCAAAGTTCCCAGAACTTCCTAGTTTTGGTGCCAAAAGATTCGGCCTGCAAAAATCAAAATTTTGGTGGAAAAATTGCAGTGAAATGATAGGTCAAAGTGCCTAGTCAACACCCTGCAACTGCTCTGTAATTCGACCTACAACATCTCTGTAATTCAGCCCAGAAAAACAGTCCCTTGTCCTTCACACGTGTGACCAAATCCTTTCTTCTCTGAGTTGTACTATCCAATAGGAAGAGAAGAGATAAGATATGTGTGATGAAGTGCCAAATGAGGATGAAGGTCACTTGTATTTATATGAATTCATGTGGGTGAAAAGGCACATCCTTTGGGCTTCTTGAGCCTACATGTCATTGTAGAAGACCTTGACAATTTGCACATGAGTGAGTTTTAATTCAAAAATTCACTTTTCCTTAACCGATTTGAGTGATATTTAGGTCGATTTTGGTCCTCTTGAAAAGAGGAATTCAATGCAATGGTTATCTTCATCAAATGAGTTGTCCAAAGTGGAATTTGACCTTAGTTGTATAATTTAACACTCCCTCTCAACTAGGAAGAATTCCACGTGTCAATATTTGTCCAACGATCCTCATGCCATCCTATCATCATGTACTATCTATGCTTGTCTCTGCTCATCTCATGTTGGACATTCTCGAATCTAAAGAAGAAGAAATGTTGCAAGGGAGCCCCAACTACCACCCTGCCTCTATCGCCATCGGGGAGACTCTGCTACCACCCAGAATCATCATCATCATCATCGTCATCATCGTCATCATCGAGGAGCCATAACTACCACCCAAAACCAAAGACAATGGGTGAGACCAACCTACCCCAAGCATAGAAATCACATTCTATCCCAAAGTCACTAACAATAGGTGAGATCAACTTAACGGAGGTAAGGATCACACTCTACCCTATTGTTCTTGATCGTCCATCTCAACCCTAAAGAGTTAGATGGTAGAACACATGCATCCACCAACTTGGGCGAGATCCACCTACTACAAGGGGTAGGGATCACACTTTATCCCAAGTCCTTCAACCCATTGGCCAGATGGGAGAGGTTATCCCACAGAGTGGGCAGGATGCTTGTTGGGGCATACTCTGATTAGGGGAGATCTCAAGTCTCAACATCCTATCGGTCAGAGGTCACTCATCCCCAGGAGCCCTATAGCTCCATTCCACACCCTGGGAGCTCAACCAGGGGGGAAGAGCATTGCTCAGTGTTCTTAATAAGCCCGGACCCTTATTCGAAAGGTTCATCTCAACCGGTCCAAGTTTCTCTCTAAAGACCAAGAACTTCCCATTCAACAAAGCCTTAGTGAGGATATCGGCTATCTGTTAATCTATCGAAATGTGGAGTCTCACGGCTCCTCTCTGCACCATGTCCCGGATGTAATGACATATGATCTCGATATGCTTGGACTTGTCATTATACACAGGATTCTCTTCAAAAAGGATCCCACTCTTGTTGTTGCAATAGATGACGATCGAGTCCAGAACCTGCTCAAATAGCTCTCAAAAGAGCTTCCTCAACCAAACTACTTCACAACTCGCAAGGCTAGCTGCAATATACTCGCCCTCAACAGTGGTAAGGGCTACAGATTTTTGCTTCCTGCTCATCCATGATATCATGGCAAATCCTAGACTAAAACAACATCTGGAAGTACTCTTCTTGTCAACAACATTACCAGCCCAATCTGCATTTGTATAGCCATGTAGTCTAATGTCTTGACTCTCCAGCAGCATATCTCAGTGCAAGGTTAATAGTCCCATGTAGATATGTCAACACATGCTTCGCACCAACCCAATGTACATGTTGAGGCTCGTTCATATAATGGCTCAAGGTGTTAACGGCAAAACATATATCGATGCAAGTATTCACGAGAAACATCAGAGCACCAACCAGTCATCTATACTCAGAAGGGTTTGCTAGGTCCGGTCCAGCTACTTCTCCACACAACTTCTTGAAATTCATCTCCATAGGTGTAGGCAAAGACTTGCACTCAACCATGCCAAATCTCTCTAGAAGTTTCACAACATATTTTCCTTGTGAAAGAATAATCTCGCCTGGCTTTTTCCATACTTCTAGACCCAGGAAACAGTGCATCAAACCAAGGTCTTTCATCTCGAATTCAGAAGCCAACTTCCTCTTACATTCTAGAATGAGAGGGTCTGCACCTGTCCTGAATAATTCATCAACATATAATACCAAAATGAGAGGCATACCTTAGACTGTTTTGAAGTTCATGTTTGGATCAGCATTGCTCCTTGAGAATCCCAGCTTTATCAAATAGTTGTCGATACGAGCATACCAAGCATGGGAGGCTTGCTTCAATGTATAGAGAGCTTTCTTCAATCACCATAAACGGGTCTCCTGTCATAAACTTCAAATCCTGGAGGTTGTTCTATGTACACTTCTTTTTGCAGCAAACCATGTAAGAAAGTAGTCTTCACATCAATTTGATGGAGAGTCCATCCCTGACTTACAACAAGGGCTACTATCGAACGAATGGTTGATTATCGAGCCACATGAGCAAATATATCATCGTAATCTTCTCCCTCTTTTTGAGAGGATCCACGGGCTACGAACCTTGCCTTGTATTTTTCAATGCTTCCATCAACCCCATGCTTGATCTTATAGAGCCATTTGGAGGTTACCACAAATCTTCCCTTTGATATCGGCACAATAACCCATACGTCATTTTTTATAATACACTCATATTCTTCGGCCATTGCATCCTTCCGGACTTGTTCCTTCACAACTTCTTCAAAGGTACTAGGTTCGGCTTGGATCATATTGCTTATAGCTAAAACATATGCTTGGTACCTACATGGCTTCTTGCTTTCCCTGAAAGTTTTACAAGTAGCAGCATGTTTCTCGGCATGTTGTAGTGTGTCTTTCAGCCAAAGTGGTATTTTTCTGGAAGGAGGATCACTTGCAGGAGGATCCAAGGGGTATAGGCTCCATGGGATCATCAACGATGTCCTTTTTGGGTTCAAGCTCAAAAGGACCTTCTAGAATATCCATATCATCACTCTTGTCCTTAGGAAGAGGCAAAGGGAGGTCCCTTGCTTTTCTAAGAGCAACATCTTCATCGAATTTTACATCCCTGCTAGCTTCAACCTTCCTTTGACCAAAACTATATATTCTACATGCTTTAGAATCTTCACTATATCCAACAAACATACCTTTTCTTCCTGTAGCTTCTAGCTTGTCTCTTTTGTCCTTCGGCACATGGAAGTATATGGGGCAACCAAAAATCCGAAAATGACCAATATCGGGCTTGACACATGTGAATACTTCCTCGAGAGTCTTGTTGTCCAAAGCTTGATGAGGCAACCTGTTTTGAATATATACTGTTGTGTTTGTTGCTTCAGCCCAAAGGAACTTTCGCAGCTTTTGATCATGGAGCATGGCTCGGGCAGCTTCTACAATGGACTTGTTCTTTCTCTCATCCACTCCATTTTGTTTGAGTGTAGGGCACAATGGTCTCCTTAATTCCTTCCTTCTTGCAAAAGTCTATAAATCTATTTAAGGTGTATTCCCCGTCGTTGTCGAACCTAAAGATTTTTATTTTCTTCCTTGTAAGATTTTCAACCAAATACATGAACTCTTTGAACATTTCGAATGCCTCATCCTTGTGCTTCAAATAGTATATCCATGTCTTCCTTGAGATATCGTCGATGAAGGTGACGTAATAAAGGTGACCCCTAAGAGAATGCACATGCATTGGACAACATATATCAGAATGAATGAGATGAAGAATTTCTTTCGTCTTGTTTTCGCTAGAGGGGAATTATCCCCTTGTCTTCTTTCCGCTAGCACACCCAGGGCATATTCCATCATGTTGAGCTTGAACATAGGGGATCCCGGAGACCGACTTCTTCAATTTTGGAAGAGCATCATAATGTAGATGGGCCAACCTTCGATGCCACAGCTCGCTTTGAAGATTTGTATTATGGACCATAGCTAAAAGAGGTCTTCCTATGACTCTATAGAGTCCTTCAAACCTAGATCCCAATGTGAAGGCATTTCTCATATAGGATCCAACAGGCCAAGAAAGTGCTTTTCCTTTAATGAAGGTAGCCCTCATTCCTTTATCCTCCAAAGCAAATATCGAAACCAAATTCTTCTTTAATCCCGGCACATATAATACATCATGAAGCAAGATAGATTCCCAGAGTTCAAATGAAATTTGACAGACCCAAAGCCCTTTACGAGATGAGCGGTATTGTCCCCAAGAATAATGTTCAAATTGGTCTCCCTTTCTACCAAATTAGAGAGAACCTCCTTATATCCAGAGAAGTGATGAGAGGCCCCACTATCAACAAGCCAACTATCCCAAGAATTTGAAGGAGATGAGCTAGATAATGCGGAAATAAGAGTATATTCAGATTGATTAGTAGCATTTCCTTCATACCTGGACTTCCTAGACCTCTTTGGAGGATGATAGCTATCTTCACGACCATCGGGGGAGTTTCTTCTTCTTCCATTCCTTCTTCTATCGACTCTTCTTTCATGTGACTACTTGTTGTTGAAGCCACAATTATTGTTGTAGGACCTTAAAGAGTTTCTTCTTGGAACATCTCTCTTTTTGGGACAATCTCGAGCATAATCACCCTTTCGATGACAATTATAGCACTCAACATCTCTATCTCAACTTCTTGAATCACTGGAATTTCGATTAGATTGAGCAGGTTTTCCTGATTTAGATGCTTTTCCATTTCTTTTCTTTGCATTCTTTCTCTTTCCTTGAGCAACATAGGCAGTGGGCTCTCCTTCTTTTGATCCTTGAATTCTTCCTCTAGATATCATCCTTGATTCTTCTTGACTAAGCTTTCTAACAAGCTCATCAAATGACGGGAAGCTATAGTTGTTGCTTATAATAGTAACGAAGGTTTCTCAAATGGGAGGGAGGCCTCTAAGAGTTACAATCACCAATTCCCTGTCAGGTGTGGTTTCCCCAATTCTTTGCAATTGATCTCTAAGACGAGATATCCTCATAATGTATGATTGCACAGATTCTCCTTTGTATCTTTGAGTTGATCTTTCAAGGAGATGATTTGTTAAATTTCGATAACCATGGTGTTTAATGCTTGGTGCACTTTTACTTCAATCTTTCTTAGGCCCAATACAAAATAGAAATCACATAAACTTGAAAGTAAAATGACGATAGAACACAATAATAGATCAAAAGAATACAAGTCAAATATAGATCAGATTTACAATTCCTTATGTCCAGCAAAGATATGAGATATTGTTGTGTTGCGGCAGTCAGCAGGATGCTTCAACCAGCAAAATCTTTCTCGGTCAGCCAGCACTTTCATGTATCACACCCACAACCCTCAAGGGTAGCTCATCACAAGTCAATGCAAGTCAAACCAGGGACAGCGTAGAAAAGTCAACGCATGCAGCTTCAGAAAAGTCAACGCAACAAACTAGGGCTTTGATCAAACAACCCGAAATTCCACGATTTTAGTGCTCAGCTATACGGCCTCCTACAATCAAAATTTCTGCAAAAGATTGAGGTCAAACAACCAAGGGTTGACCATGGTCAACGCTAGTCAACGCTGCAGCAGAAAAGCCCTAAACAGATCAGCGCAGAAAACAGTAGCTTTGCTCCACACGTGTGAGGGAAAAAGGCCTCCAAAGCCTATCGAACCAATCAAATCATAATGAGAGAATGTGTGATGAGATGATGAGAAAATGACCTCCAAGTCTCTCCAATTTATATTCATCAATGAGGGTGTGTGACACATCTCTTTGGCATGTGGGACAAATCTGGTTGACCTTGCACATGTGGAAAATAAATTCAAAATCAATGTTCTGCTCATCCGATCAAGATGATCTTTAGATCAGTCTTGCACCTCTCCGAAAGAGGAATCCAACAAAAATATGACCATCATCATATGAGCATTGCAACATGGAGTTTGGACCTACTTGCCCAAAATTAACACTCCCTCTCAACTAGAGAGAACTCCATTTGTCCACGAGTGTCATCCATCATGTACCAAACCAAACATCATGCGTCATCCTGTCATAACATGCTTTGTTGGCTCTTTATTTTAGAACAAAAGGTGAGTCACAAAGACATCACACACAGCTGACCCGAAGTCAGCTTACAGGTAAAAACCTCTCTCGGACTCAAAAGAGTCTCATACTAACCCAAAGTTAGTTTACTGACCCGAAGTCAGATTAGAGGATAAGACCTCATCATATTTGATCCCAGATCAAGGTGTTGGACACGTGCCATCCTAGACATAGAGAGTACAGCAATCTTCGATGCGTCCATCGATCTTGCTATGGTCTCTATCCACATTTCCCACCTCATTGGTCAAATGAGAGGTACTTCCCATGAGTCCGAAACTCCATGGATAGGATGCGTGCGAGGCACAAATCAAAGAGAGGCGAACCAACTCAATATCATAACGGTGGGGCAAAAGCACCACAAGGTTCGACAAGCCTAGCCCTGTGAGTGCTTATAGCTCCAAGAAGCTATCTTCAAGCCCTCTAGAGCTCCCAGAGCTCATAGTCCAACTCAAGCAGGACCCTCAGAATAGGGTCTTTCCATGACTCCAAGCTTCTCATGGAAGGTTAGGAACTTGACCTTCCCCAAGGACTTCGTGAGAATATTCGCGACCTGCTCATCAGTTCCTATATGATTGAGCCTTATGGTGCTTCGCTGTACCATATCACGGATAAAGTGGTACATGATATCAATATGCTTGGATCGATCGTGGAACACGGGATTCTTAGAAAGACGAATCCCACTCTGGTTATCACAAAGGATAACGGTGGTATCTAACACATGCCTGAACAACTCACTGAAGAGCTTTCGCAAGAGGCCATACTCCTTGCAATGTATTTGTCCTCAGCGGTGCTCAAAGCCACCGACTTCTGCTTCTTGCTCATCCAAAATATCGAAGCGGAACCCAAGGTGAAGCAACATCCAGATGTGCTCTTGCGATCCACCACACTGCCATCCCAATCGGCATCAGCATATCCATGGAGTCTCAAACTCCCGACAGAGTATCTCAACCCATGGTTGATTGTGCCCCAAAGATATCTCAACAAATTCTTGGCAACAATCCAGTGAATGTGATGAGGTTCAACCATATGTTGACTCAAAGTGTTCACTGCAAAACATATGTCCAGACGGGAGTTCACTAAGAACATCAGGGCCCCTACCAGTTGTTGATACTCGGTAGGATTTGCTAGCACGGGCCTAGCAGTGTTTCCACTCAACTTCTTAAAGTTGAGTTCCATCGGTGTCGACACAGACTTAGAGTCCACCACACCAAATCTCTCCAACAGCTTCAAGACATATTTTCTTTGTCAAAGGAAAATCTCGCCTAGCCTCTGTCAGACCTCCAAGCCTAGGAAGTAATGCATCAATCCTAGATCTTTCATCTCAAACTCTGAAGCTAGCTCCCCCTTACACTGATAAATGAGAGGGTCAGCACCTGTCAGGAAGAGATCGTCCACATAGAGAACCAAAATGAGAGGCCTTTCTCTATCAACCTTAAAATAAAGGTTCGGATCAACATTACTACGAGTGAAGCCCAGCTTCATCAAGTAGCTATCTATCCTCTCGTACCAAGCCCTGGGGCTTGCTTCAACCCATAGAGGGCTTTCTTCAACCTGCATACATGGGTGTCTCTATCTCGGACTTCGAACCCCAGAGGTTGCTCCACATACACCTCTTCCTTTATAGATCCATGCGGAAAAGCGGTCTTCACATCCATCTAATGTAGACTCCATCCTTGTGTAGTAGCAAGGGCAACAATAAATCGATGGTGGTATAGCGGGCCACAGGTGCAAATATATCATCATAATCTATGCCTTCTTTTTGAGAGAAGCCTCGGGCAACGAATCTTGCCTTGTACTTTTCAACACTTCCATCAGATCCATGCTTGATCTTACAGAGTCATTTCAAGGTGACAACAGATATGTCCTCCAGTCTTAGGACCACTTCTTAGACATCATTCTTCATAATGGACTCATATTCTTCGTGCATAGCATCCTTCCAAACTTTATGCTTTACAGCTTCTTCAAATGTTCAAGACTCAGATTGTACTATCGTACTCATGGCTGCTAGATACCCTTGGTATCTCTTCGGCTTCTTGCTTTCACGGAATGTCCCCCTTGGGGCAATATGTCTCTCAGCATCTTTGAGAGTATCCCTAAGCCATGAGGGTCTTCTCTTATTTGAAGGAGGTGGATCAATGGGATCCATAGGTCCTTCAACATCGAGCATCAGGTCATCCTTCGGCTCTTCCAACTTCCCTGCTTCTTCATCTTTTTTGTATTCCTTGGAGCTAAGAAGATTTCTTACTTTCTTGAGAGCAACATCTCCATCGAAGGTGACATCGTGGCATATCTCCACTTCTCTTTGATCAGGCACATAGATTCTATATGCCTTCGAAGTTTCACTGTAGCCCACAAACATTCCCTTCTTTCCAGAAGCATCCAGCTTGCCTCTCTTTTCTTTCGGCACATGAAAGTAAACAAGACAACCAAAAACTCTAAAATGAGAAACATCAAGTTTCTTACCAGAGAAGACTTCTTCGGGAGTTTTGGAGTCCAGAGTGGAATGCGAGCATCTATTGTGAACATACACAGCAGTGTTCGCAGATTCTCCCCATAGAAACTTCGGAAGACCTTGGTCACATAGCATAGATCGAGCAGCTTCCACAATGGTCTTGTTCTTTCTTTCAGCAACACCATTTTGCTCAAGAGTGTACGCAGTTGTGGTCTCCCTCTTAATGCCAGCTTCTCTACAAAAGTCATTAAACTCATTTGACTCATACTCAATCCCATTGTCGTTCCTCAAAACTTTGATTTTCTTCTCGATTTGATTTTCCACCAAGGCCTTGAAGGTATGGAACCATTTGAATGCTTTGTCCTTCATCAAAAAAAAATATATCCAAGTCTTGCGAGAGAAGTCATGTAATAAGAACATCCTCCCAAGGATGTCACAGGTAGCATATCAGATAAGTCAAAATGTATCAACTGCAAGATATCAGTTGTCTTTGTGACACTTGAGGGGAAGGGTCCCCTTGTATGCTTCCCTTCAGCACAACCCTAACATATACCTTCATGATCATCTCTAAATTCAGGCATCCCTGTCACCACCTTCCTTGCTTCGGGAAGGGCTTTGTAATGAAGGTGTGCAAACCTCCGATGCCATAACAATGTTTGAAGAGTTGTATCACATGTCATAGCCCCCAATGGACTTCCTCCAACCTAGTAGAGTGTATCAACTCTAAAACCAATAGAAAGATCTTCCTTGAAGTTCTTCTTCCAGATAAGTACCTTTCCATCAACGAATGCCACATTGAACCCTTTGTCTTCCATTGCTGAAATGGACACAAGGTTCTTCTTCAAATCAGGTACATACAACACATCTTGTAATCGGAGGACTTGACCTTGAGCTAGATGGAGGGTCATAGTCCCTATCCCTTTCACAGGATAGGTGGCATTATCTCCAAGGATAATTTCCAGATTAGTATCCTTCTCAACCAAATCAGAAAGGGCTTCTTTATAACTAGTGAGGTGCCTTGAAGCACCACTATCAATTAACCAGACATCTAGGATGTCGAGTGGAGATGTAGCAAAGAGGGTAGATACAAGAATAAAATCATTTCTCTTATTATCAACAACATTAGACTCATCGTACCTAGAATTTCCTGACCTCTTGAAAGGTTGCCCATTTCCATTATGATCAGAGGGAGCCTTCCTTTTTCCTTGGAACCTGTTGTTCCTGCCATTCCTTCTCAAGTGGTTGTTGTCATCATCCCTGGGAAAGTCCCTTCTATTAAGGCACTCTCTTGCATAGTGACCAGTCTTGTACAAGTGTAACATCTTCCCTTCCTTCCTTTGGGCCCCGCTCTACCATGGTTTTGATTTCTCGGGCCACCACGGTTCTTCTTCCTTGCATGAGCGGTGAAGGCAGCAGGGGCACTTCCAATACCATTAGAGGCACACTCCATCATTCTTGTTTCCTCTTGAGTGCATCTCGTCAATATTCATCAAAATCAGGAATCACATTATTATTGATAATAGTGGTATTGAATACATGCCAATCACGAGGGAGACCTCCAAGTGCAATAAAAACCATCTCTCGATCAGATATTTCCTCCCCAATAGCTAGGAGGTTATTCCTGATTTCAGTGAACGTCATAAAATAGGATTGAATAGATTCATCCTTACCCTTCTTGATATTCTTCAATTGATTCTTGAAGAAAAGGATTTGATTAACATTGCTAGCCCTGAACATGTTCACCAGCTTATCATACATCTCCTTAGATGTCTTCAGCTCAGAAATGTAAGCAACCAAGTGCTTATGAATAGAATCCCAAATAATCATCTTTACTTTGATTTCCCCTTTTCTATACTTTGTCTTTGTGGCAGCAACTACATTTGATGGAGGCTCTTGAATATTCCCCTGTACATAGTTCATGACATCTTGATCTTCTAGCGCCAAATCCAAGGACATCTTCCATGCATGATAATCAGACTTATCAGTCAATTTATCATCAGCCTTGAAACCCTTGTATGTTGAGGGGGCATTTGTCCTTGATAGGATTTCTTCCTTCAGAGATAGCATCTAACACCAGCTTGGACCCTTGGACTTTTTCTTCACCTCAGCTCTGATACCATGTTAAATTTAGACAACCATGGTGTTCTATGCTTGATGCACTTTTACTTCAATCTTTCTTAGGCCCAATACAAAATAGCAATCACATAAACTTAAAAGTAAAATGCTGATAGAACACAATAATAGATCAATAGAAGACAAGCCAAATATAGATCAGATTTACAATTCCTCATATCTAGCAAAGATATGAGATATTGTTGTGTTACGGCGATCAGCAGGATGCTTCAACCAGCGAAGTCTTTCTCAGTCAGCCAGCACTTTCATGTGTCACGCCCACAACCCTCAACGACAGCGCATCACAAGTCAACGCAAGTCAAACCAAGGACAGCACAGAAAAGTCAACGCAGGCAGCTTCAGAAAAGTCAATGCAACAAACTAGGGCTTCAGTCAAACAACCCAGAATTCCTCGATTTTAATGCCCAGTTGTACGACCTCCTAAAATCGAAATTTCTGCAGAAAATTTAGGTCAAACGACCAAGGGTTGACCACGGTCAATGCTGGTCAATGCTGCAAACTATGTCACAAGGTTCGTCGAACTTTAACCTTGAGGTTCAAATTTTGGCGAACCTTAAAAAAATGTTGAGGTTCGGCAAACCTCATAGTCATTGACCAAGTCCATAGATCAAAACTCATAACTTCATGTGACAACTCAAGCTTGTAATTTATCCTTGCAGTTTCCATGTTCGTGATAATATTTTTGATGTTTATTGATGTTGATTTCTTATTATTGTATCCTATAATTCATTTTAAATTAATATATGTAGTCAAACCTAATGGCAAACCTCATCCGTACCTCATCAAAAATTTCGAACTCAAACCGAACCTAATCATTGTCGACCTTGAACTCGAACCCGAACCATGTGACATTGGCTACAACGGAAAAGCCCTAAACAGATCAGCGCAAAAAACAGAAAGCCCTCAACAAAGCGTAGAAAACAATAGCTTCGCTCCACATGTGTGAGAGAAAAAGGCCTCCAAAGGCTATCGAACCAATCAGATCATAATGAGAGAATGTGTGATGAGATGATGAAAAAATGACCTCCAAGTCTCTCCAATTTATATTCATCAATGAGGGTGTGTGATACATCTCTTAGGCATGTGGGATAAATCTAGCCGACCTTGCACATGTGGAAAATAAATTCAAATCAATGTTCTGCTCATCCGATCAAGATGATCTTTAGATCAGTCTTGCACCTCTCCGAAAGAGGAATCCAACAAAAATATGACCATCGTCATATGAGCAGTGCAACATGGAGTTTGGACCTAGTTGCCCAAAATTAACATGATTTCATTCAAGTTGTTGACTTCATACCTGCCAATTATCTTATCATACATGTCCTTAGACCTTCTCAAATTTCCAATATACGCAAGTAGATTATCTTGTAAACCATCAGCTATAATTTGCTTTGCTTTTAACTCACCTTTCTTATGCTTGTTTTGACAGCAGTGAAAGCATTCTCCGGAGGCTCGGGTACTCTTCCTTGAATGCAGTCCAAAACATCATTGTTGTCGACTATGATTTCCAACCTGACTTTCCATGCAGAAAAGTTAGATGAGTCACCCAACCTCTCATGCTCCTTGAAGAAAGAGGGAGACATTTTTATCAAAAGATCTTTCCCTTTTTCGATCAGCTGCTAGAAAATCGATGCTCTTGCTCGATGTCTCTTGGGCTTGTCTTCACTTCAGCTCTGATACCATGTTAATTTTTCATCAATTTGTTCTATGCTGCAACAATTACTTTAGCAATATCTAGTAGCATCCAATTTAACAATTTACTTCTTCAATTATCCAATGACAGTAGAGCAATAGCAGATATAACAATTAGACAAATGCATAATGAAAGATGGCCAAGAGATGAGACACAATATTTGCTCAATGGCCACGGAAAACCCCACTAGGGGGAAAACCCTTGCAAATCTTCTTCTTTTAGATTGTTTTCAAATATTCAGCAGAGAGGGTACATCATCCAATATCAATTTCAACATCCAATATCCAATCAGCTATCCAAAACAGAGATGAAAGAGAGAGAGTCAACAACAGTCAACTCAAGTGCAGATCTGTCCCAGTGAACAGCAGCAGTCAATGCCCTGATCAGTCAACAATTCACAGACAAATCATCCCTTCAGCAGTTTGGTCTAGGACAGTCAAATTCGGTCTTTAAAGTTGGTCAAAGATTAGTCAAAACAGTCCCAAAACAAATGGTCAAACTCAGTCAAAGTCTGCTCTTTTGCCTGCGGTCAGCCTCGGTCAAAGTGCCCAAAACTTCTCGGTTTTGGTGCCAAAAGATGCGGCCTGCAAAAACCGAAATATTGGTGGAAAAATCAAAGTCAAATGATAGGTCAAAGTGTCTGGTCAACGTTGGTCAACACCTTTAACTGCTCTGTAATATGACCTGCAACAGCTCTGTAATTCGGCCCAGAAAAACAGTCCCTTGTACTTCACACCTGTGAGAAAATCCTTTCTTCTCTGAGTTGTACGAACCAATAGGAAGAGGAAAGATAAGATATGTGTGTGATGAAGTGCCAAATGAGGATGAAGGTCACTTCTATTTATACAAATTCATGTGGGTGAAAAGACACGTCCTTTGCCCTTCTTGAGCCTACATGTCATTGTAGCCGAACTTGACAATTTACACGAGTGGGTTTTAATTCAAAAACACACTTTTCCTTGACCGATTTGAGTGATCTCTAGGTTGATTTTGGTCCTCTCAAAAATAGGAATTCAATGCAATGGTTATCTTCATCAAATGAGCTGTCCAAACTGGAATTTGACCTTAGTTGTATAATTTAACATAACTATTATCTGAAAAAAGTTATGTTTCATCTACTCTTGCTTGAACAAATAGGTAAACTGATCGATGATTGTTTGAAGCTACTAAGACCTTATTTATAATATGTGGCAATTAAATATATTTTATTGCAAAGTACATTTTTTCCTATCATATTACTGCATGAAGATAGTGCTTTCATCTGTAGCACTAGTGCTTTAATTTCAAATTTATATAGCAACTACCATTTTCAAAACCCAGCATTACATTTGAAATCAAGGATTTGTAAGAATGGAGGAAACTCGATGTCCTTTAATAATAAATTTGTAACATGTCAACTCTAATTCCACATATACAAATACAACTTAGTGCAAATAAGCAGGATCATAATTGAAATCATGGAATTATAAGAATGGGAGGCAATTTGATATTCTTTAATAATATATTCATAGTTTATCAACACTAATAGAAACACGACCAAAGTGCAATCATTGAGCTCAATAAACATAAAGCAGTGCCTAAAAATAGATACTTACATGTATGAGTTTAGTTTCATTCTCCTGATTAAGAGCAGTAGCAAGCAAGCGTTTTAACTTTATTTCAGTTTTACTCGATCCCATTTCAAGCTCTGCACAATCCAGATGAGAAAGAATATGAAAAGTTTAGGTCAATATTTAGTGCCAACAAATTTCTAAACACAGTGTAATAAACATAATTGCATAAATATAAATAAAAAAAATCAAAGGACACATTGTAATTAAAGGAATTCTTAGTGAAAAGGCACCAGCTTAGTTATTTATATGGAGCCCTTTATTGTACTATATCAATCATCTCTCATAAGATTTATTCAACATAATATTGTAATGCAGATGGATTTCTTTATATTTTGGATATTCGGTTTATGAATCAGTTTGGCATGCTACAGTGGTATCAGAGCTTTGCTTTCTGACCTTGGCCATGCTCCTTATCAGACATTGTTTGATCCAACTCTTGGCCAACCCCTATTTTTTCAGAGTTTCTCTGTCTTCTTCAAAGTCTTTGACCAAAAGAACCAGCCCTTCACCATTTATAGGGAAAAGGAAAAAACCATGCAACTTCAAAGAAAAATCTTTCAACTACAAACTTGAAGAACAGAACCAGGAATTAGGAAGGATCCTGAACATAAATATTAGGAAATCCCCATTGAACAATGTTGCAGAAATACCAGGTCAAGCAAATTTGTAAAGGCAAAAACCACCTAAATAGAATTTCTACCTAAAGTCTATCAAACAACTGGACTGCTCAAAATTACAGTGGGTGGTCAGTCAACTCATACGACCACCAATAAGGTCTCATTTGCAAAACGCCAATGTCTAATGCATCGTTCAGCATACATTTCTGAGTACAGTCACCAACATTAAGAAGTGTGCCCGAAGAGCCTTGTCAATGAAGCCGATGAGAATTGTGGCATCTACACTCATGCATGTCACCACAACAGTGTTATTGTTGAGAATTTGGTAGGGCAGTGATTAATTCAAATTCTCTTCTTGATAATTACTTGTGAGCTGACTTCTTTTACTTATGTCTTCTCTTCTTAGCTTATTATGTCTTTCATCAAGTCAATTACCAAAACACAAGAGACACAAATTTAGGCTCTTCGAACCAGGGCCAAAACCTCTTCCTCTTGGAGAGGAAAACCCACAAGAAATTCTTCTTATAGACTTTCAGATGACAAGTACCATGACCATGACACAGACCCCTGACCTTTGTATGCCTCCAAGACCTTGTCACTGCTTCTTCATTGACTCCTTGAGCTGATCCTTCTTTCCTGCACCATTCTGCACTTTTCTGCACTAAGACTAGAGAGCTCGGTCTCTACTTGTATTCTTCCTTCTTTGACTGTATGAGATCCTTGCTTGTGATATCAGCACTGTGTTATAGACTATATTACCTTGTGCCTTCACTTAACCTTACTGACTGTACATACTTGTCTTATTTCCTTTCGATGAGCAGTCCAAACTATACTATAGTGATGCCCTTACACAGCCCTGTTGTCACACTTTACCACAGTCTCTTCTCGCACTTATAGCACACCCTTCACGCACTTTAACACTGTCCCTTCTCGCACTTTAACATAGTCATATATGACCAAAGTTGTTCCTGCAATCTTGTCCGCAAATCTCAGACCTATATCCGCACTTACCACAGTCCTTTCTTCATATTTGAACGCAGTCTTTACTTCGCACTTCTTGCTGATATGTATGACCATAGAGATCTCAGACTTTTCCTCACATTACTTCCTCAAACTTGTCTGAAGTTTTTTCTTCAAATGAACCACAGGCCATTCTTTATATAGTGTACTTCTTTCTGAGATTTAGGCTGACCTATCAATCTGTGTAAAGGCCGACTTGAGCAGGGGTATGGAAGCCGACTTATTTACTGTACATAGGCTGACTGGAGGAGGCACTTCAATGCTGATCTTGAGCCACATTCTGAGCCATGTCGTCAAGGCTTACATGACAAGGTCTTGAGGCATACTTCTTTGACTGAACTCTTCATATACATGACTCTTAATTAGTACATTTATGACAAGATGACAAATCCCTAAAAGACATCAAGAAGAAGTCTTTTGACCTATAATAAGAACCTTGCTCATGAAACCCATGAAGCAAGTATAACAAAAATACATTTTATTATCTTTGTCTTCTTCATTACATAAATACATAATTACATAGTCAATATGAAGACCGAACCTAGTTACACTTTCCAACAGTTATCAAGACCAGACTGAACCGGTCTGAACCAGCCAGCCCGACCGTTTTCATGCAAACACTGGTTTGGACCAGCGACTTGAACCGTTTTTGGCCGGCTCGATACCGAACTGGCCAATTCAGTACCGTTTCAGTAAAGCCGCATAGAACACAAGTGGGGCCTGTTTTGTTTATTTTCTTTTAATTTTTGTCTTGGCTAGGCACTAGGCCACAATCGATGCCTAATATTCAAGCCTATGGCCCTACTATTGCTATGCAATTCATGGTAATGTTAAATTCTTAAAGTAAAAATAACATTATTTTTACTTAAATTTTTAACATTACCATGAAATGACTCAGGATGTTTGAGAGTGGTTCCGACCTCATTGGATTTCATATGGAGAAATTAGAATTTTAGATCTCACTCAAAATCCAGTAGACTTAACAGTTTTTCAAGATTGGGGGAATTACAATGTTTCCATTGGATTTTGTCATGTATGAGGGTATCGAAGTAGCATTTAATCAAGAGCATCAAGCCTCTATGTACCTTGATGTTAGTGGCATTGTTTGTTGAACTCCTCTATCATGATCCTACTAAAAACATACCCATCATTCAAACAAAATCTTTAATTGACATGCTAAGCATTTTTTTATCTTATTTTAATGCTTAGAGAGTGATATTGATGACGAAGATCCCAATATAGGCAAAGATTTTGATGATATGTAGGTATTTGTTGTAGCATGAATATTTTTGGATGCTAGAGGCCATCTAGGTCTTGTTTTTTGAATATGAATTGCACTCGATGTTATTTTGGTTATGTGCACTCTTACATGCTTTATAAATGATAACTTTTGCTCATAACTTATCAAATGATAACTTTTGGTTAAGTGCACTCCGACTTATAAATGATAATTGTTCCTCAACCCTGTCGTGTCCCGAATCGGTTGTATCGGACATGATTCGGTGGGACACGTGTCCTCCGGATCGTGTCTGATCGTGTCCCATCAGGACACCATCATGTCCTGATCCTAGAACCCGATTTTTATGAGTGCCACGCGACCCATAAATGGTCGTTTTGGCCCATTTCAACTTCACATTTCACTCTTTTTTGATGTGGGTTTGTTGTAGGTGTGTGGGAGCGAAGAGAAAAGGGTGTGGGATCATTTTGGAGGCAATTTAAACAACATGTAAGTGCATTTTGTCTGTATTTTTTTTGCATTTTTATTACATCAGTTTGCATGTGCATTTTTTCTTTAATTTTTTACAACATTCATAGCTCAATCAAGGGCAGTAGGGAAGGGGCAAAGGAAGGGGAAGAATATCCCCATTGGAGATGCCCCTCCTGTTCCAATTTCATCAGGGTCTGCAAGTGTTCCCTCTATTGGAAGTGGGGCTGCAACAACAACTTCAAATGTTGAGGGAAGACAATAGCCTCAAGATAACAAATATCCCTTATGGAAATATGTCACAAGAGAGCGAGGGCTCAGCAGCAAAGGAGGAGGATGCAGCAGAGGAGAGCAGTGGTGACCATGATGATGACAGTGATGTTGATTTTGATGATGAGGATTGATGACTCATGAGCTACCTACTGCCTTGAGGTTGTAGTTGTTTTGTAGTTTCTATTTCTATTTTCCATTGGCATTTCTACTACCTATGTAACACATTTTGATTTTGATGACTTAATGAGAAAACTGCAATATCTTGTTTTTCTCCTATTGGATCATTGATGAATAAGTCACAATTGTATTGGTATGCATAATGTTACTTTGTAAAACTTACATCTAGATGAATATCTATGTTTGAATCAATGAATTTGTATCATGAATGAGAATTTGTGTAAGAAATATCTAATTTTTAATATATATATAATGTGTCCTCTTCCGGGGGGTCAACGTGTCTGTGTCCGACACTCGAATCCTCGTGTCCCGTGTCCCCGTGTCAGGTGACTTAGCTTTATACGTATATGATTGGAAAAAAATTGAGTTATAAGAGGTAAAAATAAAGAAAAATGAAGAGAAAATTTTCAATTCAAGGTTTAAGAGGGAAAGTGAAACCCTTGTATTCACTAATTATATAGAAGTAAGTTTTGGTTCTTGTTAGGAACAAAAATAAAAATAAAAGTATCATTTAAAAGTTTTAGACTTTAGTAATCATGGGAGCATCGACAAATGAAATGTTAAATCAAATCATAATGGAAATTGAGCAAACTATATGCTCATGCGATAAGGACCATCACTTCACACAAGAAGTGCAAATGATAAGAAAGAACATATAACTCAAAAATCGAAGAAAACAACGTACGACTTGCATGTCAAGCACCAAACATGTAATAGGCCTCTATTTAATTTACCAGGTTTTTAATTTTCAAAATTTAAATTTTATAATGACCTAGGATAATTTTTCCCTTAGGGTTTCTTAGAAACTAGGTTTTCTAATCAAATTTCTTTGCTTGCTCAGTAATGAAACAAGATTTCATTCAATAGTACAGCATATGAAATATAGTCCACGACTCCACGGTAAGTTACACTGTTCACTTCAGCAACATGTAATACAATATTCAATTCAATACAGTACCATGATTCAACCAATAAATATATTTGCCAACATTGCCAGTACAAGTTCCAAATTTAACAGAGATTGATCAACAGGCAAATGTACCTTATCTTCCTATCAATCGACCCAAACTGCCCTATACTGATTCGCAGACTAGAAGTAGTTACAACAGCTTGCAATTCCTTGCAAATTCCGGTATCAAAGGTATGTAAGTAGCCTCAGGAAAAACCCTAACTCTACTACAGAAAATTAATCAAGAGCCACTGAACTTCGAATTCAGGAATGAGGTTGAATTACCTCAGGATGATAGCTAAACTATTTAGGAGGATGACTGCATCTCTGTCTCATGGATTGCCCTGAATCTGCCTCCAAATTAACACAGAAAACCCTTCTGAAATCTATCTCAAATTATCCAACGCTGCCACAGAAAATGGTCAAACTATCTCAGTCCTGCCTCAGGATAACCCCAAACTCTACTAAAGGAATTGACCAAAATAACCCTCTGAATTCTGACTACAGTAAAGAAGGGGCCCTGCAGCCACTGTGGCTGTGACCCCTGCTGCTCCTGCAGCTAGGGGAGGCGGGGGCGGCGCGGGGCGGGGAGGCGGGGGCGGGCAAAGTGCCTTAGAACTGTCCCACGAAAATGCCAACTGATGTGCAATTCTATCCCCAAGAAAATCGTCTCTCACGGAGAATTAAGGAACCAAAACCCTCCTTAGAATAGTCTTCAACGAATTTGAGTTCTTGCCTTAGATGGATATTGAATGTTGCCTCAAAGAGGAGCAGATTTCAAACAATTAGATCCCACAGTTTGTCAATTTCCTCAAACCAAAGTTGCTTCTAATAACCTGTGACAGAACAAGAAAAATGGCAACTAGGTAGGGTGGGATCTGTTGAGAAATCTAGGGGCAGCTAGATTAGGTGATTTCTCTTACTTTAATAACTGCTTGTGATGTTCTATTACTTAACTTCATATAATTGATATTAGCTTCTTCTTTCACTTGATTATTATTAAGTTCTTATCATCAAACAGTTACCAAACTATGAAGATCAAAGAGACAAGAGGACACAAAATGTAGGCTGCTAGCCAGGGCCAAAACCTTTCCTCTTGAGAGGAAAACCAACAAGAATTCTTCTCTTCTTATAGAATGTTCAGATGACGAATTCCAAGACCTATGACCCTTGACAAAGACACATCCAAGACCAAGTCAAACCTTCCCTTGATGAGCTTCTCTTCCACAACGTCAACGTCAGTCAAATTTGCTTTCTAGTTGCTACAAATTTCTCCTTCAACCAAAAATCTCGGACCTGCAATTCTGACTACAATTGTCGTCTACTGCAAAAACCCTAGCTTGGCACGCATGAGAGAATAATGGTGAATTATTCCTTCTTACTTCTTCACTGGGATTAGTTCTCCTTCCTGGGCAATTCAGCTTGTATACTAGATTGATGTGACACCAAAATTTGACTTCTTGTAGTGACTACAATTCAACCTTGCAACAGGATTAGCCCTAGTTCTTTCACACGTGTGAGAGATTCTTCCCCAAAAACAGTCCTCAAACTTTTAATTCTTCTTCCTTGGAATATTCCTTTTCTTCGTTGGTTCTAAGACTCTTTTTCATTCCTTGATCGAACTTCTTGTGAGCTGAATGAATGTGTTCAAATGTGGTTGACTTCCATCTTATATATAGGCTTCTAGAGAGCCCTAATAGGCCAACTTGTCCTTTCATGTAAGCCAACTTGATGCAACAAGGTTGACTTGTCTTGGAGGGTGCCTTTTGACTTTACAAAAAAAATCTTTGACTTGATACATGATGCCCAAATGGGTCTTATACATATTACAATTGTTGAGAATTTGGAAGGCTAGTGATTAATTCAAATTCTCTTCTTGATAATTACTTGTGAGGTTACTTGAATTACTTATGTCTTCCCTTCATTAGCTTAATAAATCTTTCCTCGAGTCAATTATCAAAAGACACGAGACACAAGAATTAGGCTCCTAGAGCCAGGGCAAAACCTCTCCCTCTTGGAGAGGAAAACCCACGAGAAATTCTTCTTGTAGATTTTCAGATGACAAGTACCATGACCCAGAATTAGACCCCTGACCTATGTATGCATCCAAGACCTTGTCCTTACTTCTTTAATGTCCTTCCATGCTGATCCTTCTTTCCTTCACCAACTTGCATTGTTCTGCACCAGCACTTCCTTCGTATACAATTGAAACTTCAGTTACTTGAGATATATAAAAGTTGTAGTTGGGAACGTAAATCACAAATCTACTTTCCTACTTTCTCCCACTGTCTGATTGCTTCTTCTCTTTGCAAACCACTGTCCCAACTCTACATGAACTGGAGATGAATACCAATATCACCTTTTATCAACAGCTTCACTTTAGGATAGTCCACAAACTATCTTTAGACAGATCCACACTTCAATACTGCCCTTGAACTGACCTTGTCACATTGTAATTTCCTTAGGATTATCCGCACTTCCTTTGATACACAATCTGCACTTCTTTTCAGTAGACTGCAGCACCTTTTTTACTAAGATACCACAAGGAAGTATGTATCTTAACTAATCTGAAACTCTTCCAAAATAAGCAATGAAGTTGGTCCAAAATCCGCACTGAAAATCGTTCAAAAAGTCTACACTGAAGCTCAAAGATGACCGAAACTATGTGTACAAATGAACCGCAGAACAAGAGTATATATAGAGACAGTTTCATTGTCTTTAGGCCAACCATACTTTTTACATGTAGGTCGACTTGTCTAGCTGTTGGAAGGCCGACTTTAACACATCTTCTTAGCTTATCTTTCAGCGTACATTTGAGGGCTGACATAAGCTATTCTTCCATGGTTTCTTCGACAAGATCTTGGAGCATTTAGACTAGATTCTTCATACATATGACACCTAATTATCTTTATTCCTAGAAAACAAAAACCCTGATAGACATCAAGAAGAAGTCTATTTAGCCTATAATAAAATCTTGCTCATGAAACCCATGAAGCAAGTACAACAAATATACATTTAATTATCTTTGTCTTCTTCTTTACATAAATACATAATTACATAGTTAATATGAAGACCGATCCTAGTTACACTTTTCAACACTCCCTCTTAACTAGGGAGGTATTCATACAGGTACATGGTCACTTTCAAACTAAAGAATCTCATAAGAAGAATCAGATTGGTAATCACATTTGTATAGCATCATATCAACCAGCATTGTCCTAGTGCAAGGCCTTGACTAACAACCCCATCTCTCAACGAGACAATGGGCTACAATGTTGGCGAGACACATGACTTATAGACACCATAGCCATTGTCTCTCCAAGGTACATACTCCACCCAAGTGTTCCCACAATATGACCTTCTTGGATTATTCTTCTCTTGGGTAGCCAGCCCTCAAAGAATATCAATCCTCGACTACTCTTATCTTGAATGCCCTATGACATTCTCAAAGAGTATCAAATGCTAGATGATTACCCAATCCTCCATTGTCTTCCAAGTGAAGACCAGAATGATGTGTCTATCCATTCTCTCCACATGGCCTTCACTAAGACTTACGGTTGTTAGTCCTAGTCTAGTGCATGACACATGCATTAGAGAATCACATACGTCACTCCTCCTTAACTCAGGAAGGACATACTTCAAGTTTCTTCCAAGTAAGAAACTTACCACCAGGCTCCCTCTCAACCAGGATCCTGCAGCGGCAATGGTGAGACACCCAACTGCTCATGAAGAATTCCTCCCCTCGATGTCATGGATTTCAATATTGAGGAATCTTCAAACTTTGGCTTCATAAGGCCCAAATCATCCATCACTTTCAGTTACGAGTCATGTCAACCATCAAAAAGTGATTCATCAATCTTTCTCATCTGGTCCACCTTTATGCCATGTTGCTTTCCTTCGAATCATCTCCAAGGATCTTACATCCTTCCACATGATTAGCAACCCTGCATAAACTTATCCAGATAAACATATACATATGAATTTTTAAATCAAAAGTTACCTCAGTGATGATCTTTCACCATGACATCTTCTTGTAGGCATCAACATCGTCTATTCAGATTGACACATCTCCTAAAGATATGTCTTGTCAAGGGTCTTCTTCTTTACCAAACTTCTATCAGAGTCCACATATCCTCCCATGAGATCTCTTAGTAACATATTCTTGGCTTCCAGATGATAATTGCCTCTTGACATGGTTGCATTTCATGATCTCTTCCTTTCTGCACATTTTTCATTCCCAGGAACTTACAAATTTTCCATTTCCTCGTTCATATACAACCACCTCATATTCCATATGAGGATATATTATGTTGATTTCATCTGTCAGTGCACCAAGAGATCCTCCTCCATAGATCATACTTCTAAATATAGAATTCTATTACTAGCAACCATATGACATGACTTCACAGCATCAAGTGTCAGCATATAAATATATACATACCTCATACCCTTTTCATTTAAGTCATCATGTAGCAGTTTTAATAGAATGAAGAGCTTCATTCCCTTGGCCTGCTCCATCAATATGTCATCACAACCCCAGAATTCTGTAGCATGGAATTCTTGATGAAACCATTCTGCCTTATTTCTAATCAGCAAATTCATAGAGAACTTCATTAGAAAATGTCAGCACCAGTTTTCATGATGACCCTTGATCTTGATAACTGCCTTCCATCAGTATGATATCAGTGAGGTTTTCCAGGAGCTGTTTCATTGAGAGCCCCTACCATGCTTCGATCATGATGCTATAATATACATTGCTTCCTATCATACTATTTTACAACCAACAGAAGATGATCTCAATCATAGTGGAGATCCCTTGCTTCTTCTTTCTTAGATTTCTTAGCATCAGGTTCTTCTCTTATATCTGAGATATGGGCTTCTTCCTTTTTACTCTTGTCCTTTCTAAATTTAGCACAATCTCGTTTATAATGCCCAAGATCATTACATCGTAAGCATCGTACTTTGTCCATTGTCCACATTTCTTCTCTTATTCTGAGGACCAAATTTACTGAATCTTCCTTTCTTCCTGGACATGGTGGCAAAGGCTTGATTCCCTACACTTTATTCTGCTTTCAATCTTGATTCTTCTATCTTACCCAGACTTTGGAATGGCATGGCTTCTTCTCTCCCATCTATGCTTGAAGTGAAACCTCTCCATGCTTTCGGTAAAGCATTTTGTACCATAGTGAGTATTTCTCTATCAGACAATACTTCTCCCAACTTCAGTAGTTGATTTCATATTGCAAAAATCTCCATCAGATATGGAATTATTCCTTCCTTTGACATTCTCAATTTGTATATTTTTTGTCTCAGAGATATTATTTCCTTTGTAGAACCTTTCAAGAATAGTTCCACCAATTTATCATACATTTCTTTTGAGGATTCTAGCTTTGATACATAGGGAATGAGAAAGTCTTTTATGGATTCTATAAGAATCCTTTGGGCTCTTCTGTCTCCCTTCATGTATTTGATATATGCTAGAATGTCTTCTTTTGGAGGTTGAATTGTAGTTCCTTCTATGAAGCCCATAACTTCATTTTCAATTAGATTCAGATCTATCATTTTCTTCCATGCATAAAAGTTTGATGACCCAAACAATTTGTTGCTCTCTATACAATAAGTCATTTTGACAGATTTAGACAAAGTCATAGATACTTACTTGAGTAAGTGACTTTCTCCTTTAGCAGTTTCCTTGATGATGACGAAGAAGTTAGGAGCTTCTTCTAAGATAGAAATCTTCAATCTAGGTGATATTGGATCCCTGAAGGTATAGGATGTCATCAAAAGATGATGTCCTTTTCTAACAATGTCTTGAATGTAAATCTTTGATGGCAAAGATTATTTTCTTGAAGGGTTGTGCTGTCGCACAGAATGTCTAGACACTGCTACAACGGCTCAGATCGGGGGTTGTCACTATGATCCCCAATCTCTCTATTTAAGTTGTCTCCTTATACCAGACTAAGGGGGGATAGACCCTATGGAAATGGAATGAAGGAGAACTCGTTGGGAACCAACCAGTTCGAGAGACAGTTAAATGACCAAATACTTGTGAAAGATCTAGCAAGATTAAAGGATTCGATTGAATTTAAAAGACTGAAACCAGTGCCTTATGGACTCAACTATCCTGCTAAGGGAATTACAACCAAGTACTCAATGAGAAACTGATGTTATGCAATGTTAACTTGGAATGCAAAATTCAAGGAAAACGATTTGAAGGGGCGAGATGAAGCAAGCTTCGAAGATGAAAGGTGATGTTAAAAGCCTAAAGCACTTAGGTAATAAATAATATGATCCAACCACTAAGTACATAAGCGAGAGTGTCAATTATGAAGATGCCAAAATTATTCGATTAAAAGATATACAGATCCACAATAGAGCTCTCAAAATTAGATATCAATCACACTTACTTGAAAAGATTTCCCAAACATGAGTATTCAATAAACATCCAATAATTCAAGAAAATGAAACAAAAGTTAATTAAACATTAGGCAATTTTAATTGATAGAACACGTTCCAAAATTCAGATGCCAATGATCATCAAACCCAACTGAAACATATGAAATTTACTAACACTTAAATCTCAGTAATTATTCATCCAGATATACCATGAAAATTAGATGCTAAATAAACATTTCATCAAATAATTTATGGATTGAACGATATTCTAAAATAATGCAAATCCAATAAAATTTTAATTTTTTCCTATAGTTAAACTTGGGATATTTTCTTCAGCAAGATTTCAGATCTGAATTATAAATTGCAGCAATAATTTAAACCATAGATCAGCAAACAAACGATACCGGCACCGATGCCCAAAATGACTAAAAATAGTAAAAATTGTTGAACTTGAAGAAAAATCAATTTTTAGGGCTTGATTAAGAGAAATTTCAGATCTGATATTTTTATTTCAGCACTGAAACAATGACAGATCAGCAAAATAAAACTGCCCAAAATCGCTGCCAAATACTTCCAGAAATAGCAAAAATATATTAAAACTTGAAAATTTCAATTTTAAGGCTTTAAGAGAGTTTGATTCAGTAATTTTCAAAACTGATAAGTTTGTAATAGCAGTAAATTGATAACAGATCAGCCAACTGAAAATATTGAAAATGATCCCCACTATGTCTAAAAATAGTAAGTTTTGTCGAAAAAATTGAAAATTCAAATTTTTTAGACCTTATTTAGGATATGCATCAGAAATGTTCAGATCTGATTTTTCACAGTTATGCGGTAATTTCCAACAAGCTTTAAAGTCAGATCTAAGCAAAATTAAAGATGCCCAAATGGCCAAAATTTCTCAAAATGAATATTTTGTAATTCTAAACAATTTTGACCATATAAAATGTGTTTTTAGAGCTTAATTATTTGTGATTTACTTGTTGTAATAAAATTTGCAGAAAATAAGGGTTTAGAGATCAAACTCTTAACCCAAGGCTTTGAAGATCCCACCGTTGAAAATTCTTGAAATTTTGGCATAATGTTGTCACTTGAAAATTAGAATTTTGGAGACCAAAATCCTGTAAAAATAGCCTCAAAAGCCTATACGTCCTCAAGGGTCTAGATCTGGATCAGATCTGAAAATTTCCTAGGTTGATTTTTCAGATTTGTTCCTGCAAACAAATATTGAGCTCAGATCTTGCCCTCCAGGGTCTAGATCTGGCCTTAGATCTGAAGATTTCTTTGGTTGATTTTTCAGACCTATTCCTGCAAACAAATATTGAGCTCAGATCTTGCTCTCCAGGGTTTAGATCTTGCTCAAATCTGAAGATTTCCTTGGCTGATATTTCATATCTACTCCTGCACAAGTGAAAAAAGAAAAACCAAATACCTAATATGTACAATAATAGAGAAAATCCTAAAAACCCAAATGTTAGAATTCAAAATTATGTTACAAAATTTCAAATCTACACATGTAAATTACAGATCTATACAATATATTTACAGATCTATACACAAGAGTTGCAGATCTATCAGATCTGAGAAGCATAAGTCTGACTTCACTCCCAGATCTAAAGATCTAAGACTCTTACTAGCCAGATCTAACTTTAAATTCAAAAAAATTAAGATAATTTTTTTTATTTAGGCACAAGCTCTAGAAAGACCCTGCAAAAAATATTCTGTAAGATAACCTTAGAAATTAGGAAACAATGGACTTTTTCAAATTTTCTAAAATCTAAGAGTCGGCTGATCTAACTGAAGATTTCCCCAAATACTCAAATTTTGAATAATGATCTCTGCACACTTAGATCTGAATTTTAGACTAATAGAGATTTAAAAAATAGCCATGAGACCTTTCAGAAATATAGATAATTGATATTTCTGTCAAATCAAAAATGCAATTTAAGAAAACCCAGAAAACTGCACAAGATACTTATATGCAGATCAATCCATAAAGGCCATCAACCATCAAATGCCAATAAAAGTAGCAGAGTTTATAGACAATATCACCACATAGATTTGGAAAAAGAACACCAAAGTTTGTAACCCCAAGTCTTTATGCTTTATTGATCAAAAAATTACAAAAGCTTCTGAGAACAAGTGCACGATCCAAAGATCGGATGCAAATGACATACAAAGACCTGTAATTTATAAGATAAAATCTCTAACGGCTAGTTCAGTTGATCCATGTCAAAATAATCTCGACCATCGAAAAAGATTTAATTATCTTTTAATCTGGACCATTGAAATTATAACTTTGAGGAAATTCGAATTTATCATTTAATTCCATTTTAATTAAATCAAAAATAATATTTTTGAATTAATTACTTCAAAATTTTGACTTTGACTTAACCACCAAGGCCCAAGGGTCCAAAATTTCTTGAAATTTTCAATATTCCCTTGGCTTGGGACCTTTAAAATTTTATTTTTTAAGGACCCACGAATTTTGTCTATGAAGAATTTTAACTCACCTAGGACTTAAAATTAATTAAATTTCTGGCTTAGGATTTTTAATTTAAATTGGCCAAAAAATTTAATTAATTGACTGAGAGGGGATTTAATTATTTTTTCAACCCTCTTTACATAAGATAAATACATTTAAACACATAAAGGGGGATACCCATTCGCGATAGACCCTCAAATAACTACCCAATTCTGTGACTCAAAACATGATATAGTAGACACAATAGCTTGTAATAAAATAATCTAGCCAATTAGCTAGGATTATTCCCAAACTACTTTTACAAAGACTCGTAGAAAATACTAGGACTCGCTTAGCATCTTGATGACAAAATCCACCCTAACTTTGGGGTGAGGCTGAAGGGGAAAACTCTTCCGATCACTTGTGTCAAGAAACACAAATGAATCAATGAGATAAAAAACCTCCTAGGATAGAAATCATCACCAAAATACTAGGCATAGTGGTCTTACTTAGATCATTTACATTATAAACATGCAAAATGGGCTTACATCATTTATAAAACTGTCGATTGATGACAAAATCTGAATGGCATGAACACGTCGAACATGATGAATCCCATTTGAAAAAATAGGGGTGTACTGCTATGGAGTTGTTGACAAAGTGTGGTCAACAGATTGATCATTTGAATGAGATGAAAATAGCTTGAGAGTCTTCCTTGCAAATTGATTGACTTTTCCAAACTTTGATTTTTGCTTCCTGGAGTGTCTCTTTGTCAAGTAGCCCTTGGGTTCAGCACCTTAGCTCTAATACCATGTTGAGAATTTGGAGGGCTAGTGATTAATTCAAAATTCTCTTCTTGATAATTACTTGTGAGGTTACTTGAGTTACTTATGTCCTCCCTTTGTTAGCTTATTAAATCTTTCATCAAGTCAATTATCAAAAGACACGAGACACAAGTATTAGGCTCCTAGAGCCAAGGCAAAACCTCTCCCTCTTGGAGAGGAAAACCCATGAGAAATTCTTCTTATAGATTTTCGAATGACAAGTACCACGACCCAGAATTAGACCCTTGACCTATGTATGCATCGAAGACATTGTCCTTATTTCTTTGATGTCCTTCAATACTGATCCTTCTTTCCTTCACCAACTTGCATTGTTCTGCACCAGCACTTCCTTCGTATATAATTGAAACTTCAATTACTTGAGATATATATAAGATGTAATTGGGAGATTTACTTTCCTACTTTCTCCCATTGTCTGATCGCTTCTTCTCTTTGCAGAACACTGTCCCAACACTACATGAACTGGAGATCAATACCAATATCACCGTTTATCAGCAGCTTCACTTTAGGATAGTCTGCAAACCATCTTTAGACAAATCCGCACTTCAATATTGCCCTTGAACTGACCTTGTCACGCTGTAATTTCCTTAGGATTATCCGCACTTCCTTTGATACACAGTCCGCACTTCCTTTCAGTAGACCATAGCACCTTTTATACTAAGATGCCACAAGGAAGTATGTATCTTAACCAATCTGAAACTCGTCCAAAATACACACTGAAGCTAGTCCAAAATACGCACTGAAACTCGTTCAAAAAGTCCGCACTGAAACTAGTTCAAAAAGTCCGCACTGAAGCTCAAAGATGAACGAAAATTTATGTACAAATGAACCACAAAACTGGAGTATATATAGAGGCAGTTTCACTGTCTTTAGGCCGACCATACCTTTTACTTGTAGGCCGAATTCTCTAGCTGTTGGAAGGCCGACTTTAACACATCTTGTTAGCCTATCTTTCAGCGTAGATTTGAGCGATGACATAAGCTATTCTTCCATGGTTTCTTGGACAATATCTTGGAGCATTTAGACTAGATCCTTCATACATATGACACCTAATTATCTTTATTCCTAGAAAACAAAAACCCTAATAGACATCAAGAAGAAGTCTATTTATCTTATAATAAAATCTTGCTCATGAAACCCATGAAGCAAGTACAACAAATATACATTTTATTATCTTTGTCTTCTTCTTTACATAAATGCATAATTACATAGTCAATATGAAGACCGATCCTAGTTACACTTTTCAACAACAATGACTCAATGACAAAACCTAGAAGCACTCAATGGATGCTTGATCTACAAAAATGACATTGAGCATGAAACCGATGCTACAAATAATAGTAATAAAATTTATTTTTTCTCTTTTCACCAAATACATCAAATCATGATCACAATATACATTATGAAATCTGAACCTAGTTACACTTTTCAACACTCCCTCTTAACTAGGGATGTATTCATAATACATACAAGGTACTTGGACATTCTCATACTGAAGAATTCTCATAAGAAGAGTCAGATTGGTAAGCCATCTCATACGCTATCATATCAACTTATATTAGTGCATCTCATCATATCAACCAGCATTGCCATATAGCAAGGCCTTGACTAACAGCTCTATCTCTCCACAAGAATAGAGCACAATGTTGGGGCGACAATGACTAATAAACACATTCATCATTGTCTCTCAAGGCACATACCCCATCCAGATGTTTACAAGGTATGTCCTTCTAGAACCATTCTCATCTTGGATCAACACATCTTCATGGAATTTCCTCTTTGACTACTCTTACCTATTGGATTCCCTACTTCATCTTCAAAGAGTAATCAAATCAATCTCAGATGCTTACCCAATCCTCCATTCTTTCTTCATAACATGAAGACAAGAATGACATGTCTATCTCTCCCTCTTAACCAGAGAGGATTTTTTCATCCTATAAAAGGAATATACCCAAGCTCCCACTTAACGAGGGACTTGTTACTAGTAACATCTCTCTTAGGTGGAGATCATGGCACTATCAACTGCCTATAGGGATCTTTCTTTCTGCATCATGTCATGAACTTCAACTTTTTCATCATGGAGCCTTCTTCTTGTAGGGCATCAGCCACCATCTTCATCACTTCCTTCAATGAAACATCGCGTTGAATCAATAGTCATGTCATCCTTCTTTTCATCGGGAAGTGACCTTCTAGTCCACATCTGGCTATCCTTCTCTTTTCATCAAATACATCAAATCATGATTACAATAGACATTATGAAGTCCGAACTTAGTTACACTTTTCAACACTCCCTCTTAACTAGGGATGTATTCATAATACATACAAGGTACTTGGACATTCTCATACTGAAGAATTCTCATAAGAAGAGTCAGATTGGTAAGCCATCTCATACGCTATCATATAAGCTTATATCAGTGCATCTCATCACATCAACCAACATTTCCATATAGCAAGGCCTTGACTAACAGCTCTATCTCTCCACAAGAATAGAGCACAATGTTGGGGAGACAATGACTAATAAACACATTCATCGTTGTCTCTCAAGGCACATACCCCATCCGGACGTTTACAAGGTATGTCCTTCTAGAACCATTCCCATCTTGGATTAACACATCCTCGTGGAATTTCCTCTTTGACTACTCTTACCTATTGGATTCCCTACTTCATCCTCAAAGAGTAACCAAATCAATCTCAGATGCTTACCCAATCCTCCATTCTTTCTTCATAACATGAACACAAGAATGATGTATCTATCTCTCCCTCTTAACCAAGGAGGATTTTTTTCATCCTATAAAAGTAATATACCCAAGCTCCCTCTTAACAAGGGACTTGTTACTAGTACCATCTCTCTTAGGTGGAGATCATGGTACTATCAACTGCCTGTAGGGATCTTTCTTTCTACATTATGTCATGAACTTCAACATTTTCATCATGGAGACCCTTATAGGCCATCGACCACCTTCTTCATCACTTCCTTCAATGAAACATTGTGTTAAATCAATAGTCATGTCATCCTTCTTTTCATTAGGAAGTGACCTTCTAGTCCACATCTAGCTATCGTTCATACAGCTACCTCTTCCAAGTCAACAATCTCATGAGTGTTAGTTGTAGGTAACTTCTACAACCTTCTATCAGTATCCCTATTTCAACCCAACCAAATGTTTTTCAAAAATCAAAAATAACATCAAATCAAAGTTACCTTTTTTATGATGGCCTTTCGTCATTACATCAACTTCTTGCTATTTCAACATCCTGCAGATGCACGAATCCATCTCCAAAACATACATTATCAAGGTTTTCTTTCCCCAACATATCAAGGTCCTCATATCTTTCTCCATGGAGATGTCATAGCTAATCCTTCTAGTTATCAGATGTTGATAACTTATCTGATCTTAGATGCATCTTCTTGCGAACTCTTCTTTCACCTTTCTTCACAAATTTCTTCCTCAAGATCATTTATACATAGTTCCTTCATTATGGGAACCATAGTTGCCAACTGCCCCATATTCTTCATGAGGTCATATTATGTTGATTTCATCTCGTCAATACATGCCTTCATACTGTTTACATGCCTTCATACATCATTCTAATTGATGCAGGAGCATCAAAGCTAAATTTTTATTATTCCTTTATGTAATTTAGGGGGTGAGATATTTTAATTATTTATTTAATTATTTTGCTCATTTTTTATAAATTAGGAGAGAAAATATAAATGTGAGGATTATTGTAAATATTCCTTAAATAATTAAGGATATGAGTGGAGTTGAATTAGGTAGATAATCTAGGGATGAGGAATTCCATAAACGGGACTTAGTTGAGTCCACAAAAAGATAAATCTAATTTAGATTTTAAGTTGAGATTTGTGTGGAGGAAATTATGGAATGGAATAAATTATATTTATGTATAAATATGTAGCTTGTGAGGGTGAGAAAAGATAAGTGAAGAAGTGAGGAATACAAAGAGAGTAAGAGAAATGGTTTGAAGGGCCGAGAGCCAAGAGGCCGCCCATTGTAATATTTGACCAAAGAGTTTTTATGTTTTTATATCAGGATTTTATTTATGTGGCTCTCTTTCCTTCATATGAATTGTTTGAATTGAACATATTTGTGGTTTTAACGAAGAATTTAAATTTTGAAGGTAGCAAATGAGTCTTTTTACATGCTGGGATCTAATTTAACCCAGTATCCTGGCATCATTTGATATCGAAGCAAATGGTTAAGGGCCTCATTTTTTGTTGTACCTTTATTAATGTACTAGTGTCAAGATTTCTTGCGCAGAGGCGGAATCGAGTTTATGTTTTTCCCCTTGGAATTGTTTTTGAAATGGCACAGACGTGATCACTGAGTCGAGTGGGTTGGGTGAACATGTATGGCTCACTTATGGGAATGATTAGAGTTTGTGGTGGAGATGCCTCAAGATAGGATTAGAGTTTAGGTCAATTATTGGATTCATATCAACGGGTGCATTAGATACAAGCCACTGACATGAAGATCGTGAATCGAGGCGTTGCTTGGAGGCGTTGTTTAGAGGATCCGATCCATTGGTGTTGCTTAGGATCCATTCTGTCGGCATGAAGGAGACTGCGCAGAGCAGTTTACAGCGTTGAAAGCGGGTCGAGCGATGAAGTTATTGTGAAGGTACCTTTAATTGTGCGTTGAGCATATCATGGACCACTGCTCAAGAAAATTACATTCTATGGCCATGTGAGCTTCGTGGAGTTGATAAACGAATTGGATTGAATTGTGAGTGAGATAACAGTGGCCATTCATCCGATTACCATCTGTGGGATATTCACGTGGTCTGTGGATGTTTGAGCACAAAGGATCAATGGCTACAGTGATCGATCGAGCAAAGGTGTTAAATTTGGACAACTAGGTCCAAACTCCATGTTATGATGCTCAGATTAAGAGGCTAATATTTTTGTTGGATTCCTCTTTCGGAGAGGTGTAAAATCCATATATAATATGTCTTAATCCGATGAGCGGAACATTTATTTTGAATTTATTATTCATAATAAATTATATGTGCAGGTCGGCCTTAAGGTTTCACACCCCCAGCAGATGTGTCACACACCCCAATGATGGATATAAATACAGGCAAAGTTGGAGAGCATTTCATCACAACACAACACACATCTTCTTCTTTCATCTGATGTAGTACGAGCTCCTTAGAAGACATTTCCAGCCCACACGTGTGAAGAAGAAGGACAAATCTGTACGGCTGAGCTGAAGGACGAATTTCTGCAACTAGGGTTTTGCAAAAAGTTTGACCAGCGTTGACTTTGGTCAACGCATGGTCCGAATGGGCTGAAATTTGGTGAGAAGTTCGATTTTGGAAGGCCGTATTGTTTGGCACAGAAATCGAGGTCAAAGGGTTGACCAATCTGCTGCTGCGTTGACTTTTAGCTTGCTGCCCTGCGTTGACTTTTCTGGACAACGTTGACTTTTTTTGGAGTTGACTTGGGTTGACTCGTTTGCTGATTGGAGGACTGTTGTGACACATTCTGGGTTGGCTGACCAAGGAGACTTTGCTGGTTGAAGCATCCTGTTGACCGTCGTAACGCACCACCACATTTTTCCTGTTTCTGATTTGTCTTCTGTAAGATCCACTTATATGTTCTATCTGCATTTTACTTAACTATTTGTATGATTGCTGTGAGAAAAGTAAAGTTGCTCCAAGCATAGAACATCTACAAAAATTTACATGGTATCAGAGCTGAGGTGAAGACAAACTCTATCTTTAGCAATCACCACCGGAAGAAATGGGTTCCACAAGTCTTGAATTCAAGGAGAATGACAAGCTGACTTCCATGCCCGGAAGATGATATTAGATCTCAAATTGGAAGACCATGATCTCTTGGATCATGTGCTGGGTAAGATTCAAGAACCTCCATCCAATGCTACCGCTGCTGTTAGAAACAAGTATAAGAAGGGAGAGATCAAAGCAAAGCTGTTGATCAGGGAATCCATACATAAGAGCCTGGTTGCCTATATATCTGAACTAGGCACATCCAAGGAGATGTATGACAAATTGATCCTTATGTTCAAGGTAAACAATGTGACCCAAGTGCTATTCCTCAAGAACAAGTTGAAGAATATGAAGAAGGGTCGGGATGAGTCTATTCAAACTTACTTTCTGAAATTGACCGAAACAAGGAACAATCTTCTAGCTATTGGGGAGACAATAGCTGATCGTGAGATGGTTCTCACCGCACTTGGAGGACTTCCATATGAATGGCAAGTATTCACAACTACCATTCTCAACAATAATACCCTTCCTAACTTTGATGAGCTTCTGTCTAGATGTATGCAAGAAGAAACAAGGATGAAGGAATTCGATAATGACAGAAATGCTGCCTATGGTGCTCATTCTCGAAAGAAGAACTCTGGTGGTCCTAAGGACAAAGGAAGAACGAAGACTCAAGAAAAGAAGGGTAAATGTTTCACCTGCCATAGGCCTGGTCACTATGCTAGAGAATGCCCCTCAAGAAGGATTCTCCCGATAGTGATGATAACAACAACAACCGAAGGAATGGGAATCGAAGAAATGACAAATCCAAAGGAAAGAGGAAGGCTCACTTTGGTGGAAACAATCAACCTTCTAAAAGGTCTAGAAATCCCAGGTATGAGGAGTCTAATGTTGTTGATAAAAGAAATGAGTATATTCTTGTATCTGCTCTCTCAGCTGCATCTCCGCCCGACACTGTGGATGTCTGGCTAATCGATAGTGGTGCCTCAAGACACATCACCGGATTCAAGGAAGCACTTTCTGACATGGTTGAAAGGGATACTAATCTAGAAATTATCCTTGGGGATAATGCTACTTATCCCGTGAAAGGGACAGGGACTGTGACCCTCCACTTGTCTCAAGGACAAGTCCTACGTTTGCAAGATGTACTCTATGTACCTAAATTGAAGAAGAACCTTGTGTCTGTATCTGCCATCGAAGACAAAGGATTCAATGTAACTTTCTCTGATGGAAAGGTGCTCATGTGGAAGGAGAGCTTCAAGGAAGCTATCTCAATTGGTTTTAGAGTTGGTACACTCTACCAAGTTGGAGGGAGTCCGTTGGGAGCTATGACTTGTGATACTATCCGTCAAACCGAACTATGGCACCGAAGATTTGGACACCTTCATTACAAGGCCCTTCCCGAAGCTAGGAAGGTGGTGACAGGGATGCCTGACTTTGGAAACAATCATGAAGGTGTATGTAAGGGCTGTGCTAAAGGAAAACATACAAGGGGACCTTTACCCTCAAGTGTCACAAAGACATTTGATATATTGCAACTGGTCCATACTGATCTATCTGGTATGTTGCCCGTGACATCCCTGGGGGGATGTTCTTACTACATGACATTTACTGATGACTTCTCTCGCAAAACCTGGATATACTTCTTGAAGAAGAAGGATGAGGCTTTCATGTGGTTCTGTACCTTCAAAGCCTCTGTGGAAAATATGACCGGAAAGAAGATCAAGATTTTGAGGACCGACAATGGCACTGAATATGAGTCAAATGAGTTCAAAGACTTTTGCAGAGAAGCTGGCATTAAGAGGGAGACTACCACTGCATATACTCCTGAGCAGAATGGTGTTGCTGAACGCAAGAATAGGACTATTGTGGAAGCTGTCCGTGCCATGCTATGTGACCAGGGTCTACCGAAGTTTCTGTGGGGAGAAGCTGCAAATACTGCTGTGTACATTCAAAACCAATGCCCTCATTCCGCTTTGGACTCCAAAACTCCCGAAGAGGTTTTCTCTGGTAAGAAACCTGATGTCTCACATTCTAGAATTTTTGGATGTCCCGTCTATTTTCATGTGCCGAAAGAAAAAGAGAAGTAAGCTGGATGCTACTGGGAAGAAAGGAATGTTTGTGGGCTACAGTGAGACTTCTAAGGCATATAGAGTCTATGTACCTGGTCAAAGGGAAGTAGAGATAAGCCATGATGTCACTTTTGACGAAGATGCTTCCCTGAAGAAAGTGGTAGATCTTCCAAGATCTGGAGAAAATCATGAAGAAAGGCCTGGAAATCTGGAAGAACCGCAGGATGAGACAATGCCTGATATTGAAGGACCAATGGACCCTATCGATCCATCTCCTTCACTGGGAAAGAGACCATCATGGCTCAGGGACACCTTCGAAGATGCTAAGGGTCATGCTGCCCCAAGGGGGACATTCCGAGAAAGCAAGAAGCCGTGTAGATACCAAGGGTATCTAGCTGCCATGAGTACTATTGTACAATCTGAACCTGGATCTTTTGAGGAAGCCGTAAAGCATCAAGTCTAGAAGGATGCTATGCACAAAGAATATGAGTCCATAATGAAGAATGATGTCTGGGATGTGGTCCCGAGACCGAAGGACAAATCTGTTGTCACCGCTAAATGGCTCTACAAGATCAAACATGGATCTGATGGGAGTGCTGAAAAGTTTAAGGCAATGTTTGTTGCCCGTGGCTTCTCTCAAAAGGAAGGAATTGACTATGACGATATATTTGCACCTGTGGCACGATATACCACCATCCGATCAATCATAGCCCTTGCTGCTACGCAAGGATGGAGTCTTCATCAGATGGATGTCAAGACCACTTTTCTGCATGGTGCAATAAAGGAAGAGGTGTATGTAGAACAACCTCTGGGATTTGAAGTTCAGGATCGAGACACTCATGTCTGCAAGTTGAAGAAAGCCCTCTATGGGTTAAAGCAAGCACCCAGAGCTTGGTACGAGAGGATGGATAGTTACTTGATGAAGCTGGGCTTCACTCGAAGTAACGCTGATCCGAACCTTTACTTCAAGGTTGTGCAGGGGAAGCCTCTCATTCTAGTGCTGTATGTGGACGACCTCTTCCTGACAGGTGCTGACCCTCTCATTCATCAATGTAAGAGGGAGCTCGCTGCTGAGTTCGAGATGAAGGACCTAGGACCGATGCACTACTTCCTAGGCCTGGAGGTCTGGCAGAGACCTGGAGAGATTTTCCTTTCTCAAGGAAAATACATTGTGAAGCTTCTGGAAAGATTTGGAATGGTGGACTGTAAGTCCGTGTCGACACCGATGGAACTCAACTTTAAGAAGTTGAGTGGCAGCGCTGCTGGGCCTATCTTCGCCAATCCTACTGAGTATCGTCAACTCATAGGAGCTTTGATGTTCTTAGTGAACACCCGACCAGATATATGTTTTGCAGTGAACACTTTGAGTCAACAGATGGTTGAGCCTCATCACTTTCACTGGGTTGGTGCCAAGAATCTTTTGAGATATCTTCAGGGCACGATAAACCATGGGCTGAGATACACTGCCGGGAGTGTGATACTCCGTGGATATACTGATGCCGATTGGGCTGGCAGTGTGGTGGATCGTAAGAGCACATCTGGATGCTGCTTCAATCTTGGTTCTACTTCGATCTCATGGATGAGCAGGAAGCAGAAGTCGGTGGCTTTGAACACCGCGGAGGCCGAATACATTGCTGCTAGTATGGCCTGTTGTGAAGCAGTTTGGTTGCGGAAGCTCTTTAGTGAGCTGTTTGGACATGTGCTAGATACCACTGTGATACTCTGTGATAATCAGAGTGGATTCGTATGACTGAGAATCCTGTGTTCCACGACTGATCCAAGCATATTGATATCAGGTACCACTTTATCCGGGATATGGTACAGCGAGGCGCCGTAAGGCTCGATCATATAGGAACTAATGAGCAAGTCGCGGATATTCTCACTAAGCCCCTGGGGAAGGTCAAGTTCCTAACCTTCCGTGAGAGTCTTGGTGTCGTGGAAAGACCCTATGATGTGGGTCCTGTTGGACGATGAGCTCTGGGAACTCTGGGGGGCTTTGGGGATAGCTTCTCGGAGCTATAAGCACTCATAATGCTTCTGCCCCACCTTTGTGATTATTGAGCTGGTTCGCCTCTCATTTATCTGTGCCCCGTATGCATCCTACCCATTGAGTTCAGGGCTCATGGGAAGTACCTCTCATTTGGCCAATGAGGTGGGAAAAGCTAGAGACTATTAGCAAAGACTGATGGACGCATCAGAGATTGCCGTACTCTCTATCTAGGATGGCACGGTCCAACCACTTGATCTGGGATCAAGTTTAGTGAGGTCTGGGACCTCTGCCTGACTTCGGGTCAGATGAACCAACTTTGAGTTGGTTGGATACTCTTTATGAGTTTGATAGAGGTTTCGAACCTCTGGACTGATTATGTCAGTCGGGGGGATGATGTCTTTGTGACTGACCCACTTTTGTTCTGAAATAAAGAGGCCAGCAAAGCAAGTTACGGCGGGATGACGCACGATGTTTGATTGCACCGATGGGATGGAGTTCTCCCTAGTTGAGAGGGAGTGTTAAATTTGGACAACTAGGTCCAAACTCCATGTTGTGATGCTCAGATTAAGTGGCTAATATTTTTGTTGGATTCCTCTTTCGGAGAGGTGTAAAATCCATATAATATATATCTTAATCCGATGAGCAGAACATTTATTCTTCTTTCATCCGATGCAGTACGAGCCTTTAGAAGACATTTCCTACACCTGAAGAAGAAGGACAAATCTCGTATTTAACAGGTCAAGGACGGCAGCTAGGTTTGGTGAAAGCTTGGACTAAATAAGTGACTTTGGTCAACGCATGGTCCGAATGGGCTGAAATTTGGTGAGAAGTTCGATTTTGGAAGGCCGTACTGTTTGGCACAGAAATCGAGGTCAAAGGGTTGACCAATCTACTGTTGCGTTGACTTTTAGCTTGCTGCCCTGCGTTGACTTTTTTGGACAACGTTGACTTTTTTGGAGTTGACTTGGGTTGATTCGTTTGCTGATTGGAGGACTGTTGTGACACATTCTGGGTTGGCTGACCAAGGAGACTTTGCTGGTTGAAGCATCCTGTTGACCGCCGTAACGCACCACCACATTTTTCTGTTTCTGGTTTGTCTTCTATAAGATCCACTTATATGTTCTATCTGCATTTTACTTAACTATTTGTATGATTGCTGTGAGAAAAGTAAAGCTGCTCCAAGCATAGAACATCTACAAAAATTTACAAAAGGTCATGGGATCGATTGAGCAAAGCTTGTGGAGAAGCGCGTTTGGGAACTAGAGAGGAGGAAACGGTGAAGGAGGGCCACACCATTGACACCATGAATACTGTAAGAGGTAGCCACTTTAAGACTTCAATGCAACAGAGTTTGATTGGAGAAATTTTTCCACGCGGAGGTCCAATATATTGAATCTATAAGTATCAAATGCATTTTTGAAGATGCCATCCTGAAGGCGGTGCCATGTTGAGGATGCCGAATTCTGAACAGGAAGGGACACCAAACAATACCTGTTGTTAGTAGCTATCATCACCCTCTGAAGGCTCCTTTGATATCGTGAGATGGGCAGCAAGGGAAATTTAAGCAGTGGATCCAGTGCATGAGGAAGAAATCAGATTTTAAAATCTGACACGCAACAGCGACGAAGAAGTTGCCTCAAATTCATGAGACTATCGATTGGCTGGAACGACCTTTGGTGACAGAATTGTGTTGTGGGATTAACTTCTTCAAAGTTGCAGAAGCATCAATTTATTTAATAGTGTTGGAGATCTGTGCAGGTATAAGCATATGGTGATGAGCAGCACACATGGGAACGCAACGTGCGACATGGCATACGTGCCACAGGCGTTAAGTTGGGTGACTGCGAGCTCATGCGACCGAGGGGGTGAAATCTGGTAAGTAGTAAAACCTTTATTGTAGACGGAGTCCACGGCATTGAACCCAACCCAACGTTTACACCATGGCTATTAACGTCATAGCACTCTTTTTTAATAGCAACATTTCCATCGTGGCTTGAAAGGTTCCGTGTCACATTTGTTAGTGGCGTTGGTTCCAAAATCGAAACTGAGTTGAAGTTTGTGAATGGATTCCAATTGCAACTTTTAATTATGTTATTATTATATATGATAACAATAGTCCTTTAAGGATCCATTGATTATTGGTGAAGTGAAATTTACATAAAGCGGAAATATTCATCATCATTGTATTAAGTAAACCGGAAGTTGGAATTGCATACTAAGTGATGAGGATACATCAATTCAATCATGAAGAAGAGTAAACCTGGGCCTCAGTAGAATTGAATATTTCGTTATAACAAAATGTAAAGTGGAAATTGTGTTTCCGACATCATTTTTGGGAGCCAGTCGTATCAAGGCACTTAAAAAGGCATGTGTGGGGCTTGTGGAAGAGGTGCAGCTCCAGCGGAACATTCAAGGTATGGATCCAGTATTTCCACAGTACAATCTTCCAGCATAAGAAAAGGTCATTGGGATTGATCGGGTAAAGTTTTTTGAAAAAAATTCATGTACATTTTTTTTGGGGGAATGTAATCTTGAAAGGATATTCAATTATATTAAGATTTCATGTTTTCAAAGCAAGAAATTGAAATTGAAGAGATTGAGATGAGGGAACTTGACCAACTAAGAGGGGAGATTGTGCGTACTTTGAAGGTTTCTAACATTATTTGCTGGGAAAAGATTTATGTTAGAAAATTGCTAGGAACAAATTTATTTGCTGGGGAGAGATTGTTAGAGAATGGACCTTGCACATTCAAAGTAAATCTGTGGAAGCTTGAATGTATTCCTAAAAGGATACGCAAGAGAAGGGTTGGATCATTTCAACCACAAGAAGATTCAAGGTGAAGAGATGTGAATTGATGTACTATTTATAATGTGCAATTGTATGATGCATAAAAGTGCAGGGAAAATGTTTGCATTAAAATGACGAGCTTATGGTATGAAAGGCATGCAAATGTTCATAGTGACAAAGACGGCACAGAAGAGTGGAATCCAGGGAATTGAGATTGCGAAGAGGTGGTTTGTTAAAAACCTTGATGGGAACATACAGTATGATACATCATTTCGAGAATATATTTTTGAATGTTGGAAATTGAATGGTTTATTTATTTTCACCATAAAATAAATCTTGGGAAAGTGAAATGCATTTCAAGTTAAAGACTTCAGCATCATGTGAAATGATAATGAGAAACTGATGATCTTTCATAAGAATGAAGTATGGAAGAGAGTGAAGATTTTATATCCTAAAAATGTATTAGGGGTGTATGTTTGTTGGAGGATGGTATAACTTGAATTAAGTCAAAATATCCACTATCATAATTATTGGGGCAAAGCCTTGAAGTCAAAACAGATGATAGAGTCAAAAGAAAGTTTGGATAGTTTGAGTTAAGATTGAGTATTTTCATCCAAGATGAAGAATTGGTATAAGTCTGAAGTCAAAGAGTCGTAAGCTAAGTAAAAAAACTCTGAATGTAATGGGGTGCATGATCGGCAGAGCCCGACACCCAAAGAATTTGGTCATTGTAACACATGAGTTACTAAAGTGTTGTTTGCAGCAAAGTGAAGCAAGAGGGTTGCCAGATATTGATTTCAATACAGAGAATCGAAAGAGGTCAAGCGCAGGAGGAAAGCTTGCATTGTTGAATGGCAAGTGTGAGGACTTGCTGAAAAGAGGATTGAATGAAACCCACATGTGAACAGATGAAGTTCACAAAGGACGAGAAGATGACTATTGATAGTCATTTCAGAAGACCTGATGAAGACCACAGCAGAAGGAAGAAGAAGGAAAATGCCAAGGTAAGTGGCATATGTGAATAGTTGACAGATGAAGAGTACGAACGAGAGAAGGCTGAGATGACAATTCACCTTGAATTGTTAATGGAATTGCTGCAGAAAAATGTGAAAGACCAGACACATGGTTGGACCATGAGGAAGAAGGTAAAGTGGCAGAGACTACACGCAAAGAGGGGAAAGCAGGTAAACATATAGTTGGCAGAAGCGCTGAGGAAGCTCGAGCAGATGATGAGGTGTGAAGAACTCAGAGAGGCTGAGTTGAAAATGGAAATTCCATTTGTGGACCAGAACAGGGTGAAATTCTGGGTGAAGAGATCAATGAGGAAGATCTCATGAACTATTGGGATAGTTCTGAAGAATCTGAAGATGTATTGTCGAGAGAAGCAGATGAGGCTATGAACCCTTGTATTTTTAAATCTCACAGTTTATGTATGTTTGCAAGATGTGCGAAAGATGGTGAACAGTCTGGTGAAACTGTCACAGAGGAGAATGAAACTCTTGAGGTGGAGTCTGATGGAGAATGCCTTTCAGAGGAGGAAAGTACTGAATTGTTGCAGCGGGAAGAAATCATAAATGAATTCTTGGTTGAGGTAAGTCAGCCAGTTGAAGTTGTTATGGAGCAGGAGCATAAAGGAAATGCCGAAGAGATATTCCAAGGAGGTAAACAAATGTATTTGTTTAGTGAATTCGCTGAGGGACTTTTAGAATGTGATGGAACAGAAACAAGGACAACTCAGGAAGATTACCAAAAGAAGAATGAAGCAGGGAAGGAAAGTTGTGATGAAGTGCTAGAAAGATTTCATATGGAAATCGAGTTCTTGGAACGATGGCTTAAGGAACCTGAGGGAGAAGTAAAGATTGCAGAACCTGATCCAAAAGAAATTGCAGTTACTATGCATGATAGGGATGAAATGTTTTTAACATTTATAGAGTTGAATGAATGTTATAACTTTTCAGATAATAATGTAACTGTAGGTACAGAAAATGACATTAACAGATATGATGTTGAAATCAGAGAAATTGAGCAGAAATTATTTGGCATTAGGATGGAAGATCAGAAACAGCAAGAAATTTATGTCCGTAGAGACATAAAGGAGACAAAAATATTGATCCAACAGGATAAAGATGGAAGCAGCTAGCAGTTCAAAACAGAATCTATTGAAGTCCAGAAAGTCGATGATGGGAGATTGGTGCTTGAAGCATCAAAAGAGGCCGAAAGGTCTTATCTTTTTAAAACTAACAGTTTGTTGGTGAATGCAAGTACAACACTGGACGAGAAAGTTGTTGCTATAAAAGCAATCAGAGACTATAGTTGTAATCAAGAAGGAGTTCTTGATTATTCTTCATTGCAGAAAGTTGAGTGTTCAGCTCAGTTAGAGACAAAAGGATTCGACAAAGAGGAGTTACTCCAAGGAATTGGCGAAAGAAAGTTTTGGAGAAGCCGATGGAATCCGATTGACAGAGTGAGTGATGAGTTACCAAATCGAGTTGATACTTCAAAGGACCAGCGGCAAAACAGAGTTTGGAATCCTGGAGGGAGCAAGTCATCAAGACTTGTGGCTGTCGCATTGTTACAGAAAAGCGACAGACCTCGAAGACAGGAGTCTATGAAAACTTCTCTACATGGGGAGTCTGATGCAGGAGCATCAAAGCTAAATTTTTATTATTCCTTTATGTAATTTAGAGGGTGAGATATTTTAATTATTTATTTAATTATTTTGCTCATTTTTAATAAATTAAGAGAGAAAATATAAATGTGAGGATTATTGTAAATATTCCTTCAATAATTAAGGATATGAGTGGAGTTGAATTAGGTAGATAATCTAGGAATGAGGAATTCCATAAACGAGACTTAGTTGAGTCCAAAACAAGATAAATCTAATTTAAATTTTAAATTGAGATTTGTGTGGAGGAAATTATGGAATGGAATAAATTTTATTTATGTATAAATATGTAGCTTGTGAGGGGAAGAAAAGACAAGTGAGGAAGTGAGGAAGTGAGGAATACAGAGAGAGTAAGAGAAATGGTTTGAAGGGTCGAGAGCCAAGAGGTCGCCCATTGTAATATTTGGCCAAAGAGTTTTTATTTTTTTATATCAGTATCTTATTTATGTGGCTCTCTTTCCTTCATATGAATTGTTTGAATTGAACATATTTGTGGTTTTAACGAAGAATTTTAATTTCGAAGGTAGCACATGAGTCTTTTTACATGTTGGGATCTGATTTAACCCAGTATCCTGGCATCACTAATGGAAGAGTTTCTTCTTCTTTCATCGTGCTCATGAGATAGATCGTTTTACCCATTCTATATGACGACATGACTTATCTATTAAATATATACATACCTCTTCCTTCTATTAGTCATCTAGACTTCCTTTCAGCAACTTCCTTTCCTGTTTGAAGATGAAAGTACTTCAACCATAATGCACTCCTTTGTCACCATACCTTCATCCTTCTAACCAGTGGATCCCACACAAGGTGGAATTTAGACACTTGCTTCTTCTAAGTAGAGGTGAAGCTTCTAATGATGATTCCACTGGAGGATCTTGATGATCCTCATTCTGCAAATGCTTCTTCCTAACGATGATGATGTATTATGATCTCTTTATCTTTTATCTTGCTGGATGTCTTACTTCAACCATATATACTGCTAGTTCCTTTATATCATGATGATTGCTTCAATCATGTAGGTTCCTACTTCAGCTATCCTTCCATGCTTCTATGATGATGTCATTTATATTTCTACTATAATGCATCCTATTATGTTGGAGATGCTTCTCTTTTTACTTGTTAACTTCTATGTACATGAAAATGTGTGAGACCACCTAGTAGTGGAGGTTAATAACTTCTTCCTTCTTTGACTTCTTTTCGTGTTCTTCTTATACTTCTTCAGTGGCATGGGCTTCATTTCTTTCCTTTCTCTTCTTGTTGTCCTTCTTGAGTTTAGGACAATTTCTTTTGAAATTCCCATATTCATTGCACTCATGGCATTGGATCTTTGACATATCAATTCTCTAGTGAATCTTCTTTCGAGGCTCAAATTTTCCTTTCTTCCTTGTTGATGATGCATATGCTTGAGTTTGATCATTTTACCCAACATTTTTTTTGCCATTAATCCAGATTCTTCAATTTTTGCATAATGACCACAAATCACTAAATGGAGTGGTTTCCTTCTTCCCATAAATGCTTGACACAAAGTTGCCCCATTCATCAGGTAGTGCATTGAGCATTATGGTGGTCATCTCTCGATCAGACATTACTTCTCCAAGTTCTTGTAGTTGGTCTCTAATTTCAGATACCTTCAAGAAATATGAAGCTATCCCTTCTTCCCTTAATATTTTCATCTTATATAGTTCAATTCTCAAAGACATGATTTCTCCTGTAGTGCTCACAGAAAACAACTCCACCAATTTGTCATAGATCTCCTTCGTTGTCTTCAACTTTGCAACATAAGGGATGAGAGAATCCTTGATTGACTTTATGAGGATCCTTTGAACCCTTATTTCTCCTTTCATGAACTTTGATAGAGCTTGAGATTGCTCTTGTGGTGGTCTGGTGATTGATCCCGTGACATATTGACTAACTTCATTCCCATGAGAATTAAATCAATTATCTTCTTCCATGCAAGATACTTTGAGGTCCCGGCGAATTTATTGTTCTCCTTGCAAAATGAAATCATTTGGTTTGTAGATATAAAAATATAGAATACTTACTTGTCAAGTGAAGATGTTCCTTTGAAAATGATATCCTCAACTTGATGCCTTCTTGATGATGTTGACAATACAAGATGCCTCCTTGATGAAGATGTCTTCTACTAGATGTTGAGAGATGTCTTTCTTCAAGTATGCTTGAAATGTGATCCTTTCTTCAATGAGAGGAAGATCACCTTGATTTCTTTGATGATGATGACAATGTTGCTTCTTGCTTCCTTTGAATGTAGAAATGTAGAGTGTGGAGACTTCAAGTGTAGAATCCTTCTTTGAATGGACGTAAGGTCTTTAAGGTCTTCTTCTTCTTGTGATGATGTCATCCTTGTCCTTGTGATGTGATGGATGGTCCTTCTAGATGCCTTGACTATCCTTAATGATATCCTTGTGCTCGGCCCTTATGTATCCTTCTTCAATGATGTGATCTTCAAGTTGCCTCTTCTTCTTGTTGTAGTCACCTTAGCTCTAATACCATGTTGAGAAATTTAAGGGCAGCTAGATTAGGTGATTTCTTTTACTTTGATAGCTGCTTGTGATGTTCTTTTACTAAACTTGATATAATTGATATTAGCTTCTTTCACTTGATTATTATTATGTTCTTATCATCAAACAACTACCAATTTATGAAGATCAAAGAGACAAGAGGACACAAAATATACGCTGCAAGTTAGGGCCAAAACCTCTCCTTTTGAGAGGAAAACCCACAAGAATTCTTCTCTTCTTATAGAATGTTCAGATGACAAATTCCAGGGCCTATGACCATTCACAAAGACCCCTCCAAGACCAAGTCAAACCTTCCTTTGATGAGCTTCTCTTCCACAAAGTAAACACCAATCAAATTTGCTTTCTAGTTGCTACAACTTTCTCCTTCAACCAAAAATCTCAGACCTGCAATTCTGACTGCAATTTTCAGCCACTGTTGAAACCATAGATTAGCACATGTGAGAGAATAATGGTGAATTATTCATTTTCCTTCTTCGTTGGGATTAGTTTTCCTTGGCAATTCAGCTTGGTGAATTATTCCTTCTTCCTTCTTCGCTAGGATTAGTTCTCCTTGGCAATCTAGCTTCTATACTAGACTGATGTGACACAAAAATTCGGCTTCTTGTAGTGACTGCAATTCGGCCTTGCTGCAACAGAAGTAGCCCTAATTCTTCCACATGTGTGAGACATTCTTCCCCAAAAACAGTCCTTAAACTTCAGATTCTTCTTCCTTGGAATCTTCCTTTTCTTCGTTGGTTCTAGGGCTCTTATTCTTTCCTTGATCGAACTTCTTGTGAGTTGAATGAATGTGTTCAAATCTCATAGGTTTCTGGAGAGCCCTAATAGGCTGACTTGATGCAACAAGGATGACTTGTCTTGGAGGGTGCCTTTTGACTTTACAATAAATTTCTTTGACTTGATACATGATGCCCATGTTGAAATATGTAACTAGGTTCAATCTTCATAATGACATATGTAATCATGATTTTATGTATTTGATGTAAAGAGAAAAATAAATTTATTATTGTCATTCTTGAGGCATGGGTTTCATGCTCAAGGGAAATTTATTTATAGGTCAAGCACCCATTGAGTGCTTCTAGGGCTTGTCATTGAATCTACAAGTCAATTGAGTCATTGTCATGTATGGAAGACTCTTTTGGGAATGTTACATATTGTAAAGAAATTTATTTGAGTCATAAAAGACCCTCCAAGACTTTGTCAACGAGCTGCAACAAGTTAGCCTCATGGAGGCAATTCGTACCCTGTAGAAAGCCTATATATAAGAAGGAACTCAACCTCATTTGGACACACTTCCAAGCAATGGGAAGAAGCAAGGAGTTCGATCTTAAAGAAAAAGAAGCCTTGAAAAGCAAGCGAAGTTTAAGAAGGAAGCTGGAATCGAAGTTTTTGGGTCTCTCTCTCTCTTATATGCAACGAAATTCTAAAGCTGCTAGGTCGAAATTCTGAAGCTGTGTCAAAACTGTGAAGCTACAAGGTCGAAACTATGAAGTTGCTTCTAGGTCAAAGATGTGAAGTTGCATCTAGGTCGAAGTTGTGAAGTTGCATCAAGGTCGAAATTGTGAAGCTGCTTCTAGGTCGAACTTGTGAAGCTGCAACTAGGTCAAAACTATGAAGTTGCATCAAGGTCGAAGCTATGAAGCTGCATCAAGGTCGAAGTTGTGAAGTTGCTAAGTCGAAGTTGCAGAAATTTTTGGGGGTCGAAGTTGCTAGAGAAGTTGTTGGAAGGTCAAAGTGTGTTACAGGAAGCTGTGTAAGGAAAGCTCATTAAGAAGGTCTTGGAGGGGTCTTTGTGAAGGGTCATAAGTCTTGGAATTCGTCATTTGAATTCTTATAAGAAGAGAAGAGTTCTTGTGGGTTTTCCTTTCAAAAGGAGAGGTTTTGGCCCTGGTTGATAGCCTATATCTTGTGTCCTCTTGTCTCATTGTTCTTTATTGTTTGGTAGTTGTTTGATGGAAGAGAACACTAAATATAATCAAGTGAAAGAAGAAGCAAATTAAGTTAAGCAAAAACACACCACAAGCAGTTATCAAAGAAGAGAAATCACCTAATTTAGCTGCCCCTAGATTTCTCAACATGGAATCAGAGCTAAGGTGACAAGACAAGGAAAGGCAACTTATAGAAGGACCATCAAAAGGAATATCAAGAAAGTTCAAGGCATCAAAGAGGACATCAAACCATCAAGAACAGATACATAAGAGTCGAGCAATCTAAGGAGCACCAAGAAGGACTACCCATCTCATCTCAAGGATCACACCATCTACAAGCACTAACAATAACAAGACCTCAAATATTATACTTTCAAGAAGAACCCTACCTCCACTCAAAGAAAGAAGGACTACATAAGTTTTCACATTCTAAGGAAGCAAGAAGAAGTGTTGACATCATCTTTAAAGACATCAAGGTGATCTCCCTCATATTGAAGCAAGAAGAAGAACATCTCTAGAATAAGAAGTATTGTCATCTTCAAGGAAGCATTGTCATCATCAACCATCATCAAAATCAAGAAAGGCATCAAGTTGAAGATATCATCATCAAAGAGCATCTTCACTTGACAAGTAAGTATCCTTATATCTATGTCTTAATCTACTATCAAATGACTTCATTATGCAAGGAAAGCGATAAATTGGTTGGGTCATCAAATTTCCCTTGCATGGAAGAAGAGGGCAGATTTGATCCTCATAGAAAATGAAGTCATTGGACATGTTAAGGGTTCAATCATTGAACCACCAAAAGAAGAAGCTCAATCTCTAGCAAAATATATGAAAGGAGAAATAAGGACTCAAAGAATCCTTATAGAATCAATCAAGGATTCCCTCATCCCTTATGTAGCGAAGTTGGAGAATTCAAAAGAAATCTATGACAAGTTGGTAGAATTTTTCTCTGTAAGCACTGCAAGATAAGTTATATCTTTGAGAACCGAGCTATACAAGATGAAGGTATCAAGGGAAGAAGGGATAGCCTCATATCTTATGAGGGTGTCACAAATAAAAGACCAATTGCAAGAGTTAGTGGAAATAATGTCCGACAAAGAAATGACTATCGTAGTGCTCAATGCACTACCTAATGAATGGGGCAACTTTGTATCAAGCATCTATGGAAAGAAGGAAGCCACCCCATTCAATGAAATCTGGTCATTATGCAAGATTGAAGAAACAAGGTTGAAGGCAAAAAGTGATGTAGGACCAAATGAACAAGTTCAAGCATTTGCTGCCATGACTAGGAGAAAAGGAAAGTTTGGGAAGTTTGGTCTTCAGAAAAAGAAGAAGATCGATATGTCAAAGAACCAATGCTATGGTTGTCAGGAATATGGGCATTTCAAGAGAGATTGTCCTAAACTCAAGAAGGACAACAAGAAAAGGAAAGAAAGGAATGAAGCCCATGTCACCGAAGAAGTGGAAGAACCTGAGAAGAAGAAATTAAAGGAGGAAGTGAAAGTTCTCTGCTATGACTGAGATAATCTCCTTCACTTAGTTCTTTTCAATTTTGTAAAAGACAGCTATCATGGTAGGAAGCATTGTGAGTATGATAAGAAGCATTGTATTAGAAGATGGCATCATATTAGAAGCATACGATAGAAGCAAGAGCTCATGACATTATTATAAAAGCTTGAAAGGATAGCTGAAGTAGAAGTCTACATGGTTGTAGTAGTCATCATGCTAGAAAGGAAGTAACTCATGTTAACCTCATTGAAAGCATGAAAAGGTAGTATATATGGTTGGAATAAAGTCATCAAGCATGATAGAAGATAGAAAGAATTCATCATACATCATCATCATTAGGAAGGAGCATTTGCAAGATGAGAATAATCAAGATCCTCCGATGGAATCTTCATTAGAAGGTTCACCTCTACTTGGAAGAAGCATGTGTCTCGCTGATAATTCCACCTTGTGTGGGATCCATTGTTTAGAAGGATGATTGTATGATAACAAAGGAGTGCAGCATGTCAAGATGGTTGAAGTACTTTTTAGCAAGGAAAGGAAGTCTAGATGACTAAAAGGAGAAAATAGGTATCTACATATTTGATAGATTAAGTCATCATCAATGATCATATAGTTGTGGATAGCATGGTTGAATGCTCTATCTCATGAAAATGATCAAAGGAGAAGGATCTCTTCCTTTGAAAAGATGCATGAAGACATATGTCTTGAACTAGTTCATATATTGATAAGATGAAATCAACATAATATGACCTCAAATGAAATATGAGGTGGTTGACAAGATGAAGGAACTATGTATAGAAGTTCCTGGGGAGCAATATGTGAAGAAAGGAAGAAGAGTTTGTGAAAGATGCAACTATAGTGACATAAGATAAGATAAGTGATCAACATTCAATGACTAGAAGAATTGGCTAAGGACATCTACTTAGAGAAGATATGAAGACCTTGATAAAGTTTGTAAAGGAAGGAGACCCTTGACATTTAGAGTCTTGGAGATGTGTTTAGGAATGTGCAGGATGTTGACGTTGCAAGCAAGCAAATGTCATGATGAAAGGCCATCATAAAAGGTAACTTTGATTTTATGTTCATTTTGATTTTTGAACAACAGTTGGTTCAGTTGAAACAAGGCTACCAAAAGGGAGTTTTAGATGTCCCCTACAACTCATACTCATGGGAATGGATGGAAGATCCTGAAAGAAACATGACTTGGAAGAGGTAGTTATATGAAGAAAAGCCAGATGTGGACTAGAAGATCACTTTCCGATGAAGAGAAGGATGACATGACTATTGGTTCAACCTTATGATTCGTTGAAGGAAAGTGATGAATGGTTGATTCCCTACGACGAAAATCTAGAAGATAAAGGCTCCATAATGAAGAAGATAAAGTTCATGACATCGAAAGGAGGAGCCCTACAAGCAGCTGATAATACCATGATCTCCACCAAAGAGCAGATAGTTGGTGTTGATAACAAGTCCCTAGTTAATAGGGAGCTTGGACAAGTCCCTAGATAAGAGGGAACTTGGGTATATTCCTTTTATAGGAATGAGTATATCTTCCCTAGTTAAGGGGGAGAGATAGACAGATCATTCTTGTCTTCATATTGTGAAGAAAGAATGGAGGATTGGGTAAGCATCTGATATTGATTCTAATACTCTTTGAGAATGTGGTAGAGCATCCACTAGGTAAGAGTAGTCGAAGAGGAAATTCCTTGAGGATGTGTTATTCCAAGATAGGAATTGTCCTAAAAGGACATACCCTATGAACACACGGGTGGGATATGTGCCTTGAGAGACAATGATGATGGTGTCTATCAATCATTGGACTCGCCAACATTGTGCTCTGATCTTGTGGAGAGATAGAGTTGTTAGTCAAGGCCTTGCTATGTGACAATTTTGGTTGGTATGATGAGATTATCTGGTATAAGCTAATAAGATAGCTTATGAGATGGCTACCAATCCGACTCTTATTATGAGAATTCTTCAGTTTGAGAATGTCCAAGTACCTTGTATGGATTATGAATACCTCCCTAGTTAAGAGGGAGTGTTGAAATATGTAACTAGGTTACGTCTTCATAACGACATATGTATTTGATGTAAAGAGAAATAAATTTATTATTGTCATTCTTGAGGCGTGGGTTTCATGAGCAAGGGAAATTTATTTATAGGTAAAGCACCCATTGAGTGCTTCTAAGGCTTATCATTGTGTCTACAAGTCAATTGAGTCATTGTCATGTATGGAAGACCCTCTTGGGAATGTTACATATTCTAAAGAAATTTATTCAAGTCATAAAAGACCCTCCAAGACATTGTCAACGAGCTGCAACAAGTCGTCCTACATGGAAGATCAAGTCGGCCTCATGGAGGCAATTCGTACATATATAAGAAGGAACTCGACCTCATTTGGACACACTTCCAAGCAATGTGAAGAAGCAAGAAGAAGTTCGATCTTAAAGAAGAAAAAGCCTTAAAAAGAAAGCAAAGTTTAAGAAGGAAGTTGGAATCGAATTTTTTGGGTCTCTCTCTCTCTCTCTCATATGCAACAAAATTCTGAAGCTACTAGGTCGAAATTCTGAAGCTGCAAGGTCGAAACTGTGAAGTTCCTTCTAGGTCAAAGTTGTGAAGTTGCATCCAGGTCGAAGATGTGAAGTTGAATGAAGGTCGAAGTTGTGAAGTTCCTTCTAGGTCTAAGTTGTGAAGCTGCAACAACGCCAAAATTGTGAAGTTGCATCAAGTTCGAAGCTATGAAGTTGCATCAAAGTCGAAGTTGTGAAGCTTCTAGGTCGAAATTGTAGAAATTATTGGGGGTCGAAGTTGCCAGAGAAGTTGTTGGAAGGTCAAAGTGTGTTACAGGAAGTTGTGTAAGGAAATCTCATCAAGAAGGAAGGTTGAATTGGTCTTGGAGGGGTCTTTGTCAAGGGTCATAGGTCTTGGAATTCGTCATTTGAAGTTTTATAAGAAGAGAAGAGTTCTTGTGGGTTTCCTCTCAAAAGGAGAGGTTTTGGCCCTGGTTGATAGCCTACATCTTGTGTCCTCTTGTCTCATTATTCTGTATTGTTTGGTAGTTGTTTAATGGAAGAGAGCATTAATTATAATTAAGTGAAAGAAGAAGCAAATTAAGTTAAATAAAAACACACAAGCAGTTATCAAAGAAGAGAAATCACCTAATTTAGTTTCCCCTATATTTCTCAACAACCCAAATGGGTCTTATACATATTACAATGACTCAATTGACTCAATGACAAAACCTAGAAGCACTCAACGGGTGCATGACCTACAAAAATGACCTTGAGCATGAAATCCATGCTACAAATAATAATAATAATAATAAAAAAAAAAATTATCTTTTCATCAAATACATCAAATCATGATTACATTAGACATTATGAAGACCAAACCTAGTTACACTTTTCAACAGGAACACCTCCACCGAAACTAGTCAAATGAGGAAAGGAGTCTTAAAACCCTTGCCTCTGTCTCAAGAAAACAGAGACAAATTGGTCCAATCCAATGATGATAATATGACTCCAAATCTCCTCTATTTATAGATTTCTCCATGGGCTCCCAAATGTGGGAGATTGTGGGTGCAACCCCCCATTTTTGGGTTTTATGCCCCAGCTACCCTAAAACTTGACCCTTGTTGCCCAAATATTGGGAATTATGGGATTTTCCTCTTTATCCAAGACTATCCAAGCAATGGCAAATCTAGGTGTCACAAAATTTGCCCTTCCAAAAGCTCTTCTTCAGTCTTTGCAAATTCCTTCCTTCGATTTTATTGCCTAATAATTACCATGCCGACAGGGATCATCATCCTGCCATAGTTGTTGTTTTTACTTGTTTTATCATAGCTGAATCATGGGCAAAAGATATAGATGTATGTTGTTGTTTATGCTCCTTCTCTCAGCATAGCAACAGTCTTGACAAATAGTTTGTTGGTGGATCCACCCTCCCTTTAGTAGTAAAACCTTTGCAATATTTCCCACATGTTTCCCATGCTTTGTTGTTGTCTCCTATACCCTTGAATGTGGCTTATTTCCATTTTTTGGAGTGTGGTTTTGTAGGCATGGTTGGCCATTGAAAATCTTCAACCCTGTGTGGGAGAAAATCCATCAAATTGCGAAGGTTCAGTGGCAACAATTTCCCTTACAATCTTGTCGTCGTTTGCCTTTAACAAGAATGATTTGGCAGTCTTCATAATGACTTCATGACCTTGCAGTGGGTTGAAAATCATCTTATTTCCATGGATCATATCTTCCCTTCTTGTAATTTTGGTCACCCCTAGATGTCTTTTTATTGTTGGGCACCTTTTTCCATGTCCCTTGAAGCGCCCCTCATAACCAGTGTGACCTGTGCTTCTTCCCTTAAGCTTTTGGAGTGGTCTGCGACTACAATATGCTCTTCTTTGTGGCCCCTATTTTTACTAGCAATCTGTTCTATACACATTGTTGTATAGTTCGTGAGCTGAGGGTGAGTGACTTCAGTTGGTTTGTCATGTGTAGTTCTAACGAGCTACTCCTTGAGTGTAGATTTGGGAACAAAATATATCTCGTCTTCATAGAAGATAATCTCGTTTTCCACCTTGTGCCTGCCATCACGAATGAGTTCGTCCAATATTTTGCAAGAAAATGTATTCTTGGAGTACTCTACTAAGAGATGTGCTCTCCAATCTCTCAAGAATGTGTCATGTTCCGCAGTTTCTTAATACCTAGCCTCATTAGATTGTAAGTTATTACTTGTAGTTCTACAAGCTGACATGCAAGTGACTTCGCCTTGTTTGGGTATGACCTCCATTTGTTGTGTTCTTACAACTTGGGGACCACCATTGGTCATGCCTCTTAGCACTACCTTGCTACCCTTTGGGTCTTGGAATTCCATTTCCATTGATTGGTAGTTTATTACAAACCTCCCTAGCGAGTACAACCATTGTGCTTCGAGCACCACGTAAGTATATGCCAATTCTATCACATAAAAATCATCTATAAGTGTATACTTACCTAATGTGACACTCAAACATGGAACTACCTGAGTGCATGTCATATGATTTCCATCAACTACCCTCACTTCGAAGCCCCCAAATTCTTGGGCAGGGATGCCTCTCCTTACCACCACACCTACATCAATAAAGTTGTATGTTGTTCCACCATCTATCAATGTTATAATTCGTTGCCCTTGTATAGCACCCTTGGTTTTGAAGGTGTGATAGTTAGGGACTCTTGAGAGAGTGGAGATAGTACCTCCTTCAATCCTCGAAAGTGGCTTCTTGGTTACTTTCAGGGGTGGTGCTTCTTCATAAATGCTAGGCTCCTTGCTTGGCAGATATATTGTATCACCCTCATTGTCACTATTGAACAATACTTCAATGTAGTGAATTCTTCCCTTTCCCAAACATCGGTGACTAGATTCCCATGGATCTTTGCAAGTGAAACAAAGCTTCTATCTTCTAAGATAGTTTCGATTTTCATCATCCAATCGATCCTTTGTAGTTTCGTCGCTTGGAAATACCCTCTTGCCCTTATCTTTAAATGGGACTTGTGGTATGGGTGGAATCTTCACCTTTGGTGCTACACTGCCCATATCTCGAGTCTTCTTGAAGGCGTCTTGTAGGGTTGCGAGACTGAATGCCTTAACCCAACCTTGTAGGGGTTTGGATAATCCCTCTATGAAGAGCATGATTAGTATTTCTTCAGATATGTCTGCCACCATGACTGAGGTTCGTTCAAATTACATCATATAGTCTCCGTGCGATCCTGTCTATTTGAGTTGTTCGAGCTCTCTGAAGTGTATATCCAAGTTTCTCGAATCAAATCGATCTATCAGCCTTTATGTAAAGTCTACATAAGAAGTTATGTTTGCATGCCCCAACATAACCAGTCCATGATACCACCATTTGTGTGCTTCTCCCTCCAAATGTAGTGCGGCAAATTAGATAGCGTATGATTCCTACAAGTGATTAAGTCGGATATAGGTGTCCAATTTTTGCACCCAAGCCCTTGCTAAGAATTTTGATGACCCATCAAAAGAATGGATGGACAATTTTCCCACCTTGCGCATCAAATCCTGATTTCGTTGTTCCCTGGGTCTATTTTGGTATTTGATGTCGCTGAATTCTTGAAAAGAAAGAGTTGCTTGTGTATTTTCCTCTAGTGTGGCATAATCCTATAAGTACTCACTAAAGAGTCCACCCTGCTCTGTTTCTCCTTGGGTTCTAGGTGATTGATTATCTACAAATTTAGGAAGGGTCTATGGTTACTTCCATTGGCTTCCCTAGCATTATTCTGTGCAAAAGTATTGATGGGGCCTAGATTATGACTACTACCCCCTTCAGTACTATCCTTGTTACCAATATTCAATTTATCTGCATTATTACCAGCAATGTTTGAATTCCCCGTGAGCTAGGCAATTAGTTATGCTAATTGTAGTTGTCCTTCAAGTATTACATGTAAGCTAAGTCACCTGATACGGGGATACGGGGATACTAGGATTCGAAGAATCGGATATGGGTACGTTGACCCTGGAACAGGATACTTCTGGGATACGGTACGTTATATATTATTTTATTAAATATATATATATATATTTTAAATATATATATATATATATATATATTAAAAATTAGATATTTTTTACACAAATTCATACTTAATTCATTGATTTAAACATAGATTTATCTATCATCTTAGATAGTCAACGTTTTGTTTGAGTGATGGGTACATTTTTAGTAGGGTCATGATAGAGGAGTTTGACAACCAATGTCACTAACATCAAGGTACATAGAGGGATTGGTGCTCTTGATTAAATACGAGTTCCATACCCTAATACATGACAAAATTCGATGGAAACTCTTGAAATCCTGAAAAACTGATAAGTCTGTTGGATTTTGAATGAGATCTAAAATTCTACTTTCTCCATATGAAATCCAATGAGGTCGGAACCACTCTCAAACATCCTGAGTCATTTCATGGTAATGTTAAAAATTTAAGTAAAAGGATGTAAATGAAGATTAAGGAGAATGTCACTTTTACTTCAAGAATTTAACATTACCATGAATCACATATAAATACTAGGGCCATAGGCTTGATGCTCTTTGCTGAAAAATCCTCCTCAATTAATGAAAAACAATGAGCAAAAGCCCCCCTTTATAATAAAAAACAACGCTTTTTTGAACCCGCGGGCCCGGCTGTATCCGATTTTACGAGATACGACGTATTCAAATGGGGTACGGTCGGGATATGTCGTACCCCATTCGGATACGCTGTATCCATTGAATTGGGGCAGAATCTCGTACGTATACGTACCCGATACGGGGATTCGGGATTCGTGGCCCTTTTAGGCGAATCCGGTTACTTAGCATGTAAGAGATCCATGGAATTCGGTCCTCCTCGTTCTTCCCTATCCCCCATGGTTGCACTGCGGTTAGCCTAATTCATTCTAACTGTAACGTTACTTGTATCCACCGGAAGCATACAAGGCGGCTTATACACTCACAAGCTGGCACGCTTCCAACTCTGATACCACTGTAATGTCCTAGGATAATTTTTCCCTTAGGGTTTTTTAGAAACTAAGTTTTCTAATAGAATTAATTTACTTGCTTAGTAATGAAGCAATAGTTCATTCAATAGTACATCATGTGTTAATTTTAGATTGTAAAATTTCAGTCCCCACTCCGGTTATCAGTTTTCCCTTATCACTCCATGCATTTAATGTTAAATCCAAGCATGATAAAAACACTAAAATCTGGAAATGACATTTATTTCTGAAAACACAAATTTGGAGATTTTACTACTGTTGGAAAATGCAGAAATAAATACACAGTAAAAATATAACAGCCACACATAGAAAATGACATAGTGACTTTTGGTCAATGTGACCCTGGAAAAACCCCCTACAACTCTTGGGGAAAAGTAGTTTGAGAGCTCTTCTTTATTTCTAAAAACCTTCTACAGAGAAACTGAAATACACAGAAAAAATCCAGCATTCACAAAATACAACTTATCTCGATTTATGTGCATAAACTCCACCTCGAAAATCATGCCACAACAAAACAGAAAACAGAAATAAATCTACAGCATTAAATGTTGTACAATTGCCTCGGGATTCGTGCCCAGAAAATCTGTGTATGGTCATACAGACTGTACAGTAGTCCTCAAAATTTGTGCCCAATTGCCTCAAAAATCGCACCCAAGTGTGCCTCGAAATTTGTGCCTTCAGCTTTTGTCCCTCTTCCTCGAAATATGTGTCGTACTCCATTGGAAAACGTGCCAAATGTTGTTGTACGGATTTCTGTCTTAGAATGCGTGCCAATAAATGATGTTGTTCAGACTGCTATAAATGCTTCATTGCTGCTCTCCTTCACTTCCTCCATGCTCAGAAATTTTCTCTTTGCTCTCTCTTGCCTTTTCTCTCAAATGCTCATGAAAGAATGAATGTGATATTTTCTCTTCTTCTCTCCTTTTACCCTAAATGACTTTTTAGGCAACCCTAAGATCTAATGGCTCAGATTCATTTAGATCAAAGGATGAGAATAAATGTGCATTTAATTCTCACTTTCTATTTTTTAACTCACCCACTTAAATAAAGACCCACTTAGCCTTTTATTTCCAGTCACTTTTTCACTTTCTAATTCTTCATTGACTTTAATAAAGTCACTTTAAAATTAGAATGTAACTTTATCACTTATAAAGTCACTTTTAAATTAAACTGATTTTACCACTTATAAAGTCACTTTAGGAGAAGAAGTACAATAGAGTGGACACTTTTCCCTAGGCCAAAGATCAAAGCCATGGGGAACCACTTGTCCTCTGGTACCCAAAATTTAACACTCCCTCTTACCGAGGAAAGTGTTCATCACCACTCCCATCTTGTCTCTGAAGTAGACATGTTTTCCCTGTGGTAAGGCTTTGGTGAAGATGTCTGCTACCTTCTCATTTGTGGAGATGTACTCAAGCTTGATTGCTCCCTTTTGGACATAGTCTCCAATGAAGTGATACTTGATCCCAATATGCTTTGACCTGTCATGAAAAACTAGATTCTCCGTGAGATTTATGCAACTCTGATTATCGCAGTAAATCACAGAAGGTCTCTGTTATCACGAAATTGTACTTGATTGGCTGCTCATCAATCAACTCAATGTAACTCTTTCAAACCACTTGCAACTAGAAATTAGCCTCTCCAGTCTAAGAGGGCTCTCTCAATTTATCTAATGATTTGCTCAATTAGGTTTAAATCAGATGGCTAACTCTGTGAGTATCTTAATGTATTTGATTGCAGGTGAAAAAAGGGATAGATTTCACTACCATTGGGCTCATGGAGTCAGTAAGAAGGAATTCAGTGACAAATGAATCTACTTGTGGAAGCTGAGGCTTATATTGTTTCAATGGAAGGACAATACTAACACACAGAAAGATTCAGGAATTGTGTCTTGGTTTTGTATGATTGCAGGTTGGAATATGTTACTTGTGACTACTACTATTGTAAACAGGTTATGATCAGTAATAGACAGTGGCTGTGGGCTTTCTTCTTCACCTGAGATTCATTTGATGTTTTCATGAACATTGTCCTATGTATCTTGCTATTTTATGTCAATATATTAATGTTTGATTACTCAGAATTCGTGTTTCTCATGCTCCGACTTCCTTCAAAAATTAAACTATTGAATATCTTTCTCAATATCCTGCTTTCAATATCTTAATGTTCATTACTCAGAATTCATGTTTCTCATGCTCTGATTTCCTTTGAACATTTATCTATTGAGTAGATTCTGTATGTGTTCTCCTTTCATTTAAATATCTACATGCCTCAGCTTCCACAAGGAGAGCCTTTGTCACTGAGATCCCTAGCACTGACTCCATAGCCCAATGGCAGCAAGCCTACATTTTTCAACCTGCAATCATACAAAACCAAAACACAATTCCTAGAGTTAGCCATCTAGTTTTATTCCTATTGAAAATCATAAATCCCCTTTGAAAGAGCCCTCTCAAACTGAAGAGGCTAATCTTCAATTAGAAGTGGTTTGAAAGAGTTACATTGAGTTGATTGATGAGCAGCCAATCAGATCAATTTGGTGATAACAATCTCAATGCCTAACCAAATAGACCAAACAACATCTTGCGAAGCCAAATGGCCTCACAACTAGCCAAACTAGCAACCATATACTCTGCCTCAGTTGAGCTCAATGCAACTGACTGTTGTTTCCGGCTAAACCACGACACAATTGCCAAACCCAACCCAAAACAGCACCCTGAAGTACTCTTCCTGTCTGAAGCACAACCTGCCCAATCTGAATTTGTGTACCCTGCCAGTCTCACTCCATCACCCTGTCTATAGTCCAGACCATAATCCACAGTACCCTGCAAGTAATGAAGAATGTGTTTTGCAGCCACCCAATGCACTCTCTTGGGCTCACACATGAACCGACTCATAGTGTTAACAGCAAAACATGTATCTGGTCGAGTGTTGACCAAATACATCAATGAACCAATCAAATGTTTGTATAATGTCGGATCCACCAACTCGAAATCAGAAGCGTGAAGCTTCTTCCAGTTAGTGATCATAGGTGTAGACATGGGTTTGCAGTCCTCCATGTGAGATCTGCTAAGAATATCCACGGTGTACTTCCCCTGTCCCAGGTAGAAATGCCCCTCCTCCTGCCACACCTCCAAACCCAGAAAATAATGCATCAAGCTGATATCCTTCATCTCAAACTCTGAAGCAAGACCTCTCTTGCAGCCCTTAATGAGTCTCTCTGCTCCAGTGATGACCAAGTCATCAACATATAACACCAAAATGAAAGGCTCCTTGCCTACCACAATGAAGTATAGGTTCAGATCAGCCTCACTCTTAGTGAAACCCAACTGCTGCAAGTAAGTATTAATCCTCGAATACCAAGCTCTCGGAGCTTGCTTCAGGCCATAGAGTGCCTTTTTCAATCTGCATACATGGGTCTCTCGCCCATGCATCTCAAAGCCCTGCAGCTTCTCAATATAAACTTCCTCCTGAATGAAGCCATTGAGAAAGGTGGTCTTCACATCCATCTGGCAGATCTTCCAACCCATCTTTGCTGCAATCGATATAATGGAGCAAATAGATGTATACCGAACCACGAGAGCGAAGGTCTCCTCATAGTCAACTCCCTCTACTTGTGAGAACCCTCTCACCACAAACTGAGCCTTGAACTTCTCTATGTTGCCATCTGCAGCATGCTTTATCTTGCAGAGCCATCTGGAAGTAACAACTGATTTACCTTCAGGCCTAGGCACTACCTCCCAAACATCGTTCGTCATAATAGAAGAATACTCCTCCATCATGGCCTCTCTCCAGACCTGCTGGCTAGCTGCCTCTTCATAACTAGAAGGCTCAGAGTCAACAATGCTTGTTACCAATGACATGTAACTACAAAACTGCTCAGGTGGTCTACTCTCTCTGACTTGTCTCTTTGGCCCAGCAACTGATGTGGCATCACACAAGGTGTCTTGAAGCCACTTGGGCTTCCTCTTCCCTGAGCCTCCTTCTTCCATCGAAGTGAAAGAACCCTCATCATCATTAGAAGCCTGAACTCCTGAAGGCCTGCCAACTGACCTCACACCTGTACCTGTGCCTGTAGAAGCTGAAGTACCATGCGAGTTGTCCATCAGTGGACTATCTTGTGAACTGCTCTGCGGACTACCCTGCATGCTGCCCGAAGATCCCCTCACCTAACTCTGAGAGCCACTGCTCACTGACGGACCTGACACTATAATAGATGTACCTCCTGATCCTTGACCTCCTGCACACTGTGCACTGGATCCCTGTCAGTGGCTTAGTTGCTGCTAAGTCTCTGGTGACTCTAGATAATGTAACTCCCATGACCTCCTAAAAGCTCTCTCCTCCTCAAACTTTACATTCCGCCTAACAACCACTTTCCTCTTCGCAGGAATGTAAATCTAGTAAGCTTTTGAGGTCTCGCTATAACCCACAAACATGCCCTTGTCTGCAGTAAGTTCTAGCTTGGTCCTTTTCTCCTTGGGGACATAGGAATATGTAAGGCACCCAAAGATACGAAAGTGCCCAACATCAGGCTTCTTCCCTGTGAAATCCTCCTCAGGAGTCACATTTCCCAAGGCATAATGTGGACTCCTGTTCCGCAAGTAAACAGTAGTGTTGCAGGCCTCTGCCCACAAAAATAAAGGGGACCCCTGATCGTGAAGCATGGCTTTGGCAGCCCCTACAATGGGATGTTCTTCCTCTCTGACACCTCGTTCTGCTGGGGGTTGTAAGGAACAATGAACTCCCTCTTAATGCCTGCCTCAGCACAAAAATCCAAAAACTCACCAAGAGTATACTCACCTCCATTGTCTGACCTAAGTACCTTGATCTTCCCGCCTATCTGGGTCTCCACAAGAGCTTTGAACTCTTGAAACCGCTTGAAGATCTCACTCTTGGTCTTCAAGAAATAAATCCAAGTCTTCCTGGAGTGGTCATCAATGAATAAGACATAATACTCAAAGCCACTCAAGGATACATGAGACATCTAACCACTCACATCAGAATGAATCAAGTCAAGGATCCCTGTCGTCCTGTGTTCACTGCTGGGAAAAGGGGCTTTTGCAAACTTCCCCATCGCACATCCTCTGCATACATCAAGGTGATCAGAACTGAAATCTGGCACACCAATGGTGATCTCCCACAATGTCCTCAAGGCTCCATGATACATGTGACCCATCCTGTGATGCCAAATCTCACACAACTTTGAACTGTTAGGTCTGTTGTCAATCTTGTCTCAAGTACTGCTACTCAATGCCATCAGGGGCTGGAATGAGAACTTGTACACCTTAGCATGGCACACTCCAATCACTCTAGCTGAAGCAGCTGGAGCTCCCCTAGGATATATGAGCACCTACCCACTCCTGAACAACACCTCATACCCTTTGTCCACAAATGTTGAAACAGATATCAAGTTCTTCTTCATTCCAGGCACATATAGAACATCTGACACTTTCAAGGAAGGTTTGGGTTCGCTATCAAATGTCAATGTTCCCACACCGATTGCTCTAACAATGTTGTCATCACCAAGTACTACCTCCATATCAGTATCCCTCTCTGATAGCTCTAAGAAGTACTCCTTGACTCCTATCATATGACGAGAAGCACCACTGTCAACATACCAAATACCAAAAGATGCTCTGCTAGTAGAGGAGAGTGCACACTCCCTCTGAACCTGTATGGCAAGTGATACTGCACTGGACGACTCACAAGCTATGAATCCAAACTCTTGATCAAAGCTCTCTGAGAAGCCCTCTATCTCTGCAGAAGTTGCCATGGTTTTCTCTTTCTCTTTCTTATTTTTCTTCTATGGACACGCAACAGCATAGTGTCCCATCTTTTGACAATTCCAACATTTGACTTTCGAATAGTCCTTTTCTTTGTTCTGTTGCTTGCCTTTACCTTTTCCTTTGCCTCCACTGGTGGAAGCTTGCTTCTTTGCTTTGCCTTTCTTGCCTCTTGCCAACAATGCCACATTGTCATCCTCCTCCCCCTGTTTGGCTGCCCCTAGATGGTTCTTCCTGATCTCATTCTGAATGCAATCGTCCCACAACCTTTCCCATTCGGGAAGGTTCTCACGTGCAACAATACCATGTACAAAACTCTCCCAAGACTTGGGATGTCCATGCAAATCTATCCTCACCAACTCAGTGGGTGCAATGGTCTCTCGTACGGCTGCCAACTCATCTCTCACCGAAGTGATCTTGGTGAGGTATGTTGTAGCACTTTCAGTCTTAGCCATTATTATGGCCTTCAGTTTCTCCTTTAGGACCATTTTACGGTTCTCATTTGAGCTCTGGTAAAGCCCGGTCAAGGCAGTCCACATTTCATGTGCATAAGTCTTTCCTCACACATGAGGAATGACATGAGCTTTGACTCCATCCAAAATCAGTGTTTTGGCCTTAGCATTCTTTTTATTGAACTCTGCTAACTGTATTGGATCAGCAGGAACTGCTACTGGGTGTTGTGTGGTATGTACCATGATGCCCCAGACCTCTGCTTCCTCAAAGATACTTTGGATTCTTTCCCTCCATGCACTATAGTTACTCTGACCATCTAACCTGTCTTCAACCCTCAATCCCAAAGACATGATTCACTAACCTATAAAACTAAAGTTTCAAATCTGGGTAAAGGTTTTTTGTTTTCTGTGTAAAAATCAACTGCTTTTAATTTTCACTCTGCTGTCCCAAAATGCAATTTCCAGCCAACCAAGCTCTGATACCATGTAAAATTTCAGTCCCTACTCCGATTATCAGTTTTCCCTTATCACTCCATGCATTTAATGTTAAATCCAAGCATGATAAAAACACTAAAATCTAGAAATGACATTTATTTCTAAAAACACAAATTTGGAGATTTTACTACTACTGGAAAATGCAGAAATAAATACACAACAAAAATATAACAGCCACACACAGAAAATGACACAGTGATTTTTGGTCAATGTAACCTTGGAAAACCCCCCTACAACTCTTGGGGAAAACCAGTTTGAGAGCTCTTCTTTATTTTTGAAAATATTTTACAGAGAAACAGAAATACATAGAAAAATTCCAGCATTCACAAAATACAACTTATCTCGATTTCCATGCATAATATCTACCTTGAAAATTGTGCCACAGCAAAATAGAAAATAGCAATAAATCTACAACATTAAATGTTGTACGGCTGCATCGAGATTCGTGCCCACAAATGTGTGTACAGTCGTATTGACCTTTACAGACTGTACAGCAGTCCTCAAAATCTGTGCTCAACTGCCTCGAAAATCATGCCCAGTTGTGCCTTGAAATCAGTGCCTTCGGTGATTGTCCCTCTTCCTCAAAAACTGTGTTGTACTCCCTTGGAAAACGTGCCAAATGTTGTACGAATTTTTGCCTTGGGATGCGTGCCAATAAATGATGATGTACGGACTGTTGTAAATGCCTCCTTGCTGCTCTCCTTCACTTCCTCCCTCCTCAGAAATTTTCTCTTTGCTCTCTCTTGCCTTTTCTCTCAAATGCTCATGAAAGAATGAATATGATCTTTTCTCTTCTTCTCTCCTTTTACCTTAAATGACTTTTTGGGCAACCCTAAGATCTAAGGGCTCAGATTCATTTAAATCAAGGGATGAGAATAAATGTGCATTTAATTCTCACATTCTATTTTTTAACTCACCCACTTAAATAAAGACCAACATAGCCTTTTATTTCCATAGTCACTTTTTCACTTTCTAATTCTTCATTGACTTTAATAAAGTCACTTTAAAATTAGAATGTAACTTTATCACTTATAAAGTCACTTTTAAATTAGACCGACTTTACCACTTATAAAGTCACTTTAGGAGAAGAAGTATAATAGAGTGGACACTTTTCCCTAGGCCAAAGATCAAAGCCATGGGGAACTACATGTCCTCTGATACCCAAAATTTAACATAGATAACAATGGTACGTTCTATGCTTTAGAGCAATTTACTTCAATATTTTCTTATAAGCCCAATATTAATTTCCAGATTAGCAATCACATTAACTTTATAGTAAATGCAGATAGAACATAAACAATAAGCAGAAGACAAGCCACGACAAAAGGACACAATATTTGGCGAATGCCAGGGAAAAACCTCAATGTGGGAAAAACCCTTTGATCAAATCTTCTTATCATTCTTCAAAAGTTCACCAGAGAGAGAGAGTACAATATACAAAATACACTTTCCCATTCACTATCAAAACAGTCCAGTCAAACAGCAGTCAACAAGATGCCCTAACCAGAAAGTCAACGCTTGTCAAACTAGCAGAAATAGTCCTCCAAATTAGCTCAGTCAAACCTAGTCAATGCAACCTCCAAAGACAGTCAAAGTCAACCCAAAATAGCTCTAAAAATTACAATCAAATTTGGTCAACGTAGAGTCAACGTTGTGGTCAATGCAAGTCAACCTATTCCAATTGCCTCAATTTTCGTGCCAGAAGATGCGGCCTAAGGAGAGCGAAGGAACTTCCTGAAAAACGCAGTGAAAATAGTGAAGTTGAGCATCGGTCAACGCTAGTCAATGCTGCTGCAATTTGCCCAAAAACATATATGAAATGTCCTACTGAAATTTTCGGTCAACCTTGGTCAACGTTGAGAAGAGAAGCTGCTCCATATGTTGTACGACCCAATCAAGAGAGGAGAGAGAATGTGATGAGTGATGATGTCCAAAATTAGGAAGAAGTCTCTCTTATTTATACAATTCGTTGAGAGTGGAGACACATATGTTGACGCTTTAGAGCCTACATTAGAATTTTGGCCGACCTTGACAATTTGCACGTGTGAGAATTAAATTCAAAATCTCACTTCTGCTCATCCAAACAAGATAATCTTTAGATCAATCTTGCACCTCTTGGAAAGAGGAATCCAATAAAAAATAGCATCTCCATCATATGAGTTTTCCAAGGTGGAGTTTGGCCCTAGTTGCCAATTTTAACACTCCCTCTCAACTAGGGATGAATCTACCTGCCAATCCATCTGTCAACCTATATCATCTCTGTCATCCCTTCATTGCTCTGTGTTTCTCTGCTCTACTGAACTATGAAGAAGTATTTGATCAAGAGTGAGTCATAAGACCTTGCCACTCTCCACTGACCCAAATTCAGTCTAGAGGTAAAAACCTCAATCAAACTTGATCCCAGATCAAGTTGTTGAACTAAATGCATCCTAGCATAGAAAGTACGGCAGTACACGATGCGTTCATCGATAGTGTTATGGTATGTATCCTCATTTCCCAACTCATTGGCCAGATGACAGGTACTTACCACGAGTCCTGGACTACATGGGTAGGATGTATGTTGGGGCATCAACAGGAGAAGGTGAACCTGCTCATATATCAACCAACAAAGGGGGTATCACAGGGGAAGGAGAACCATTCACCCTGTATACAACGCACCACTAGGGGAAGGTGTTGTACTATACAACAACCCTCCCTTTTTCTTAATTTTAGAATAAAATTCATTTAGAAATAGGGTCCCTTTTTCTTTTTATAGAAATAAAAGAATTAGAAATAATGATTCATTGTTTTGAAAAAGCTCATCTTTGTTTATTTACAAACCAAATACAACATTCAAAACTTCCAACCCAATCAAGTATAAAAGACCTTGTCATAAGAAAACAAGTCGAAATGTAAAAGTCCAATGAATAGTAATCGCAATCGGAAATCGAAGAAAATCCTTAGAGGATAATCTAACATAGAAACCCAAATCCTCCGATGCGATTTGTTCGATCGCAAAACTTCAATCGCTTGAGGTTTAAAGTTATCTACTTACATATCACCGTTGCGATGCGATCAATCGCAATCGCATGATCGGGATACTCTTTAATAAGCTCTTTGCAGTCAATTTCAAATTCTCCGATGCAACGCGCGTTATTATAATAAACGCTTTTCAAAAGAAAACAAACATTTGTTCATTTAAATGACAAAAACTTTTATATGGTGGACCCCACCATCGGAAATCGGAGAAAACTATTAACAATTCTTTTCGATTGAAATTCTCCGATTGCGATCTAAACAATCTAATTGGAAATCGGAAAAGTTTTCAATCGCAATCGGCCAATCGAAGAAATCTGTATTATCATATTTATATGCCATTTGAAAACTTTCGATGCGATTGATAAATGACATTTATTACATTCGAAAAGTTCAAGATAGGTGAATATTATAATATTTCACAAGCGCCAAATCTCCATTTGTACGTGGGTATTCAATAGCAAATCGAATGAATATTGGTTGATGATTTTGTTTTTAATACGTGAGTGTGACCCAAAAAGAACATTTACGCGCTATACGAAACCAATAAATAACGAATCATGAGTTCATAATCGTTCTGTTCAAGTTGCTTGTTTGTCACGACTGAAAGTTTATTGTTTTGCAGAGCCAAGGAACACTGAACCCTTTCGTTCACAGACAAAGGGAAACAGTATCAAACACAGAAATGTCGAAGAGAGCGAGGAGAGCCAAGACTGCTGTTCCCGTTAAGTTTGTTGAGACTCCTACAGTTTCAAAAGAAAAGCCAACAAAACTGAGATTAGTTACAGATACATCATGCCAAAGGCTCGGGAGAATGACGTGGGAAGGAGTTTACAATCTATTGGAGAAATAAAACCCCAAAGTCACAGTGGAAAAGGCATCAGTTCCAGACGAAGATAGCTCAGATTCCGACTCTGAGATTACTGAAAAATCACTTGCAAATTCATTTTTGCATCGAATTGCAGCCAGAGCAAGCATCATGCCTTATTATGATGTAATTCGATGGGTCATCGATAGTGTGAAGATAAAAGACAGAACGTTTGTTTCAGCTTCTGGAGTGTCTTTTGGGTCGTTTAAAGCAGAAGACATTAAGGCAATGTATCATCTTCCTGATCCACGGAAGGTGTATAACAAAGAATTTATCAAAGAATTTGCTGATAATAATAAAGTTCAATCTGATCCTATCAAAGATTGGAGGAAAAATCCTGAGAAGCACAGAAATGAAGCATCCGGTATGTATTCTGTAGATTCCCTCTTACCTCCATATTGCTATGCCACTGCCATGATGTGTAGATTATTTGGTAATGATAATTCCGCTAGGTTTTCTATACAAATGGTCCCATTAATCTTAGCTGCTGTCAATTCCGACATTATGGACTGGGCTGTTATTCTTTCTGATAGAATGGCCAATAGAATACTCGAGTACATACAAGATAAAACGGCTGGAAACTCCACTAATTTTTTCTTTTGTGCCTATATTCTAGACGCCCTTTGTTTTAATTCCGAGTTTCCCTTGTTAGGATGGAAATGGACTCCCAAAGACCCTACCCCAATTCATATATATCATAAACTTCTTCGGAAAGTTCATTTCCAAGATAATGTGTATAGAATATGCCATGGTTTCCTTATCCCTGTATTTCAAACCATTTTCAATCGCTTCCCTCCTAGATTCTCTGATAAAGCTAAAGCCGACTTATCCTCAATAGGAGATTGGTTTGGAGAGAAGAAATTTACATACATCAGGATTTTTGGGAGTATTGTGGAACCCCATGTTCTTCCTCTTATTGTTCCAGACAAACTTCTCGCCCAGGAAATTTCCTATCAATTAACAGTTGAAGGAATATCCAGAGCTTTAAACAATAGTAAGAAGAGAATGTGGCCTCCATTCCCATTCAATTGTGGTCAGTTTACTTTAAATGACTTCAAACATGCAGAAAAGGAAGTCGCCAAAATAAAGGGTTGTAAATTTGCAACCATTCCAGGGAGACAGTATGATCCGCGACAGATAGCCTTTAATGTTACTGCTTCAATTTCAATTGCTCGATTTGAGCATGAACCAGATGAGTTTGATGATTTGTTTGTTTCGTTGAATGATTTTCCTCAAATTTATGATTTAGCCAAGTCTAAATTCCAGAAGGAAGAAATGAATAAATTTTTGTTATTCAGAAGTCAAAGATTGTTGAGAGTTCCTCTAGACCAACTGAGAATTCCTATACAAGGGTCAGAGACAGAGGATACATTTGTCAAAACGCCAAGAGAAACATCTGTCGGTAAAGTCATTACACAATCGGCTATTAACCAGCCAACTGTACATACTGAAAAGATGGGCACCGATGGCAAACTTGATGCTCAGAAAGGGAATACTGATGGTAAATCCGATCGAAATACTGATCAGCAGTCCACTGCTCAAACAATAGAAAAATGCACAAGTACTGATACTAATGTGCATAATCAAAAAGGAGGATCGTATAGCAAAACCATTGAGTAGAGAACAGATACAGAGAAAGCAGACACGCAATCGAGAGGAAAAGAAACTACTGAGAAAATTATAGATTCTGCTGATCTTAATATTTCCTCTCAATTATTGAAACAATATGATCAATTCGCTCAGCAATTGGGACTGCAAGATAAAGATAAAGAACAAGAGGAGCAGGATGTCGAAATCATTCCTGAACATCCGACAGGGCAGATTGTATTGAAAATTGAGGAGATCCCTCCTTTAGATGTATTTTACAGCCCTAAACATAAGGCTGTTGTTAGAAGACAGAGAAAAAAAAGGAAGATCGATCAGGACATGTTTTCTACTCCACGGGAAGAATTTATGAATATTGTTTACAAGAATACTGAAGTGAATCCATCTGAGGATCTCACTAAATTGTCCCAATATGCAGGAGCATATAGTGCTGCAACAGTAGATAAAGTTGTAGAAGTTTCTCAGATGATGACTCAGAAAGATCTTCATATAGCTTTACTTGAAGAGCAAGCTAAGGAAAGTCGGCAAAAGATTACTCAATTGCAACAACAACTACAAGATCAAGAACTCAGGTCCAAAGAGTTAGAAGAACAGCTTGCCAAAGAAAAGAAGAAAGTTGATGAGCAGGTCTTAGGCAAACAACAACAATTGAATGAAGAAATTTCCAAGTTACAAGGTTTGTTACAAAATGAGAAGAATGCGAAGATTGTACAAGAAAAGGAATTTCAAACAGCTTTAGATGGGTTCAAAGATTTTCCTAAATTAAGTGAATTCAAATCGGAAGCTCTTGAAGCTAATAAACTGCTGTCTCAACAATTGAATGAATTTTGTGCAAAACTATCACAGGCAGAACCATTTTGTGATATTACCTCATCATTGATCCAGAACATTATTACTCTCAGACAACAAATTGATGATGCTGATGAAAAGATTTCTGAATTTCTTACTTGGCAAAATACAGAAAAATGAAGAGAAGCTAATCTTCCTAGGATAGAAGAAAGACATAAAGAAATCTTGTTTACAGAATGGGAACATCAGATAATGAAAGCCGAGAGAGCAATATCAAGATCTAGGAGCATGATGAGTAATATCACGCAATTTATAAATGACAGCATGTATTCAATCAATCTCATTTCAGACTGTGTTCCTGGCAATTTGCCTAAAGTGAAAGAAACTGAAAACAGATGGAAAGAAGAAATGATCAATAAATGTCAACAAATCGACAAACTTCAAGCAATATCTTGGGAAAATATGTGGACTTATTTAATTAAGCCAAACAATCAACAAATGGCTATTAAATTCCTTTCAAATGTTGTTGATTGTTTAATTCCAGAATTTTCCGATGCCACCTACGCTAGACAGCTGCATTCCGAGATGAGTCATCCACCGAGGCTCCAAGATACGCTGAAGATTTGCAACTTGGCTACATCAAGCGAGAAAGAAAAGCAATGAATCAGTTTCATTTAAGATAGCATTTCTGTTTTTAATTTGATAGATTGTAGCAGTAGTAGTAGGATTCTGTTTATGTAATTTCTTATTCAAATCCCTCTCATGCATTTAGAGAGGGATCCGAAGTTGTAATATTTTTTGGACTTGGAGCTTACATTTCTGTACTTCATTCCCTCTTATATTTTATAGAGGATCACATCTGGTGATTTTGTGCTAAAATTATCTTCGAAGTGTTGCATTTCTGTACCTTTGGATTTGATTTTACATTGGAGTTACTGGATTAGAATATCAGATTTCATTTGACAATCTTCAAGATGAATGAGGTATTTCTATCTGTTCACTGTTGATTTCCTTTGTTATATGATATTCACTTGAAAATTTGCTATCATTTATATATATGGTTTTCATAACTTTTCCTTTTATATATCATTTCTGAGTATAATTGAAATGTTATCTTTCATAAGCATATATAGATGGTATACAATGATGAATGCAATATGTTAATATAACTCTGTTTAATTTCTTAAACAGAGTTATCTTTATTCGTTTCTGCACATTTCAATTTAAATAATAATACATTTTCATGGTTATTGTTAAATTGGAACAATCTTAAGTTGTATTCACTTATAATTACCTGGGTTAGTGTTAGAATTTCTTTATCAGCATTTAGTTTAATTAGATAGTTTTATTTCAGTCAATTTAGTCCCATTTCCACTCATCCAAATCAACCCCTCACCAACTCATTTAGTTATAAGGAAACTGGTCCTTTAAATCCAGTCGGAGCCACCATACCAAACGGAAAAGGAGCTGTCCTAAGATCCCGACCGGGTGGTTTTCCCCAATGTTTGAAGCAGAGATTTTCTAGGCTTCAACATTTTTGGCGCTAGAAGGAGGGCATGAGCTATGAATGGCAAGTAAATCTTTATCCACAGGCCATTCTGAGAGCAAAACACCCTCATTAACTTCTTCAATTTCTTCTGAAATTCAAAATCTTAGAGAAGAAATTGCGAAGAATATTCATACACCCATTACCAAAATCTCAAAATATTCAAACAAGCAATCTCCTGAGTCTCCTGAAGTTCAAGATTTAATCCATAAATTGAAAGGATTCTCACTATCTCTTGAAGAGTCTGAAATATTTGAAGGTAGTGTAAGTTCAAAATTTGTTCCTTCAAAACCTCTTACTAGGTTGCAAAGTGAAAAACTTGGTATTCCTCCGAAAGAATTTCCTTTACCTAGTAAGGGCAAGACAAAAAGAATTCAATCGGAATCAAAAAGTGATATAAGTTCATCATCTCATATTCAATCACCTGTTTCTGAAACCACAACTCAACAAAGTGCAATTGTTTCCACATCATCTCCTCAATCATCATCTGCTCAGTCATCATCAATCTCAACATCATCTATTCCAACAACTTCTATTCAAACACCACCAGTTTCTACTACTCCTCCAATAGTCGTTCCGATAATGGCTAGACCATGGGCTACTCCAGGGGCAGTCAACATCGCTGCACCTTTACATGATTTACCAAACAATCCTGGAAAATGGCTTCCGAAATTTAGCCCAGATCTTAACATTCAAGCTGAAGAACATATTAATAACTTTATGCTGGCTGTAAATTTGAACGGAGTCACACATGAAGATGTTGTAGTCAGACTATTCCCTTATACTCTTCAAGGAGCAGCAGGATCATGGTACTTTTCGTTACCTTCGGGATCCATAACAAGTTGGGCCATTTTTGCATATCATTTTTTAACCAAATTTGGAGATGACCGATCAATAGCTACATTACTCAATGACCTCTCAAATTTGAAGATAGAACCCAAAGAACCCATTAAAGATTTCAACGCTAGATTCAACAAACTCTTGAACAAAATCTACACAGATTCACAGCCTAGTGAACAAGTCAGAAGTGAATGGTATATAACTGCCTTACCCTCAAACATAGCAATTTTTGTAGATAGAGCTGCAAAACCTACATTAGCCGAGAATATGAAAAAGGCTATTGCAGTAGAAAAACGAATTATTTCACTAGAAAAGAAAAATGCTATTGAAGAAAGGAAATCAAAGAAAGTTAGCTTCAAAGATGATTCAAAGAAAAAGGCCAAAGATCCATATGACATGGAGGGTTTACAGAAAGTTTTTAAAACCATGTCAAATGAAATGGTTGAAATTAAAAAACAAGTAGTTGAAACTTCTACTAAAAAACCATTCCGAAATTTCAGAAGAAACCAAGTTGAATCTAAACTTCCTAATGCAATCTCTAATGCAGAATCAGAGGAAGAAGAAGAAGAAGAAGATACATCTTTAGTATCAGAAGAGGAAGATGAGAATGAAGAAATAGCTGAATTACATGGAATGTGGGATTTTATCCTCCCTAATTCTGATAGTGAGGTAGAACAAGAAGCTATGCCTGTAAGTACTAGGAGTAAATCTACAGCAGAGCCTTTACAAACAGCTCCTAAAAAGAAAATCACAACTCCAAGTACCAAAGACAAATCCCTTGCAAAGAAAGCTTCTCCATTACCTACTCAAAATCAGCCATCTTCTTCTAATCCTCCCACATCGACAACAAAGACTTTAGTGGTGTCAGATCCTATGGAGTACAACATTGTCGAAGACATGAAAAAGATCAAAGCCAACATTTCCCTACATGAACTCAGTAAACTAAATCACCAGCAGAAGTTGCTATTGAAAGAATTAAACGCTACACCAATTACTCCTTTACCAAGCGGTGTAGTTGCAAAAGCAGCTAGAGGAGCTAGTAAACCACCAGATAAGGTAGATGCTACTGATACCGTGCTCATTAGAGAAAAGTCAAATTCTCAAACTCCTCCTTTTCTTCTGACTTATGAAATGTACAATAAGAATCTGCATAACTGTTTAATTGATTCTGGAGCTTCCTCTAATATAATGCCTACTTCTGTTTGTGCCAAATTGAATATCGAACAACAGAAATCGGCAATTCATATTGTTCAATTGGATCGCTCTAAAGTTCAAGTTGTAGGAGAAATCAATTCAGTTACTATCAGATTAGCTTCTGATCCTAGAATTGTCCAAAGAATTGATATTTTGATTGCTGATATTCCTGAATTCTATGGATTAATTTTAAGCAGGGACTGGTCTGCGAAACTTAATGGTTATATCTCGACTGATTATTCACATATGTGGCTTCCCTACAAAGGGAAACCAAATCAAATCAAAATCGAACGAGAAAAACATATGACACATACTGTCACTGAATTTGAACAACCTAATGAACCTGTGGCATTCAACAACAATATTCTTGGAGGTTATTCTGCTGAATCATTTCTTGGAAACTTCAAAGCACCCCAATCACCTTTTTCTGTAAATACTTTTGTTTCTCAAATAGAAAAATTTTCACAATCCGATTCTTCCAGAATTGTAAATACTTCTGATGTAATTGTAGATAAGTCAATAGATAAATCTTTATTTTGGTCGTTATATTTTGATGGATCAAAGTCTAGTGATGGAGCTGGAGTAGGATGCATTTTAATTGATCCAGATGGAGAGAAAACCATGCTGTCATGTAGGCTAGAATTTGAGTGTACTAACAATACTGCAGAATATGAAGCCTTGGTTCAAGGACTTTATAAAGCTATAGGGTTAGATGTTAAATACTTGAAAGTCTTTGGTGATTCCGAAATTGTCATTAAACAAGTTAGGAATACTATTCATTACCTTTCAGGACATCTTAAACACTATCAAACCCTAGTACAAGAACTCACCACTCATTTTTTAGCATTCAATATTTCTCCTATTCCTAGGAATCAGAATACATCAGCTGACTTGTTAGCTAATGTTGCATCTAAACTCCTACCTGCTGAATATTGCAGTCCTGATAGGTTTTCTGTAGAATTAATTTTTCGTCCATCTATCCCAGACAATGTCACAAATTGGAGAGTTTTCTATCATGATCAAGATATTTTAAATTTCATGACTTCAGAGAAATCATATGATGAGCAAATTATTGATGAAAATGGTCATGATTTACAAATTGCTTCAAAAGATAATGAAAATCCCATTCCGAAATCTGTTGTTAAATTGGAGGACTTATATGATATTAAAGACAAATTCAGGAAAGTCACTAATGCCAAACTTCAAAGTTCCACTTTGAAGTTTGAATTAGTGAATCTTGGTTCTGATTCCAAACCTCAAAACGTTAATTTAGGACTCAATTTAACACCAGAGGAAATGAATGCTTTCATTAAACTCTTGAACAAATATAAAAATGTTTTCGCTTGGAATTATGATGATCTAAAAACATATGATACTTCGGTTATTCAACACAATTCCAATGCTTCCTGATATTAAACCTGTTCAACAAAAGCTAAGGAAGGTTCATCCAAATCTCGAAGGACAAATCAAATCAGAACTTAATAAACTTTTAAAAGCCAAAATCATTTTTCCTGTCAGGCACTCCAATTGGGGTTCCAATATGGTACCTGTAAGGAAGAAGAATGGTGATATAAGAATCTGTATTGATTTCAGAAATTTAAACAAGGCATGTTTAAAAGACAATTTCCCATTGCCAACCATGGAACAGATACTTCAAAAGGTAGCTGGTTCTGAACTTATGTCCTTTCTTGATGGATTTTCAGGCTATAATCAAGTCCTAGTTCATCCAGATGACAGATTGAAAACAACTTTCCGAACAAAATGAGGAACTTATGCTTATCAAAAAATACCTTTTGGTCTAATAAATGCAGGAGCAACTTTTCAAAGAGCCATGGATATAGTGTTTAAAGATCTGATCAATAAGTCAGTTGTTGTTTATCTTGATGACATAACAGTATTTTCAAAAAAGAGAACCAATCATCTACATGATCTGAAGCAAATATTTGAAAGATGTAGAAGGTTTGAAATTTCCTTAAATCCAAAGAAATCTTTCTTTGCTTTGGATGAAGGAAAACTCTTAGGATTTGTTGTGTCAAAAGATGGTATATACATTGATCCAGATAGAGTAAAAGAAATCTCTGATATTTCTTTACCTCATAACAAAAAATCCATGCAATCATTTCTTGGACAAATCAATTTTGTAAAAAGATTCATTCATGATTTTTCTTTAATTGTTTTACCTATGCAAAATATGATCAAGAAGAATTCAGTATTCAAATGGGGGCATAAAGAGAAAGAAGCCTTTGAGGCAATCAAACAAGCGATCATTAATGCACCAGCATTGAGTACCCGGATTTTTCTAAAGATTTTATTTTGTATACCTTAGCGACCGAGACATCCTATGCAGCTATTTTAACACAGCTCAATGATCAGAAAATTGAAGCACCAATTTCTTTCTTTAGCTCAAATCTACAAGGAGCTGAACTGAATTATTCCGATGTTGAAAAACAAGCATTTGCTGTGTTTAAATCAATCAAGCATTTCAGACCTTTTCTCTTGAAAACTCATACAAAAATCATTGTCCCATTCTCTGCAGTGAGGCAATTATTAATTCAGAGAGAAGTAGGAGAAAAACGAGCTAATTGGGTAACAGCTTTGCAAGAATATGATGTTGACATTAAACCAGCTAAGATTGTTAGAGGACAAGGATTTTGCAGATTATTAGCAGGAGCTCAAAACATACCAGAAAATCAAGATTCAAATCAAGATATCCAAGTAAGTCAGATAAGTGTTACAGATTCTGGATCTCAGTATGCTGATCTCATCTATTACTTGAAAAATGGGTATGCTCCTTCTAATCTCAGCTATAAGAGAAAACGTGCTTTAAGGTTAAAGGCTATTAAATCTGAGATCATTGATAATGTGTTATTTAGGAAAAATTATGATTCAATTTTATTAAGATGTCTTGAAAAGACTGAAACTGAAAAGGTTTTGCAGGAGTTGCATGATGGACCAGCAGGAGGTCATTTTGGAGGTGATACCACAGCTCACAAAATAATTCGCGCTGGCTATTACTGGCCTACCCTTTTTAAAGATACACATGACTATGTAAGGAAGTGCAGAATTTGCCAAACTACAAGTGGAAGACAAAGGAAACCAGCTTTTCCTTTGCAACCAGTGAGTATTGAGCAACCATTTGAACAATGGGGGCTTGACATTATTGGTGAGATAGTACCTCATTCTTCCAAACAGCACAAGTACATCCTTACTGCAACTGATTACTTTACAAAATGGGTAGAGGCAATCCCTTTGAAGGTAGCCAATTCTGATGCAATTATTGATTTCATAGATCACTTCATCATAACCAGGTTTGGTGTACCTCAAGCTCTTGTCTTTGATAATGCATCTTATTTTTCCGGAAATAGTTTAATAGAATTTGCAGTCAAAAGAGGTTTTAAACTGAAATATTCAGCAAATTATTATCCACAATGTAATGGTTTGGCTGAATCCACTAACAAAAATCTCATCAAAATCATTAAAAGGACTATTGATCAAAATCAAAAGAATTGGCACAAGTCTTTAATCTTTGCATTATGGGCTGATCGTATCACTGAAAAAGCTTCAATAGGAACTTCACCTTTCAATTTAGTTTATGGAAAAGAAGCTGTGACACCATCAAATTTAACTCTTCCATCATTAGCCCTAGTGCAATTTATTGAAGAAAATCCTTCTTCATCCATTCAATTGAGATATGATCAAATCCTTAAACTAGAAGAAGATAGAGATAAAGCTAAAATTGTTCATGAAAAACATCAACAGCTTGTAAAATCTTCTTTTGATGCAAGTTCTACCGGCTCAAAAATTTTGTCAATTGGTGATCTTGTTATGAAATGGGATAAAGCACACGAAGAAAAAGGTAAACATACCAAATTTCAGAAAATGTGGCTTGGACCATTTCAGATCGTTGAGAAGATAGGCTCAAATACATTCATACTCCAAGATCTAACAGGTAAGAGAGAATCTCTTCCTGTAAATGGGCTTATCTTGAAGAAATTATTTTCATAAGGAGGTAACCCCTTCTTAAACTGTACATATTCCCTTCTGCAAAGTTTTTAATTGTTTTTGCAAATAAAGGTTGTTAATAAGTCTCTAATTGACTGTTTACTTGTTAGAAAAATTCTTAGGAAGAATATTATAAATATTTATTTTGTGTAAATGAGAATTTTTAAAGAAATAATCATAGTCTTTTGATAGTTTTAAATAAGATGTTAAACTTTGAAAGATTATACCAATTATTTGCATGATCTTTTGAAAAACTTGAGGGAAATGTAAATCATTATAAGTTTATTAAGCAGAGAGAGGTTATCTATAAAAGTAACGATTATTCAAGTCTTGGTACTCAAAAAACTCTGAAAATTGTCATCCATTGATTCTTAAGGATAAAACTATTTCACCCCATCCATTTAGGTTGTGATTTTTAGAATGTAATTCTAAGAAATTATGTAAAATTTTTAAGAGATAAGAGGTCTCATCATGAGCCGACTTACCATATTCATAAGAAGTAATGAAACTGACATTACCAATATTGCACATCAAAACAGGGTAATGGCTTATAAATATAAGACAAGGGGTCTCATCACGAGCCAGCTTGTTCAGTTTAATTACAACTATTGAATGGCTTTGTTATTAACTGACTACCAAACCAGAACAATGGCTCTTAAAAATAAAAAAATAAATAAAAGACAAAAACATGAGATAATATGTCTTATGAATTTACCTTTTAAAAAGTCATAATCTTAGTTGGATGGGACAATGAATAGTTAATGGTTAAAAGGTAACCCTGTCGAAACTATGAACGTTTGCGGGTAGCAAAGGCAATACCTATGACAATAGAGTATATTATAAAACCAAACTTGGAGAAATTCACTTACTTCATTATTAATACCAATCAAAGCTTGAGATAACCCAAAAATGTTTTTATTCTCAAGAAACTAGAAAGAAATTGTAAATAATTTTTATTCTTTTTTATAAATTAGATTTTATTTTTGATTATCCTAGGATAGTTTTCATTATCTTTAAAAATCTTTACTTACTAAAAATATAGTATTCATTTTATTTTTTCAGAGATAACTGGTTCTTTCAGTGAATCGCCAATTGTTGTACTATACAACAACCCTCCCTTTTTCTTAATTTTAGAATAAAATTCATTTAGAAATAGGGTCCCTTTTTCTTTTTATAGAAATAAAAGACTTAGAAATAAAGATTCATTGTTTTGAAAAAGCTCATCTTTGTTTGTATACAAACCAAATACAACATTCAAAACTTCTGACCCAATCAAGTATAAAAGACCTTATCATAAGAAAACAAGTCGAAATGTAAAAGTCCAATGAATAGTAATCGCAATCGAAAATCGAAGAAAATCCTTAGAGGATAATCTAACATAGAAACCCAAATCCTCCGATGCGATTTGTTCAATCGCAAAACTTCAATCGCTTGAGGTTTAAAGTTATCTATTTACATATCTCCGTTGCGATGCGATCAATCGCAATCGCATGATCGGGATACTCTTTAATAAGCTCTTTGCGGTCAATTTCAAATTCTCCGATGCGACGCGCGTTATTATAATAAACGCTTTTCAAAAGAAAACAAACATTTGTTCGTTTAAATGACAAAAACTTTTATATGGTGGACCCCACCATCGGAAATCGGAGAAAACTATTAACAATTCTTTTCAATTGAAATTCTCCGATTGCGATCTAAACAATCTAATCGGAAATCGGAAAAGTTTTCAATCGCAATCGGCCAATCGAAGAAATCTGTATTATGATATTTATATGCCATTTGAAAACTTTCGATGCGATTGATAAATGACATTTATTACATTCGAAAAGTTCAGGATAGGTGAATATTATAATATTTCACAAGCGTCAAATCTCCATTTGTACGTGGGTATTCAATAGCAAATCGAATGAATATTGGTTGATGATTTCGTTTTTAATACGTGTGTGACCCAAAAAGAACATTTATGCACTATACGAAACTAATAAATAACGAATCATGAGTTCATAATCGTTCCGTTCAAGTTGCTTGTTTGTCACGACTGAAAGTTTATTGTTTTGCAGAGCCAAGGAACACTGAACCCTTTCGTTCACAGACAAAGGGAAATAGTATCAAACACAGAAATGTCGACGAGAGCGAGGAGAGCCAAGACTGCTGTTCCCGTTAAGTTTGTTGAGACTCCTACAGTTTCAAAAGAAAAGCCAACAAAACTGAGATTAGTTACAGATACATCATGCCAAGGGCTCGGGAGAATGACGTGGGAAGGAGTTTACAATCTATTGGAGAAAGAAAACCCCAAAGTCACAGTGGAAAAGGCATCAGTTCCAGACGAAGATAGCTCAGATTCCGACTCTGAGATCACTGAAAAATCACTTGCAAATTCATTTTTGCATCGAATTGCAGCCAGAGCAAGCATCATGCCTTATTATGATGTAATTCGATGGGTCATCGATAATGTGAAGATAAAGGACAGAACGTTTGTTTCAGCTTCTGGAGTGTCTGGCTCGTTTAAAGCAAAAGACATTAAGGCAATGCATCATCTTCCTGATCCGCAGAAGGTGTATAAAAAAGAATTTATCAAAGAATTTGCTGATAATAATAAAGTTCAATCTGATCCTATCAAAGATTGAAGGAAAAATCCTGAGAAGCACAGAAATGAAGCATCCGGTATGTATTCTGTAGATTCCCTCTTACCTCCGTATTGCTATGCCGCTACCATGATGTGTAGATTATTTGGTAATGATAATTCCGCTGGGTTTTCTATACAAATGGTCCCATTAATCTTAGCTGCTGTCAATTCCGACATTATGGACTGGGCTGTTATTCTTTCTGATAGAATGGCCAATAGAATACTCGAGTACAGACAAGATAAAACCATTGGAAATTCCACTCCTTTTTTCTTTTGTGCCTATATTCTAGACGCTCTTTGTTTTAATTCCGAGTTTCCCTTGTTAGGATGGAAATGGACTCCCAAAGACCCTACCCCAATTCATATATATCATAAACTTCTTTGGAAAGTTCATTTCCAAAATAATGTGTATAGAATATGCCATGGTTTCCTTATCCCTGTATTTCAAACCATTTTCAATCGCTTCCCTCCTAGATTCTCTAATAAAGCTAAAGTCTACTTATCCTCAATAGGAGATTGGTTTGGGGAGGAGAAATTTACATACATCAGGATTTTTGGGAGTATTGTGGAACCCCATGTTCTTCCTCTTCTTGTTCTAGACAAACTTCTCGCCCAGGAAATTTCCTATCAATTAACAGTTGAAGGAATATCCAGAGCTTTAAACAATAGTAAGAAGAGAATGTGGCCTCCATTCCCATTCAATTGTGGTCAGTTTACTTTAAATGACTTCAAACATGCAGAAAAGGAAGTCGCCAAAATAAAGGGTTGTAAATTTGCAACCATTCCAGGGAGACAGTATGATCCACGACAGATAGCTTTTAATGTTACTGCTTCAGTTTCAATTGCTCGATTTGAGCATGAACCAGATGAGTTTGATGATTTGTTTGTTTCGTTGAATGATTTTCCTCAACTTTATGATTTAGCCAAGTCTAAATTCCAGAAAGAAGAAATGAATAATTTTTTGTTATTCAGAAGTCAAATATTGTTGAGAGTTCCTCTAGACCAACTGAGAATTCCTATACAAGGGTCAGAGACAGAGGGTACATCTGGCAAAACTCCAAGAGAAACATCTGCCGGTAAAGTAATTACACAATCAGTTATTAACCAGCCAACTGTACATACTGAAAAGGTGAGCACTGATGGCAAACCTGATGCTCAGAAAGGGAACATTGATGGCAAATCCGATCGAAATACTGATCAGCAGTCCAAAGCTCAAACAAAAAAAAAATGCACAAGTACTGATACTAATGTGCATAATAAAAGAGGAGGATCAGATAGCAAAACCATTGAGCAGGGAACAAATACAGAGAAAACAGATACACGATTGGAAGGAAAAGAAACTACTGAGAAGATTATAGACTCTGCTGATCTTAATGTTTCTTCTCAATTGTTGAAACAATACGATCAATTTGCTCAGCAATTAGGACTGCAGGATAAAGATAAAGAGCAAGTAGAGCAGGACGTTGAAATCATTCCTGAACATCCGACAGGGAAGATTGTATTGAAGATTGAGGAGATCCCTCCTTTAGATGTATTTTACAGCCCTAAACATAAGGCTGTTGTTAGAAGACAGAGAAAAAGAAGGAAGATGGATCAGGACATGTTTTCTACTCCACAGGAATAATTTATGAATATTGTTTACAAGAATACTGAAGTGAATCCATCTGAGGATCTCACTAAATTGTCCCAATATGCAGGAGCATATAGTGCTGCAACAGTAGATAAAGTTGTAGAAGTTTCTCAGATGATGACTCAGAAAGATCTCCATATAGCTTCACTTGAAGAGCAAGCTAAGGAAAGTCAGCAAAAGATTACTCAATTGCAACAACAACTACAAGATCAAGAACTCAGGTCCAAAGAGTTAGAAGAACAGCTTGCCAAAGAAAAGAAGAAAGTTGATGAGCAAGTCTTAGGCAAACAACAACAATTGAATGAAGAAATTTCCAAGTTACAAGGTTTGTAACAAAATGAGAAGAATGCGAAGATTGTACAAGAAAAGGAATTTCAAACAGCTTTAGATAGGTTCAAATATTTTCCTAAATTAAGTGAATTCAAATCGGAAGCTCTTGAAGCTAATAAACTGCTGTCTCAACAATTGAATGAATTTTGTGCAAAACTATCACAGGCAGAACCATTTTGTGATATTACCTCTCATTGATCCAGAACATTATTACTCTCAGACAACAAATTGATGATGCTGATGAAAAGATTTCTGAATTTCTTACTTGGCAAGATACAGAAAAAGGAAGAGAAGCTAATCTTCCTAGGATAGAAGAAAGACATAAAGAAATCTTGTTTACAGAATGGGAACATCAGATAATGAAAGCCGAGAGAGCAATATCAAGAGCTAGGAGCATGATGAGTAATATCACGCAATTTATAGATGACAGCTTGTATTCAATCAATCTCATTTCAGACTGTGTTCCTGGCAGTTTGCCTAAAGTGAAAGAAACTGAAAACAGATGGAAAGAAGAAATGATCAATAAAAGTCAACAAATCGACAAACTTCAAGCAATATCTTGGGAAAATATGTGGACTTATTTAATTAAGCCAAACAATCAACAAATGGCTATTAAATTCCTTTCAAATGTTGTCGATTGTTTAATTCCAGAATTTTCCGATGCCACCTACGCTGGACAGCTGCATTCCGAGATGAGTCATCCACCGAGGCTCCAAGATATGCTGAAGATTTGCAACTTGGCTACATCAAGCGAGAAAGAAAAGCAATGAATCAGTTTCATTTAAGATAGCATTTCTGTTTTTAATTTGATAGATTGTAGCAGTAGTAGTAGGATTCTGTTTATGTAATTTCTTATTTAAATCTCTCTCATGCATTTAGAGAGGGATCCGGAGTTGTAATATTTTTTGGACTTGGAGCTTACATTTCTGTACTCCATTCCCTCTTATATTTTATAAAGGATCACATTTGGTGATTTTGTGCTGAAATTATCTTCGAAGTGTTGCATTTCTGTACCTTTGGATTTGATTTTACATCGGAGTTACTGGATTATAATATCAGATTTCATTTGACAGTCTTCAAGATGAATGAGGTATTTCTATCTGTTCACTGTTGATTTCCTTTGTTATATGATATTCGCTTGAAAATTTGCTATCATTTATATATATAGTTTTCATAACTTTTCCTTTTATATATCATTTCTGAGTATAATTGAAATGTTATCTTTCATAAGCATATATAGATGGTATACAATGATGAATGCAATATGCTAATATAACTCCGTTTAATTTCTTAAACAGAGTTATCTTTATTCGTTTCTACGCATTTCAATTTAAATAATAATACATTTTCATGGTTATTGTTAAATTGGAACAATCTTAAGTTGTATTCACATATAATTACCCGGGTTAGTGTTAGAATTTCTTTATCAGCATTTAGTTTAATTAGATAGTTTTATTTCAGTCAATTTAGTCCCATTTCCACTCATCCAAATCAACCCCTCACCAACCCATTTAGTTATAAGGAAACAGGTCCTTTAAATCCAGTCGGAGCCACCATACCAAACAGAAAAGGAGCTGGTTATTGTTAAATTGGAACAATCTTAAGTTGTATTCACATATAATTACCCAGGTTAGTGTTAGAATTTCTTTATCAGCATTTAGTTTAATTAGATAGTTTTATTTCAGTCAATTTAGTTCCATTTCCACTCATCCAAATCAACCCCTCACCAACCCATTTAGTTATAAGGAAACTGGTCCTTTAAATCCAGTCGGAGCCACCATACCAAACGGAAAAGGAGTTGTCCTAAGGTCCCGACTGGGTGGTTTTCCCCAATGTTTGAAGCAGAGATTTTCTAGGCTTCAACAGAAGGTGAACCACCCACCCTATGGTCGCTCATAGCTCCAATAAGTACCCCCAAGCCCCCTGGAGCTCCCAGAGCTCAATGTCCAACTCAAGCGGGACCCTCATAGGAGAGTATGTCTACGACTCCAAGTCTCTCACATAAGTTTAAGAATTTGACCTTCCACAGGGGCTTTGTGAGAATATTTTCAACCTGCTCATCAGTCCCAATGTGATGAAGCCTTACAACTCCCAGTTGTACCATATCCCAGATAAAGTGATGCCTAATATCAATATGCTTGGAGCGGTCGCGGAACACAGGATTCTCTAAAAGGCTAATCCCACTTTGGTTGTCGTAGTAGATCACGGCGATATCCAGCACATGCTCAAACAGCTCACTAAAGAGCTTCCTCAACCAAACAGCTTCACAACAGGCCATACTTGCTGCAATGTATTCAACCTTCGTGGTGCTCAAAGCAACTGATTTCTACTTCCTGCTCATCTAGGATATTGAAGCAGAACCTAGAAAGAAGCAACATCCAAATTTGCTCTTACGATCCACCACACTGCCAGCCCAATCAACATAAGTATATCCATCAAGCCTCAAATTCTCGGCAGTGTATCTCAATCCATAGTTGATTGCGGCCCATAGATATCTCAAAAGATTCTTAGCAACAATCTAGTGTATGTGATGAGGGTCGACCATAAATTGACTCAACGTATTCACAGCAAAGCATATGTCTAGACGAGAGTTCACCAAGAACATCAGGACCCCCACGAGTTGACGATACTCGGAAGGATTTCCCAAATCGGGCCCAACAACACTTCCCCATAGCTTCTTAAAGTTGAGTTCCATCAAAGTAGTCACAAATTTGCAGTCCACCATCCCAAATCTTTCAAGCAACTTCACAATATATTTTCCTTGACAAAGGAAAATCTCACCTGGCTTTTGCCAAACCTCCAAGCCTAGGAAGTAGTGCATCAATCCTAGTTCTTTCATGTTGAATTCAGAAGCCAACTCCCTCTTACATTGATGAATGAGAGGGTCTGCACTTGTCAGAAAAAGATCGTCCACATAGAGCACCAAAATGAGAGGCTTGTCATTATCAACCTTCAAGTAAAGGTTCGAATCAGCTTCACTTTTTGTAAATCCCAGCTTCATCAGATAGCTATCGATCCTCTCATACCAAGCCCTAGAGGCTTGCTTCAACCCATAGAGGGCTTTCTTCAACCTGCATACATGTGTATCTTTATCCAGAACTTTAACCCCTTCGGCTTGTTCTACATAAACTTCTTCCTTAAGCGAGCCATGTAAGAAAGCAGTTTTGACATCCATTTGATATAGATTCCATCCCTGAGAGGCAGCAAGGGCAATAATCAAACGAGTGGTGATATTTCAGGCAACCGGTGCAAATATCTCATCATAGTCTATACCTTCATTTTGCGAGAAGCCTCAGGCAACGAACCCGGCCTTGAACTTTTAAGCACTCCCCTCAGCTCCATGTTTGATTTTGTAAAGCCATTTTGAGGTGACAATAGAATTGTCCTTTGGTCTAGGGACCACATCCTAAACATCATTCGTCATGATCGACTCATACTCTTCATTCATTGCATCCTTCCAAACTTGGTGCTTCACGACTTCTGCAAACGTTCCAAGCTCAGATTGAACAATGGTGCTCATGGCAATTAAGTACCCTTGGTACCTGTTCGGCTTCTTACTTTCACAAAATGTCCCCCTCGGTGCAATATGTCTCTTGGCATCTTCGAGAGTATCTCTGAGCCATGAGGGTCTTATTTTTGAAGAAGAGGGCTCACTAGGAAGTGGATCAATGGGAACCATCGAATCTTCAACATCGGGCATCTGTTCATCCTTCGGTTCTTCCTGCTTTCTAGCATCTCCATCTTTGTCTTTATTTGAAATAGGAAGATCTCTAACCTTCCCACGAGCAGCATGTTCATCAAAGGTGACATCATGACTTACCTCCACTTCCTTTTGACCAAGCACATAGATTCTATATGCCTTTGAAGTTTCACTGTAGCCCACAAATGTTCCCTTCTTTCCAGAAGCATCCAACTTGCTTCTCTTTTCTTTCGGCACATGAAAATATACGGGACTTCCAAAAATTCTGAAGTGAGAAACATCAAGTTTCTTATCGGTGAAAACTTCTTCGGGAGTCGTGGAGTCCAATGCTTAATGTGGGCATCTATTTTGAATAAACATGGCAGTGTTGGCAGCTTCTCGCGATAGGAAATTCAGTAGGCCTTGGTCATGAAGCATGGCACAAGTAGCTTCAATGATGGTTCAATTCTTCCTTTCGGCAACTCCATTTTGTTCAGGAGTATAAGCAGTAGTGTTCCCCCTCTTAATGCCAACTTCCCTACAATAGTCAATGAACTCATTTGACTCATATTCGGTTCCATTATCGGTCCTCAATACTTTGATCTTCTTCCATGTTTGATTTTCAACCAAGGCTTTGAAAGAGCAGAACCACTTGAACACTTCGTCCTTTTTCTTCTAGAAGTATATCCAAGTTTTGAGAGAGAAGTCATCCACAAAAATAGCATAGTACAAATATCCTCCCAAGGATGTTATGGGAAACATACCAGATAAATCAGAATGAATCAATTGAAAAATGTCGGTAGTCTTGCTATCAGTTTAGGGGAATGGTCCCCTTGTATGTTTCCCTTCGCCACAACCTTGACAAACACCTTCATGATCAACTTTAAAATCAGGCATACCTATGACCATCTTCCTAGCATCGAGAAGAGCTTTATAATGAAGGTGAGCAAACCTCTGGTGCCATAATTCAGATTGAAGAGAAGTGTTGCATGTCATGGCTCCCAACGAACTTCCTCCAACCTGATAAAGAGTATCAACCCTAAATCCAAGAATGAATGCTTCTTTGAAATTGCTTTTCCAAACACGTACCTTTACATCAATGAAAGCCACCTTGAATCCTTTGTCTTCCATCGTCGAAATAGGTACCAAATTCTTCTTCAAGTCAGGTACATAAAATACATCTTGTAGATGAAGGATTTGACCTTGATTTAAATGAAGAGTAATAGTCCTTGTCCCTTTCACGGGATAGGTGGCATTGTCTCCAAGTATGATTTCCAAATTGGTTTCCTTTTCAATAAAATGTGAGAGGGCCTCTTTGTACCTAGTGAAGTGCCTCGAGGCACCACTATCAATCAACCAATTATCCAAGGTCTCCAGAGCAGAGGTAGTAGAGAGGGCAGATATAAGAAGAAATTATTTTTGCTTGTTATCTACAACATTAGATTCATCATACCTGGAGTTTCTTGATCTCTTAGAAGGTTGACGATTTGCATATCGTGCAGCGGGATCATTTCTCTTTCCTTTGTTATTGAACCTGTTATTCCTTTAATTTGCATTTCCCTTGAAATTGTTGTTGTAATCATCATCTCGTTGTGTATCCCTTTTATTGGGTCACTCTCTAGCATAGTGGCCAAACCCGTTACAATTGAAACATCTACCCTTTCTTCCTTCTTTGAATCCCGATCTTCCTTAACCTTATTTCCTTGGACCTGCATTGTTCTTTCTTTTAGCATGAGTAGAAAATGCAGTAGGATCATTCCTATTTGAAGGCATGTCTCTCTTTATCATCCTTGTCTCCTCTTAAGTGCATCTAGTCAACAATTCATCAAAACCTAAAATCCTGTCATTGTTGAGGATAGTGGTATTGAATACATCCCATTCTCGGGGAATGTTGAGAAATTAGGGCTTTTTTAAAATTTCTCTTTCATGATAATTACTTGTGACTTCGTTATGCTTCTTTCACTTAGATCTTATCTTCGTTAGATTATTACGTTCTTCATCAAGTCAATTATCAAATGCACAAGAGACACAAATATTTAGGCTAGCAAGCCAGGGCCAAAACCTCTCCCTCTTGGAGAGGAAAACCCAAAAGTAATTCTTCTTATAAATCTTCAATTGACGAGTACCATAACCATAACACATACCCTTGACACTAGTATGCCTCCAAGACCCTTGTCACTGCTCTTCTAAGCTCCTTATGATGAACTTATTTTCTGCACTGCTTTGCACTAGCCCTAGGGAAGCTTAGTCCCTAGCCTTATATTTTGTCTTCCTTAATCTAGCCTCGGTCACCTAGACACTTCTCCTCAGCTTACCTTCCAGTACCCTTGTTGTCCTAGTCTGAGACTTCTTTCCTTGCCGTGATGCCTTCTTCTTCACGTTGTGTATATGCGAGAGAGTGAGATCAATGACAGAGGCTAGCACTGCCTCTCCTCCGCATTGATCTCAGCCTTCTTACCACTACTTACAACGCTCATTTCACTAAAGTTACCTACTTCTGTTGTATAGACACCCCTTTTCTGCACTATATAATCTCCTTACGCACTACATCTTCAGACCTAAGTTGCGGACCTTGACCGTGAGGAGGGACCGAAGACAAGGCCTCCTTTCTTTTGCTAGACTGCCTCCTCTTTCTTCGTTGTATAGCCACCTTCCTCGCACCAAATCACAGTCCCTTAGCTCGCACTTAATTGTAGAACTTATCAAAACTTATGGTCTCCAAATGAGGTTGCAGCCCCTCCTTTATATAGGGATTGTTTCTCCTATCTAGGCCGACATGTCTTCCTGTGGGTAGGCCGACTTCATCAAGGGGGATTTACATCATACTTAAGCCAACTTCAAGGAGCATATTGACAAGGTCTTGGAGCATATACTTTACATCAATAATTTGTCTTTTACAAGTGTAACATCACTTCATATATATGACTCTAAATTATATTTATGACAAGACGACAAACTCCTAAAGACATCAAGAAGCAGTGTTTGACCTATGATAAAAACTCCTTGCTCGTGAAACCCATGAGGCAAGCATTACAAAATACATTTTATTATCTTTGTCTTCTTCATTACATAAATTCATAATTACAAGTCATTATGAAGACCGAACCTAGTTACACTTTTCAACTCTCCCTCTAAACAAGGGAGGTATTCATTATGGTACATGGTCACTCTCAATCTGAAGAATCTCATAAGAAGAATCGAATTGGTAATCCCATCTGTATAGCATCATATCAACCAGCATTTTCATAGTGCAAGGTCGTGACTAACATCTCCATCTCTCCACGAGATCTTTGAGCTCCAATGTTGGCAAGACTAATGATGAATAGACACCTACATCATTGTCTCTCTTGGATTATATCCCACTCAGGTTCACTCAGGATATGTCCAGGACTATTCTTATTTTGGATTCCCCGACCTCAAAGAATATCAGTCCTTCCATGACTACTCTTATCTTGGATGCCCTAATACATCCTCAAGGGTATTGGATGCCAGATGATTACCCAATCCTCCATTCTATCTTCCCAGGTGAAGACCAGAATGATGTGTCTATCTCTCCCTCTCAACTAGGGAGGACATATTCCATAAATGGAATGTACTCATTCATGTACAAGGAATGTACCTAAGCTCCCTCTCGGCTTAGGAATTACCAACTTTCTTCTAAGTAAGCAACTTATTACCTGACTCCCTCTTAATCAGGGACCTGCAGCAGCAATGATGAAAACACCTAGCTGCTCATGAAGAACTCCTTCCTTCAATGTCATGAATTTCTTTGTTGTTGAGGAGTCTTCAACTTTGGGATCCCTTCATAGGGCACAGATCATCCATCACTTTTATCCAAGAGTCTTGTCTTCTATTAGAAAGTGATCCATCAGTCTTCTCATCTGCTCTAGCTTCATGCTATGCTGCTTTCCTTCGAACCATACTTCTTCCAAGGATCTTTCATCCTACCATATGGCTATCAACAAGTGGAAGACATATGCTTCCCTTTGGCGGCCCTGCATGAGCTCATCAGATATTATTTTATTATAAATATGAACTTTTAAATCAAAAGTTACATTAGGGATGATCTTTCACCATGACATCTTCTTGTAGGCATCAACATCCTTCGTTACAAATTGAAACATCTCCTAAAGATATGTATTGTCAAGGGTCTCCATCTTTTCCAAACTTCTATCAGAGTCTACATATCTTCCTAAGAGATTTCCTAGTCAAGTCTTCTTGGCTTCCTTGGATGTTGACTGATTTTTATCATGGTTGTACTTCTCACAATCTCTTCCTTTCTTTCTTCACACAATTTTATTTCATTCCCAGGAGCTTCCAATATGCAGTTCCTTGATTGTGTACAACCATCTCATATTCCATATGAGAAAATATTATGTTGATTTCATCTAGCGTGGATCATGCTTTTTGGCAACCTGTGCATCAGAGGAAATTCTATTTTTCTTTTATCATACTTCTAAAGACAGAAGTATATTACCTGCAGCCATATGACATGACTTCATAACATCCAATGTAAGCATAAATATACATGTACCTCATCTCTTGTCCTTTTGAGTCATCTGTAGCAGTTTTCCTTAAAATGAGAATTTTCATTCTCTTGACTTGCTTTTTCAATATGTCATCATATCCTAATCCCATAATTCTGCAAGTTAGAATTCTCGATGAAACCTTTTGCTTTCTTTCTAACCAGTGAATCCAAAGAGGATTCCATTAGAAAATGTCAACACCTATTTCCATATTGATTATTGAATGATGACCCTTGATCTAGATGACTGCCTTCCATAAATGTTGTTTTCAGCGAGGTTCCCAGGAGCCACTATTTCCATAGCATGGTTGTCACATCATTGTGCTACAGACATCCTCCTATGATGAGTGTTCCTCCTTCAATGCTTCAATCATGATGCCAATTCTAAAGTGATGCATCTATCTAATATACAATGCTTCCTAACATACTATTTTACAACCAACAGATACCTCTTGAAGAGGAAGATGATCTAAATCATAATAGATATCTTTCACCTCTTCTTTCTTATCTTTCTTTGAATCTGGTTCTTCCATTTCTCCAACGACATGGGCTTCTTCCTTTTTCCTTTTGTCCTTATTAGACTTGGGACAATCCTTCTTATAGTGCCCAAGTTCATTATATCCATAGCATCACATCTTATCCATGTTTCTCCTTTTCTTCTGAGGACCAAACTTACCAAATCTTTGCTTTCTTCTAGACATGGTAGCATGGGCTTGATTTTCTTCATTTGATCCTATATCAACTTTAGCTTTTAACCTCGTCTCCTCTATCTTGCATAGAGACCATAGATCTTGGAATGGTGTTGCTTCTTTCTTCCCATAGATACCCTCCGGTAGAGCATTCAGTACCACTGTAGTCATTTCTCTATCAGACATTAGCTCTCCCAATTCCTGCAGTCGATCTCGTATTTCAAAAATCTTCATAAAATATGAAGTGATCCCTTCTTCTCTTGACAACTCAACTTGTATAGTTCTTGTCTCAAAGATATTACTTCCCCTGCCGTACTCACCAAGAATAACTCCACCAATTAGTCATATATTTCTTTTGAAGATTTTAGTTTGATACATAGGGGATGAGAGAGTCCTTTATGGATTCTATAAGAATCCTCGGGGCTCTTATGTCTCCCTTAATGTATTTCGCATGTGCTTGAATATCTTCTTTTGAAGGTCTGGTTGTTGACCCTTTGATATAGTCCATGACTTCATTCTCAATAAGATTTAGATCTATCATTTTCTTCCATGCAAGAAAGTTTGAAACCCCAACCAATTTGTTGCTTTCTTTGCAAAAAGACATTTTGACAGATTGAGATGAAGTCATAAATATACTAACTTGGATAGATGATTTTCTTCTTCTACCAGCTTCTTTGATGATGATGATGTAGATAGCAGTAGAAGCTCCCTCTTAGATAGATTTCTTCAAGAGTGGTGTAAAGCAGTAGATCACCTTGGATCCTTTATGATGATGATGATCAAGGATGGCTTGATGATAACTTCAGCAAAATGATGATTTGATGAAGTCTCCAATAATGTTGACTTGGCTTCAATCAAGAGATAGAGTTAGATTCCTTGAAGATAAAGATCACCTCCTTGATCTTGCTTTTCCTCTTGAAAGGATCTTGATGTATAAGTCCTTTGAGTAAGGTCTTTTATCTTCTTGAGATCGCTTGAAGGCTTTCCTAACTTCCTGCAAACTACTCCTTCTTGAATGAATGAAGATCTTCTTAGATTTAGAGATCAAGTAGATCCTTCTTTCAGCCTTGATGTCTTCTTGAAAACTGATCCTTGATGTCTTCTTGAAAACTGATCCTTGAAGTCTTCTTTGAAACTTGAACCTTGTGCCTTTTTCCTAAACTTCCCTTTCTTGTCTGTAGCACCTTAGCTTTGATACCATGTTGAGAAATTAGGGCTTTTATTAAAATTTCTCTTTCATGATAATTACTTATGACTTCGTTATGCTTCTTTCACTTACGTCTTATCTTTGTTAGATTATTACGTTCTTCATCAAGTCAATTATCAAATGCACAAGAGACACAAATATTTAGGCTAGCAAGCCAAGGCCAATACCTCTCCCTCTTTGAGAGGAAAACCCGAAAGTAATTCTTCTTATAGATCTTCAATTGATGAGTACCATAACCATGACACATACCCTTGACACTAGTATGCCTTCAAGACCCTTGTCACTGCTCTTCTAGGCTCCTTATGATGAACTTCTTTTCTGCACTGCTTTGCACCAGCCCTAGGGAAGCTTAGTCCCTAGCCTTTTATTCTTTCTTCCTCGATCTAGCCTCAGTCACTAGTCAGAGACTTCTTTCCCTGCTGTGATGCCTTCTCCTTCACGTTGTGTATATGTGAGAGAGTGAGATCAATGACAGAGGCTAGCACTACCTCTCTTCCGCATTGATCTCAGCCTTCTTACCACTCCTTACAGTGTTATGAACCTAATTCATAACTAATAGAATAAATAGAAATAAATGTAATTGCTAAATAATCAATTAGGATTATGTTAAGTAGTCATTAGTTAACTGAAAAGGCATGTCTAAAAGACGTGCCTGTTCATGAAAGGTCACTTGCATAGGTATAAACGCAGGACCTCATTGTAACTTTCAATCATCTTATTCATATCATATCAATAAATATTTATTATTATAAATACCTCTTGTGTATTTTTATAATTAAAGCTCTTTTGCTATTAAAGCCAACAAATCTACAAGTCTTGCTGCTACAGAAACCAAATCTACAAGTTCCGCTGCTACAGTGGTATCGGAGCCATATTAAGGACAAGTTGAAGCAATGGCACACAACATCGTTCTACAAGCCTACGAACGTAGTTTACAAGCCCGAGAACATTGTTTACCGTATAATGTGCCATTACGTGAAGATCCCGAAAAAATTGAGTAGATTAATAAAATTCTAGAAACGCTTCAACAATTAGAGAATTCATGTGCAGAAGTCACAAACGGTTATAAAAAAAATTCTGCATGTTATAAAAAAAATTCTACAGTAATCCATAATAGAGAAAATGAACAATTTCATAAAAATGTGAGAAAAGAAAAACATGAGAAACAAAAAGATAAAAAAATGTTGTAATAATGAGAAGGTAGTTAGTTATGCCAAGAGAAAATCAAGTAGAACACCCATGGAAAATTCAAGCAAATACATTCTCCCACCAATGCGTAGAGGAAAACAACCAACTAATATTGAAAAAAAAGAAGAGAAATGTTGGAAGTGTGGAGATAAATATTTCGCAGGACATAAATGTGCCTTTTATACAAGAGATGAAATTGCCACAGTTCAAATAAAAGATGAGAAGTTAGTTTCCAACCAATCTCTTGAAGTTGGGAATTAAGCCATACATGTAATGCTTGTAAATGAATCAGAAACGTGTCATTTTAATAAAAGCATGTCTTCCATTATATCCAATAATTCTCACGGACAGACTTGCAGTTCTGGCTGCTCTTCTCTGGACAAGGAAGAGTCTATAAAAGTGGAGAAATTCCCAGTTAAGAGTGACAATCGTCTGCAGGATATTCCAATAGGAAATATGCAGAAACAATGCCAAAAAAATGCATGTTTCGAGGACCACCTGCAAATGATGCCATGGCTTGCTGTTCCGTACTCAAATGCAAATGGTGGAGAGAGATCCCAATTTCTTCAATGTACTAAAGAAGATCTGGCACCCTTCATTGCAAAAGTTAAAGAATCGACCTTGAGTCATGTGTTGACTCACGGCGTTGGGTATCTACATGAATGTCTCAGTTTAATGGAAAAAGAATTGGTCACCCAGTTGTTTAGTGCGGGGGCAATTTAGGTGTGTGTTGCAAGCAGTTCAATGTGTTGGGGGTTGTCTTTGTCTGCACATTTGGTTGTTGTCATGGGGACACAGTATTATGACGGGCGTGAGAATGTTCATACCGACTATCTTATTACTGATCTTTTGCAAATGATGGGCCGTGCCGGTAGACCTCTGCTAGATAATGTTGGAAAATGTGTGATTTTATGCCATGAACCTCGCAAAGAATATTACAAGAAATTGTTATATGAGCCATTCACAGTGGAGAGTCATCTTGATCACTTTCTCCATGATCATGTGAATGCTGAAGTGTTGTAGGCACCGTTGAAAGTAAACAAGATGTTGTGGATTATGACACACTTGGACGCTTTCTGAAGGAAGACAGTGCTAGTCGAGAGATTCTCCAAACAGAGACCGAATCAGTGAAAAACAATGATCTGAGAGACCTATTGCCATATGGCTTTGCAACCCATCATGCAGGGATGGCCAGAGCAGATCGAACTTTGGTAGAAGACCTCTTTGCTGATGGCCATATTCAAATATTGGTGTCGACTGCTACTCTTGCATGGGGAGTAAATCTTCCTGCTCATACTGTTATTATAAAAGGAACTCAAATTTACAATCCTGAGAAAGGTGCATGGACTGAACTTAGTCCGTTAGATATTATGCAGATGCTCAATCTCTTTTCAAAATTCTTCACGGGAAGTATTGAAAAACTATATGAAGCATACAACGAACTACATTGTCTTGCTCAGGAATTGGAGAAGGGGTTCGATGCCCCAGCAATTATTGTGGTTGGACATCAAACAGATGGGAAAATAGCCCTCATTGAAGCTTTGATGGGTTTTCAGTTCAATCATGTTGGCGGGGGAACAAAGACACGAAGGCCTATCACCCTTCACATGAAGTACAATGCAACTGCCCAACAACCCATTTGCTACCTCATTTCAGAGGACAATCCCCCTCAAGAGAAGGGAAAAAGCTTGGAGGATATACAGGAATACATTGAAGCTGAAAACATGAGGCTGGAGCAGGAAGCTTGCCAATTTTCTATAAAAGAAATAATCATAAAGATAGACTACAAGTATTGTCCCAACTTAACTATTATTGATACACCTGGTCTGATTGCTGCTGCTCCAGGCCGTAAAAACAGAGTTTTACAGTCTCAAGCACGTGTTGTAGAGGCACTTGTTCGCAGCAAGATGCAGCATAAGGAATATATTATATTGTGCCTTGAAGACTGCAGTGATTGGAGCAATGTGACCATCCGTCGAGTTGTTATGCAGGTTGACCCTGAGATGTCACGAACTGTGATTGTTTCAACAAAGTTGGATACAAGGATTACGTTCGCCAAATGTGGAACTCTTTCTTCGGCCACCAACACCGTGTTCTTCTTCCAATCTGCGGGTGTTCTTCTTGTTTCATCTTCCGGTTCCTGCAATCCCTGCGGAATCCCGAAATGTTGTAAATTTATTAGCAATGCTGCTTACGAAGGTGTGTGGTCTCGTTACGAATCGGTGTACTGGTCAAACGGTGTGTCCGGTCGAAGGGTCAACTGCTGTGGCCTAGCGTCAATTCACTCCGGCTCAGTCAAATTAAATTCGCGGCTGAGTCAATTTTTGTTGCTTCAGAAGTATATGCATATAAATTGGTGGTCATTGCTGGAGAAACACAGTTGCTCAGCTTCAAAGCTTCATCTGAAGCCCAGACGTCCAAAGACATTTGTTACTGCTCTGGGACATCAACTTTTGAAGGATCGCAAAAAGAAAAAAAGAAAAGAGCCTTCCCGGGACAATGCTACCTCCTTTGCTACTGGTGCAGCTACAGCAGGTCCAGACAAAATAGTCAGTGATCCTGAATCAGCAAAAGCGTTGTCTAGTGAGTCTCAAAGCATTCAGAAATCAGGATCTGGAAAAGGGGCTACTGTGAAGCGACAAGGGGGAAGCTGTACAAATCGAACAAAACGAGAGGCTTCTAATACTAAGCCATCTCGACAGCGTCATAAGGCATCAGATCTAGACAAACTGTGAGACTATCAAGGTTATGACCTTGCATGATGCGACTCTACGTAATTGTGACTGCTCGTGGAAAATTAAGTTGATAGACTTTGCAAAGTTTAATAAGATTATATTACATGGTATATTATTATAACTTGATGTATCATATATTAAAAGGGAAAAAAGTGAAAAGGAAGAGGAATACAATTTGAAGTTTAATAAGAAGTATTATGACAAAAGGTAGATTTTCCTTTAAAAAAAAAAAAAGGGTTAAAAATATATATATAGATATAAACAAAAAAAAAGGTTATTAAATTTATTTAAAATATATATATATATATATATAAAAAAAAAGGTTATTAAATTTATTTAAAATATATATATATATATAATCGCTCGTAAGAAGAAAAATAAAATGCCAAGGTACCAATGATGAATGACATGTCTAGCAGATAATCCCAAGTAAAGGAAATTGTTGAAAAGTTAAGCTTTGAGGACAAAACTTTTCGAGAAGAAGGCAATGTTATGAACCTAATTCATAACTAATAGAATAAATAGAAATAAATGTATTTGCTAAATAATCAATTAGGATTATGTTAAGTAGTCATTAGTTAACTGAAAAGGCATGTCTAAAAGACGTGCCTGTTCATGAAAGGTCACCTGCATAGGTATAAAAGCAAGACCTCATTGTAACTTTCAATCATCTTATTCATATCATATCAATATATATTTATTATTATAAATACCTCTTGTGTATTTTTATAATTAAAGCCCTTTTGCTATTAAAGCCAACAAATCTACAAGTCTTGCTGCTACAGAAACCAAATCTACAAGTTCCGTTGTTACATACAGCCTTCCTTGTTTCATTGTCAAGTTACCTACATCCGCACTGTATAGACACCCCTTTTCTGCACTATATAATCTCCTCCTTACGCACTATAGCTTCGGACCTAAGTTGCAGACCTTGACTGTGAGGATGGACCCAAGACAGAGCCTCCTTTCTTTTGTTGGATTGCCTCTACTTTCTTCACTGTATAGCCACCTTCCTCGCACCAAATCACAGTCCCTTAGCTCACACTTATTTGCAGAACTTATCAAAATTGATGGTCTCCAAATGAGGTCGCAGTCCCTCCTTTATATAGGGATTGTTTCTCCTATCTAGGCCGACATGTCTTCCTTTGGGTAGGTCGACTTCATCAAGGGGGATTTACATCATACTTAAGCCGACTTCAAGGAGCATATTGAAAAGGTCTTGGAGCATATACTTTACATCAATAATTTGTCTTTTACAAGTGTAACATCACTTCATATACATCACTCTAAATTATATTTATGACAAGAAAACAAACTCCTAAAGACATCAAGAAGGAGTCTTTGACCTATAATAAAAACTCCTTGCTCATGAAACCCATGAGGCAAGCATTACAAAATACATTTTATTATATTTGTTTTCTTCATTACATAAATTCATAATTACAAGTCATTATGAAGACCGAACCTAGTTACAATTTTCAACGGGGAAGACCTCCAAGGGCAATAAGAGTGAGCTCCCAGTCGGCAATAACCTCTCCAATAGATAGAAGATAATTTTTTATTTCAGCAATCCTCATGAAGTAGGATTGGATGGATTCCTCTGTATCCATCTTAATGTCCTTCAGCTTGTTCTTAAGAAAGAGGATTTGGTTTGCATTGTTAGCCTTGAACATGCTAACCAACTTGTCATACATCTCCTTAGATGTGCCCAGCTAGGAGATGTAAGCAACCAAATGCTTTTGAATGAGATCCCTAATTATCTTCTTGGCTTTGACCTCTCCTTTCTTGAACTTCGTCTTAGTGGCAGTCGGTGCATTTGAAGGAGACTCAGCAATCTTTCCCTGCACATAATCCACGACTTCATTTTCTTCCAAAGTCAAGTCAAGAGACATCTTCCATGCATGATAATCATTCTTCTCATTGAGCTTGTCCTCAGATTTGAAATATGATGAGGAAGCCATTGACCCTTTTCTTTGTCCAACAAATCTCAGTGATTTCTTTTCTCTCTTGCTTGGGCTTTGTCTTCACCTGGGCTCTGATACCATGTTAATTTTAGATAACAATGGTATGTTCTATGCTTTAGAGCAATTTACTTCAATCCTTTCTTAGAAGCCCAATATTAATTTCCAGATTAGCAATCACATTAACTTGATAGTAAATGTAGATAGAACATAAACAATAAGCAAAAGACAAGCCAAGACAAGAGGACACAATATTTGGTGGATGCCAGAGAAAAACCCCAATGTGGGGAAAACCCTTTGATCAAATCTTCTTATTATTCTTCAAAAGTTTAGCACAGAGAGAGAGTACAATACACAAAATACACTTGTCCAATCACTGTCAAAATAGTCTAGTCAAACAGCAGTCAACAGGATGCCCAAACGAGAAAGTTAACGTTGGTCAAACTAGCAGAAATAGTCCTCCAAATCAACTCGGTCAAACCCAATCAATGCGGCCTCCAAAGACAGTCAAAGTCAACCCAAAACAGCTCTGAAAATCACAGTCAAATTCGGTCAACGCAGACTCAACATTGTTGTCAAAGGTGATGTGGTCAAAGCAAATCAACCTGCTCCAATTGCCTCGGTTTTCATGCCAGAAGATGCGGCCTAAGGAGAGCGAAGGAACTACCTGAAAAACGCAGTCAAAACAGTGAAGTTGACCCTCGATCAACATTGTCGTAATTTGCCCAAAAACACATCTGAAATGTCCTCCTGAAATTTTAAGTCAACCTTGGTCAACGCTGATAAGAGAAGTTGTTCCTTATGTTGTACAACCCAATCAAGAGAGGAAAGAGAATGTGATGAGTGATGATGTCCAAAATGAGGAAGAGGTCTCTCTTATTTATACAATTCGTTGAGAGTGGAGACACATCTATTGGGACTTATGAGCCTACATTAGACTTCTGGTCGACCTTGACAATTTGCACGTGTGAGAATTAAATTCAAAAACTCAAGTCTGCTCATCCAAACAAGATGATCTTTAGATCAATCTTGCACCTCTGGGAAAGAGGAATCCAATAAAAAATATCATCTCCATCATATGAGTTGTCCAATGTGGAGTTTGTCCCTAGTTGCCAATTTTAACAATATGAAATATAGTCCACAATAAGTTACACTATTCACTTCAGCAACATGTGATACAATATTCCATTCAACAAAGTACCATGATTCAACCAATAAACAGATTTGACAATAGTGCCAGTACAAGTTCCAAATTTAACAGAGATTGTTCAACAGGCAAATGTACCCTATATTCCTATCAAACGACCTATACCGTCCTATATTGATCTGCAAACTGGAAGTAGTTACAACAGCTTGTAATTCCTTGTGAATTTTGTTATCAGATGTGTCTAAGTAGCCTCCGGACAAACCCTAACTCAGCTACAAAAAATGAATCAAGAGCCAATGGACTTCGACTTCAAGAATGGGACCGAATTACTTCAGGATGATGGTCAAACTATTTAGGAGGATGACCGCATCTATGTCTCAGGGATTGCCTTAAATCTGCCTTCGAATTAACCCAAAAAACCCTTCCAAAATCTATCTCAAAATTATCCAATGCTGCCACAGAAAATGGTCAAACTGTTTTAGTCCTGCCTCAGGACAACCCCAAACTCTGCTACAGAAATTGACCAAAATAACCGTATGAATTTCTACTCTAGGAAAGAGGGAGGCCTGTGACTCCTGCAGTTGGGGGGCTATGTGCCTCAGAATTGTACCACAAAAATGCCAATAGTGTTGATTTTTGTAACTATGGTTGGTCTTCATAATGTATGTTTGAGTCATTATGAAATTGAAAAGCATATCTTTAATTGCTAAGAGCCATAAGAAAATTATTTTGAGTCAAAGTCCCATTGTGATTTTCAAAAGGAAGAAATTTGAATTTTTGAAATTAAAGTTTTTGGCTCCAAAAGTAAGGTCGGTCTCCTCCTCGTCAACTCGACCCTCTAAAAATTGTTCAAGTCAGCTCCCTGTAAAGACACACCCATTTGGCCAAGGGGAAAAAACAATATATAGACCACACACTCCACCATGAATTTGATCTCTTCTTCTCTATAATTTTCAGCCTATTCTGAGGCAACAGATTAGCCAACATTTGAAGCAAGATCAGTGATAATAGAAGCTCGCATCTGTGAAAGTAATCTTGCATATCTGAGGTAGAACACACGGCATTTCTGAGGGAGCTCGCACAGTTTTTCTGTGACATTTTGTTAGCCTTCCTGTGGCAGTTCGTATGGCCTTCCTGTGGCAATTCGTATGGTCTTTTTGTGGCAGATCGCATGGCATTTTTGAGACATTCGTAAGCATATCTAAGGCAACTTGCCTACCTGTTTTGAGACCAACAAAGTATGATCTATGGAGGCTAGCGAAGGCTCATTGCAAGGATGAATCTCAATTGGATTGTGGAAGGATGAATCTCTATTGAACAAGGAATAGAATCTCTTCAGTGGGCAGATTGACTTGACTAGGAGATGGACCAGGTTTGACCTAGTAGTGGACTTAGATGTGTCTTTGTTGAATTAAAGAATTCTCTATTGAAAAAGGTTGTTGGGTTTTTCCCCATTGTGGGTTTTCCCAGGATAATAATTGTGTATTGTCTCTTGTGCACTGTGATACTTGAATGGTAAAAAGTGTTGAAGTATAATTGTTGGATGAAGAACAAATAAAGGCTAAAAGAATGATAATGAAGATCACAAGTAATTACCAAGACTGAAAATTATGCTAGTCACTATGTCTATTAAATTTCCAACAAACAGATCCGCAATTCTATCCCCAGGAAAATCATTTGTCATAGAGAATTAAGGCACCGAAACCCTCCTTGGAATAGTCTTCAACGAATTTGAGTTCTTGCCTCAGATGGATGTCAAATTCTACCTCAGACAAGAGTTAATTTCAGACAATTAGATCCCATGATTTGCCAATTTTTTCAAACCAAAGTTGCTTCGAATAACCTGTGCCAGAACAAGAAACAAGGTGACTAGGTAGGGTGGGATCACCTCCACCGAAACTAGTCAAATGAGGAAAGGGGTCTTAAATCCTCAGAGCCTCAAGCTCAATAAAACATAGACAAATTGATCCAATCCAATGATGATAATATGACTTCAACTCTCCTCTATTTATAGATTTCTCCATGGGCTCCCAAATGTGGGAGGTTATGGATGCAACCCCCAATTTTGAGTTTTTTTGCCTCAGTGTTATGAACCTAATTCATAACTAAAGTAATAAATATAGTCATTAATAGAATAAAATAGAATAAATGTAATTACTAACTAATCAATTAGGATTATGTTAAATAGTCATTAGGTTAATGAAAAGGCATGTCTAAAAGACATGCCCATTCGTGAAAAAGTACCTACATAGGTATAAAAGCAGGACCTCATTGTAATCATTCAATCGTCATATATCATATCAATAAAATATTATTATTATAAATACCTCTTGTGTATTTTTATAATTAAAGCTGCTTTTGCTATTAAGTCTACAATCTACAAATCTTGCTGCTACAGTATTCAAATCTACGAATTCCGCTGCTACAGTGGTATCGGAGCCATATCAGAGCCATATTGAGGACAAGTTGAAGCAATGGCACATAATATCGTCTTACGAGCCTATAAGCGTAGTATACAAGCCCGGGAACATTGTTTACCGTATAATGTGTCATTACATGAAGATCCCAAAAAAAATTGAGCAGATTAGAAAAATTCAACAAAAGCTTCAGCAATTAGAAAATTCTTGTGCAAAAGTCACAAATGGTTATAAAAAAATTTCTGCAGATCTTAAAAAAATTTATGCAGTAATCCATAATAGAGAAGAAAATCAAGACAAACAAAAAGATGAAAAATGTTGTACTAATGAGAAGGCAGTTAGTTATGTCAAGGGAAAATCAAGTAAATACATTCCCCCACCAATGCGTAATAAAGGAAAACAACCAACTAATGTTGAAAGTAAAGAAGACGGGAAATGTTGGAAGTGTGGAGACAAATATTTTACAGGACATAAGTGTGCAATCCAAAAACTTTATAACTGTGAAGCAGATTATAATGATGATGTAGATGTTAAATGTAAAATTGATTCTGCTAGCCAGAAAACTATTAAAGAAGCTGGAAAAAGTAATGAACAACAGAGTGTTTCATTCTCTGTTTTGAAGGAAACTTGTGAAGAAACAAAACAAGGTGAAGCAGGAATGGTGACAGTAACACCAGAGCAACCGATTCATGAGAAAAGCTGAGACAACATCAATACATATAGTTCATCAAAGATACAAGGATTTGTCTCTAATGCTCGCTATCGGTCAATGGAGAAGAGAGTGCACCCAAATCAGTTAATGATAATGAAGAAGTCATCCCTTGACTCTCAGAAGAATTCATCTGAACTTGGCAGTGGTCATATTAAAACAGTCAGAAGTAAACGAATAGATGCAGCTTCAGTGCCATCTGGTGTTGTCTATAATAGACTCCCTAAAGATAGCTTTCCAATCTCTGTCCCGCAGAGTAACACTGAGACACAGTTTCAAGATGTAAATAACAACAGTATAGTGCTTCCAGGAAACTATGTTAATATTTATTCACAAGGGCCTCCATTTGAATCGGGGGATAAACTTGAGATTAAAAGTTCCAAAGATGTTAAATATCGAACCAGCTATGAAAAACACTATGCAGAACCAAATCCTGAAGTTGTTGTTTTATCTAAAGCTGAAGAATTGGAGAAGTACTTGGCTGTTAGAGAAGCTATGTATAAGAAAGCAAAAAAATTTGATGCAAAGATTCATGATTTTGAGACAGCTATTAGTAGACCTTATTTTCACGTGAAGCCTCTATATGACTTGCAACTTGGCAACTGGCATCGGTATCTTGACTTCATTGATAAAGTGAACGATTTTGATCAAACAGTAAAACTGTATGAAAGATATCTTATTGCAGGTGCAAATTACCCAGAGTATTGGATTCGTTATGTTCAATATATGGAAACTACTGGAAGCCTGGAAGTTCCAAATGATGCTCTTGGACGGGCTACACAAATTTTTGTGTAGAGACAACCTGAGATCCACATTTTTGCTGCAAGATTCAAGGAATAGATGGGAGACATTCCTGGTGCTCGTGCAGAGTATGAATTTCTTTGCACAGAGCTAGCCCCTGGTCTCCTAGATGCTATAATCAAACATGCCAACATGGAACATCGGCTGGGGAGCTCTGAATCAGCAATGTCAATATTTGAAACAGCTATTGCAACTGCAAAAGCAAAATAACAGTCACAGTCACTGCCTCTGTTGTATATTCAGTACTCTCGTTTTCTTCAGTCAGCTGCCGGCAATGCAGATAGAGCAAGAGATGTTTTGAATGAAGCACTGGAGCTCCTGCCTTTTTCAAAGACTCTTCTCGAGGTAGCTATCGATTTGGAATCAAGATTTAGCCATCGACTTTCGTTGGCACTCCGCTGCGGTCTGTGAAAATTAACATCGATCCGTTAATAAGTGAACAATGATACGGTGCCCTGCGGAATAAAATGACGCTGTGATATGATATGGTGTCAATCGTGATGTTTAATTAAAAATCTTTATATGGTGGACGGCTTTGCGGTGGATATAAGTTTATTTATTATTGATTTAAATGAACTGGTTTAAGAAGACAAAACCGTGTTTCTCATTAAACCGTTTCTGTTTCTAGATAAACCAGTTTCGTAGACTCGGAAACCAAAACGGCCATACATAACGCCGTTTTCTATGGTATTCCTTTTCCTGTATGTTTTCTTCTCGGAAAAGAGGCTTCCATTCCATTTATGGTAATGTGTATTTGTAATGTGGCCACCTTGGATGCTAGGACCATCGTGCGTCCATAAAATGCTCTCTATGCATTGACAAGGAAATGATGATGGTGTGAAATGTAAGTAAAGGACTTTCGTTTCAAATATTTTTAAAAATAATAATAACTATATATATATAGAGAGAGAGAAATAAAAATAGAAGAGAGGAAGATAAGCACAAAGCAAAGGAATCTTGAGGACAATTTTACGTCCAAAGATAGGATAAGAAGGGAGCTTGATGGTGTTCATTATGAAATTCAGGCAACTGACCCTGCAGAGATGGATTCACATATATCTATATATATATTAATATATAGAAGTACAAATTCAAATGAAAGGAAGAGGTTCTTCATCAAAAAAGAGAAGATAAATTATATATATAAAGGAGTTAAATACTAAATATATATATATATATATATATATATATATATATTCAAGTTCCATTTTAAGGAAGGCAAAAAGTTATAACTTGAAAAAAAAAAAAAGGGGAGAACCCAGTTCAAGACAGCATTATTGAAGAATTATACATGCCCAGGTACCAGTGATGAATGACATGTCTAGCAGATAGTCTCAAGTGAAGAAAGTTATCGAAAAGTTAAGCTTTGAGGACAAAGCTTTTCAAGAAGGAGGCAATGTTATGAACCTAATTCATAACTAAAGTAATAAATATAGTCATTAATAGAATAAAATAGAATAAATGTAATTACTAACTAATCAATTAGGATTATGTTAAATAGTCATTAGGTTAATGAAAAGGCATGTCTAAAAGACATGCCCATTCGTGAAAAGGTACCTGCATAGGTATAAAAGCAGGACCTCATTGTAATCATTCAATCATCATATATCATATCAATAAAATATTATTATTATAAATACCTCTTGTGTATTTTTATAATTAAAGCTGCTTTTGCTATTAAGTCTACAATCTACAAATCTTGCTGCTACAGTATTCAAATCTACGAATTCTGCTGCTACACTCAGCTACCCCAAAACTTGGGAATTCTTGGGTTATCATCTTTATCCAAGACTATAGCCTACGGGGATTGATAGGTTATTTCGTCCCTTGAGAACATTACAAATTTAGGAAATGATCCATACAATAAACAGACAAACACCATCAATGGAACAATCCCAGAAAATTGCAAGTCCAATACTACTTTATTGAATGAAGCTATGGTGGAATTTTTAAAAATTATTGAGATGGACCTGGTGTGAATCCTTCAAGTAAACTCACCCAAATTTCTTGTGGCAACTCAAAAAAAATGTGGTTCTCTTTATCAAGCATGTGTGGCCATGTTAATTTGATATTTTTGTTGGGGCAAAATGAAATTTAGAGAAGAGTGGGGTATTCAATTACCTCTTGTTGCAAATTTGGCTGACAATTTGAAAATTCAGCCCCAAGGAACTCGCTACAGCAATCTGCCTTAAGTAATGCAGCTTTGGTTCTCCATTGGTGACCGATTGATTCTTCCTTTATCAATCTCACCTTAACTCTCCTTCTTGATCTGTGTGGCGATGAGACTCGTTGCATTTGATATGATATTGCCCGACCCTAGCAACCAATAATCTCAACCTCGAAGTTGTTTAATGAAATCGGCCTGGGTTGTAAATGGCAATGTGTCTCTTGAAACAACGAAACATGACTTTGAGCTACCCAATGGTCACACACTCTAACAAACTGAGCTATCCACTGATGATATGACCCACTGATTACTCCTTCAACTCGGCCCGTAGAAAATGTAATTAGCCCTGATGATAGCAACGACCTGATTGGTCCCCCTGAATTGTCCACTGGTGACACAACCCGTTGATTTACTGCTTCAACTCAACCCATAGAGAATGTAATCGGCCCTGATGATAACAGCGATGTGATTGGCCACCCTAAACTATCCACTGGTGATACGGCCCGCTGATGTAATCGGCCCTAGTGAGAGCAATGATATGAATGGCCCTTGACAACACAACCCATCTATTTAAACTTGACTTCTCAAGAATCTGACCTTTCCTGTGCTTATATCCTCTGGTTCTAGTGTCGTTAAGTCTACTACTAAAGACTCAATGTGCTCACTAAAATAATTTGGCTAGGGTAACTTGCGACCACCAAAACCAATGCCAGCAAAATAATTGACTAGGGAGTGTGGCTAGGGTATGTCTCTCAATATTGAAGCTAGTAAACATCAGGGTTTCCCCTTTACTCGGCAACTCCTTGTCAAATTCTCAATAATTCTTCCACATCCCCCCTTCAATCTCCTTATGCCATTTTTTAATAATTCCCTCCTCCAAATACCATGGGCAATACCATGGGTGACTTTTTATTAATTATTATTCTATTTTATTATGATGACCCCTTATTCTTCCTGTCATTAGCCTATGGGATCTAGATAGGCTAAGACTCAATCTCCCTTTGCTTCTAGAATCATAAAGGGACATTACAGTCCCCCCTTTCCAAATTTTGCTTGTGCTCAAGCAAATTTCATCCAATACTAGAATACTAGACAAGTCGGTGGAAGGCTTTAGTGACAAATTGTTGCAACATCTGAAGGTTTCCCAATTCAATATTGTTGCTATCTATGGTAAGAACCCCTGGCGAGGTTGAAGAGCTTAACTCTTCATGATGGCCCATATGCTTCATGATTTTGTTGTATTTTTGTTGATCCCTTGTTGTTGTTTGACTCATCTTACCTACGAATGCCCTTCCTATTTGGTCTCGCATCTCCATCCTGAATATTCTTGATTTACTGTGGCAAACCTCTCAACATGGTTAGGCTTTGTTTGAGCCATAACACCTGGCCTTAACTACGAATTTCCCCCTTCCTAGATTGGGATTTGATTTGCTAAGTATATTGTAATAACTCCATGTGTTTCTGCCCATTTCTGCTCGCCATTTGTTTGAGTGTAGCAATCTTTGGAGGACCTTGAGTCATACCTCTCAAGACTACCATTTGACCTCCTTTCATTTTAAATCACATCTCCATGGTCTAGTATTTCTTCTAATGCTTCCCAATGGTGATAAGCTATTGGACACCCAATACTATGTCATAATTAGACATTTTCACCACATAGAAATCATCAACCATAGTGTAGTTGCCCATCTTTAACTTTTGAAAATTTCTGAATCTAAACCAGAAACCCTACTGCAGTAAATCTAATTTACTTCTCCTACTTGCTTTTCTTAAATTTACAGGATATTTTCAGAATAATTCAGGAAAACATCAAAGTAAATACATTGCAGCTAAGTCACCTAACACGGGGACACGGGACACGATGGACACGCGGATTTGAGTGTCAGATTCAGACACGGTGACCCCCCGAAACAAGACACGTCCGGACACGTTATATATTATTTTATTAAAAAAAATTATATATATATATATATATATTAAAAATTAGATATTTCTTACACAAATTCATACAAATTCATTGATTCAAACATAGATCTTCATCTAGATGTAAGTTTTACAAAGATTTAAGATACATGATACATTGAAACATCATACAATCATACATATTACAAAGTAATAGACATATTCATCAATGATCCAATAGGAGAAAGACAAGATACTGTAGTTTTCTCATTAAGTCATCAAAATCAAAATGTGTTACATAAGTACTAGCCTCTAGGTAGTACACTGTCAATGGCAAATAGAAATAGCAAATACAAAACAACTACAAGTCTACAAGACTACAAGCCTCAAGGCAGTGCCGCAGTAGGTAGCTCATGACTCATGAGTCATCAATCCTCATCATCATAATCAGCATCACTGTCCTCATCATGATCATCATGCTCACCACTGCTCTCCTCTGTTGCATCCTCCTCTTCTGTATCCAATGTCATCTTTGCATTTGTTGGTGTGGAGGATGACCCCTCTACTATATTGCCATCATCAAATGTGACAGGCTCTAGCACTGGCTCATTAAGATCCAAGTTGGCCAATGCCAACTCAACACTGTTGTCCAAACCCATATCATCAGGAAAGACATCCCACATCTTTGTCTTTCCCTTCAACCAATCCTCCCTTTGCCTGTAAATAAGACGAAGGTTGGTGTGCACATACACCATTGTCTCTGCCCTAGACTGCTCAAGCCTGCTCTTCTTCACACTATACAAATTCCCATATGTGCTCCAATTCCTCTCGCAACAAGAGGATGAAGTCACTTGAGAGAGGAGCCTCATGGCTAACTGCTGTAGAGGAGGGCTTGTTGCCCCATGAGTTGCCCACCAAGAATAGGGCTTCTTAGCCCCCCTATCTCTAATCACATCATAGCCTGCAAATCACCCAGTGCCAGTGGAAAACTCTACAAAGGCATCCTCCACCTCATCAAGGGATTCCCTATCCTGAAAAATCCTCCTGAATGCATCTTTCCTCCCCTGTGAGATTTCACCATCCATGTGAGGAGGGAATCTGCGGGAAGGTCCACCATTTAGCCACTCATGGTTGTAGTATTTTGGGTTCAAGGAGTGAGACAAACAATGTAAAGGTGTGCAATTCTTGTCCCATCTGTTGACAAGAATATCCTGTATGCTAGTGAAGAAGGCCTTTGGTGATGTAATATCCCAAAAATGGGTTTATCAGCAGATCATGACTCAAAAACGCATTCTTCAGGAAAGTATGCTTCAGCCATCATAAAGAGTGTTTATAAACACTCAAAAACCCACTCCAAATACTGCAGCAACCTTTACTCAGCTTTTAGGGGCAAAAAGGTGGGGAAAAGTGAGGATTTTGGCCCTAAAATGGGTATATAAGAAAATGTGCGTAAAATGACGGGTCAAGGTTCTGGAATATGTTAGAATAGGTCAAGAGGGACTTCCATGTCGAATTTCAGCTCAAACAAAGGCGTTTTTCTAAGTTAAACAGTTCCTCCTTCCCGACTAGTCAATAAAAACCCTGATTTCCCAAGACTTTGAGTATGCAGAAATTTGCTGAAGCAAGGGCAGCGTATTTTCTGAAGGAATATGATGTATAAAACTATAAATAATCAGAGAATGGGTTTGGGAGCATGGAATAGGCTTTCAGCAAGGATAAACAACAGTTTTATATAGAAACCCCTCAAGAATGATGTGCCGCAAGACGAGAATAAACCAGAAACCCTTCAGCGTTTTCTCCAGGAGGCTGAAGCTTATATTTATTATATTACAGATCTAAAACTGATAAATACATGAAAAAATAGATCTATAATGAGACAAAATGCCCAAAGGGCTCTTTATTACTTTCCCCTTGAGGAATTCAACAATACATGAAAATGCCGGAGCAGATCTGAGTTTTACTGCAGCAGATCTGAAGAATGATTCATAATTTCTGAAGCAAACTTCAGTATCAGATCAGAAATATACTTAGATTGGTTGGCCAATCCAAGGATCACCCTCAATCAGAGATCTAACTCCAAAATGATGCCAAAACCCTTGGAACGCTGCTCCCTCAGCAATAACGCAGATCTGGGGAAAGAACTGCGCCGTATACCATGAAGAACATATAGGCCTGATGCCAAGATCTGATAATAAGCTCCAATATCTCCCAATCTGATCCTCCAAAGGAGAGAGGCTCTCCCTCTGAAAAACAAGAGAAGGAGGTGGTGTCGTAAAGTCACCACGGCAACACCCTACAACACAGTATTACGCCGATGCAGCAATAACGCTGTCCTGGAGGATGATGCTAAGAAAATAACCTTGCCTGAGCAGGCACTCGAAGTCCCCCGAGGCTAAGGGTGAGATCTCCGCACGGAGACACTCGGTGCACTAAACAGTGCAGCAGACGGGCTAAACAGCCAGCGTGCCAAAGAAAGACAAATGTCTCACTCAATAATCAATAATCAAAGAATCCAAGCATGAATGAAATGAGGAGGCTCCTCCATCTTTTATAGTGTTGGTTTCCCTCCAAAACCCAATGTAGCCTCTCTCTCCTCCACATCCTCATCCTTATCCACATTCTCATCCTTATCTGCGTAGAAGCTTGGAGAAACTTCTAGAGTGTACATAGGCCCCCTCCTTCACATGGTGTTGGGTCCCCCCTTGACTCCCACTTAAGTCACAACGTTGTGCTACTAGGTGGATGTCTTATTTCATTTAAGTGAGTTTAGACCCTCTTTACTCACTTTTTATTTATTTATAAACTATAGACGGAAAAATGAACAAAATAGAATATTCCAATTTGTTGTCGCAAATTAGGAATATTACAGTCCCCCCCGGCAAAATGTTGCTTGCCCTCAAGCAACTGCCTGAATTTATAGACGGCAAAATAAACAAAATAGAATATTCCAATTTGCTGTCGCAAATTAGGAATATTACAGTCCCCCCCGGCAAAATGTTGCTTGCCCTCAAGCAACTGCCTGAACTGGTCTCCTCCTAGCGGATGCTCTTCACCGATGCTGCAAAATATGCCTGGGTCCCAGATGCGCCACTGAATCTCCCCGGTACTCTGCATCATCTTGATACGAAGGGATCTCTCAATGCCACGGTCCCAAACCGATCTCTCACGGTACCAGCCAACCAACAATCCTCCTGGATACCATTGCCACCATGGCCAATAATAGCCCAAGTCCCATGGCTCGGACTGTGCACTGCCTCTGGCTATGACTGATGAAGACCATGACCCCTGCTGTTCTGCATCTATGACTGTGTAAGCTGGCCCATCAACTGCGTACCAACTCATCACCTCTCTCCAATCAACTGCAAGGGTAGAACTGAAGAATCTCCACTCGAGGCATGGAGTCTGGAATGTAATGAGGAACATCTCCCTCATGTGGATCCTCCATTCCCAAGCAATCATCCAAACAAAATGAGCCACCTCCCAACAAGGCAACTCCTGAAAATCTCCTTCCACCTCAAGCTCCGGTAATAAAGGTGGGCTGAAAATCTGACCTTGGCAAGCATCATAGCTTACCCCATGCTGTCCTTCTCTCCACTCATGATAAGTGTAGAGTGTATGCTGATCCTGGGTTGCACAATCATTGCCCTCCAGTGGCAAAGTGAAGAAAAATCCTCCAATGAAGGTTCCTCCAACAATGAAGAACAAGCTGGCCCAAAACAATCCATCCATGAAGAATAGGACATGGTCATCATGGATCATCCTAATGAGATGTTTGCTGAAGGTTTTACATGATGATACATGATGCAAACAATCTCTCACAAGGATACAACGCAGTCTGATCCACTGCAACTTCAAAAAATTACATGGCAAGCAATGTACAAGATCCATCACATCTACTAATGGATAGTAAATGGCTGAATATGACAACAACATAAGACCATACACTTGCCCATGGCTGTACAATGGATGACTATCAATCTCATGGCCCACCTCAAAAGAGAACACATATGTAGTAGTGGTGGCCATGCCTCCTCTCATGCTCCCATTAGAACATGTAGTGCAGAAAATACTCAAAGACACATCCAGCTCATGTGTCTCTCTCATAATCAAGCCTCCCATACAAATCTGATCTATATCAGCAAATGGAGACATGCTCAGTAGCAAAATGAAGGAAACACTGAAGGTTACAAGTGATGAAAAGAGGTACCAACAGCTTCCCCAACAAGTACAGCGCAGTTTTACAAGTTGCTGCTTGATGAAAGTACAAGGCAAAATGTTTCTTGTTACATAGTTAATCATGCATGTCTTTATATGATACATGCTATAGTGCAGCAAATGAACATACATGTAGTGATAAAACATTTTCCCAAGGCCACAAAAGAGATGGCTGCCTCCATCATGTAGATTGGCCCAACACAACTCATGGAGCAATGTGACAAGCTTGCCCTCTTGTGAAGCAATGCACTGCATAAGAATGGTAAGAGTGTGCAAATCAATGAATGTATAAACAAATCCCTCACCATATGCTGGAA